>CM041776.1:342986741-343479135 GCA_023374045.1 Limonium bicolor | reverse complement strand
AAAGTAACACTCAAATACCCCTGTTCCTGCTCTTCAGCTCCGATAATGATCAACAACCTGTAATGGTGTAGTATCAGCGATAGACGCTGAGTATGCCGGGCCTGGACCCTAATGGTCACTTGTCATTTTAACCATCTTATTATTAGATTGGTTTCATGCTTTTCCCTTTTACAGTTATAATCAAAACTGAAGCATAAATGTATAATATTCATAATCAACCATCCAAATATCCATAACATTTAACCATCTATCCATCCACACAAACATTCATTTATTATTCCATACAACATTTATATATCGAACGTATCGAGTAATAACAATATAATGTACAATGTACATTCGCCGTAGCGTACAGTTTCATATTTAATTTACCTTAGCCTTGTAGGCTCCATCCAACCATCAACACACAATAAAATAACCACAAGTATAACCAATGAACAACAAAGCGAAACAACAAGAATAATAAACAAGTATTAAGTCTCGTCCAAGGTATTGTTCGCCACTGTATAAGTCTCAATTGTTTTAGTTGTTCAGCTATACCTAGTGACAATGTCTCGTTAAAACGACATGTCTCTAGTTACCCATATACTATGGCGGGTCACCCACGGCAATAGCCACTCCAATGGTAGAGTCTCCGACCAACGAGCCATTCTAGCTTACGGGAAATTTTCTTGATACTTACGGACCCGTACGCGTACATCCTGGTATCGTTTTTGTGATCACAGCGCGCACCAAGAGCCACATCCTCTTGGCTTTACTTTCATTCCATTAATTAATGAATTATACCATCGCATCGCATTACCAAATTTTCTAACACAGCAGACTAAGGTCATTAGTCCAATCCGGAGTCTGTAAACCGGGATCCAGTGTTAGATACGAGAGCGGCGTATAGAAAGGCCAATGCTCCGTATAAAAGTCTCAGATAATATGTATATGTTATTATCATAGTGCTACAACGTTTTGCTTACGTTCCTTATATTTCATATAAGATAGCACCATAGCCGCTAGTTCGTTTTATATATATAGGTTCATATATACGAACCAATACTGTTAACTCAACAACAGTAAATAATAAGCAGCTATAACATACAATTCATGCATATTAATTAACACATTCAGACAAACAATCTTATCACAGATCACACAGATGTCTGAACTGAGGAAGTCCTCGGAGACAATCAAAGACTCATAACAACATACAAGTTATATCAACCAAATCCGAGCCCAAGGAGCAACCTTAGGACAACTCGGATCAAACCCCTTACATACCGTTCACCCTGATTGTATTACGGTGGAGTATGAATCAGCAAGATCCTATGCTCCGTGTAGTCCGCTAGCTCGTCAAGCGTCCTTGTCAGAAGTATACTCTAAACGGTAATAAAACTATAAGTCAGTCTCCATGACTAACTACATCCGGTATTTCCGAATAATAAGCAACCCCGACAGTTCACCCCTGTTTTCTACAGTTGTTTGTTACGGGTTTCTCTAAAACAGTCGGTTTTGTTACTTAAAACTCATACGTCATACTTTTCAACTGTTAAGTTTAATTCGTCGTATTTCTTTTAAATCTTATCCACCATCTAGTTTAGGTACATAACCTATAGTTGCATGTATGCATGCATGATTATTTTATATTGTATTATTTGTTTCCATATTGTATTATTTTTTCCATATTGTATTATTTTCCCACCATTCCTTATCATACCATGTATTCATTATCTTTAGCAAATAGTATTTGCATCCCAAAAACTCATAACATATAGTTTGTAACTATATTTTTTTATAACCACCACCATTAAATCATATGGTTTATTCCATAAACACCTTAGTTTATAAATCCCATTTATTTATAGTTTGTCACATTATTTTATGTGAGTACCCTTCCTTATATTAATTCCATTAAACCACCTTAATACCATATAATTGTCATAACATTTATGACATTGTAGACCATAGTCTAAAAATTCATTTTCCAACTCTTATTAACTCGGTATAGCCCTTAACTTAATTTAAATTCCGTTTTGACCACATAACATTATGAAATGTTATACCACATTCTAATATCATTTGATATGATATTTTTATCCCTTTAATTTATTCCTATAGTTTTTATACAAGACTATTGTATATTGCCTCATAGGCATATATTAAACCTTATACTTTTCCTTAAACCATAATTTCCTTTATTTACAAAATCACCCCTTTCTTTTTACCATGTTATATATTCCATTTAATATAACATTTCTAACTTATAAAAGCATAACCTATGGTTATTTTTGTAAATTCCGAACAGCCCTTGTGCTATTCTATAATTGCCATTTGGCCCTATTTATAACATATAGTATTTACCATACCATTAAACATATCTTCTACACATATCTCAATAGACACTCTTATATAATTCTAAAAATCTCCAAATTACCAAAGGGTTATAAATATCCTTATTAACCCATATACTCTTGGTATTTACCATTCCACCATCTATTTTTCTCCAAAGTGTCATAATGACATAATAACTATATATTATACATATATAGTTTATTTTAATTCCAAAAACAACCCAATAAATTCCTAAAAACTCCTAGTAGCCCATGGGTGTTTAAAATGCCATTGTACACCCTTTATTTTTGGTAATAACATATTTACCACATATGTTATAAAATGTTACCATTAAATACATAACTTATATATAAACCTTAAATAAGTTATCTAACTTATTTATTTTGGTCAAAACCTAGCATATGGTCAATGTTGACCACCTTAATTTTCCTTATAATTACGGTTTAGTACCTAAACTTTCTAAAATTCACCATTTAACCCCAAAACTTTATAAATCTTATAAACTTTATTTTTAACTCCTTTTTAACTCTAATTTCGGCTTTATTTTTTTCTAAAGTCCCTAAATTTAATTTAATTACATCTAAGACCCACTTCTTTCGGTAATAATAGAATATCACCTAAACTTAAATAAAAACTTGTAAATGCATAAATAAATGGCCTAAAATACATGGCCTTATTACAAACATTTGCTCACAAAATAATTACACATAAATGTCCCAAAATACATATAAATTTTCGGCCTCACCATAGATTCTTTGTTTAATTACCAACTTCCACATTGTCTTAAATTTGACACTTATGCTTGTTTATTAGTTATAAAATTTATTAAACCATCCTTAAACATTTTAAGGTCAAACAAGACCTTATTCACACTCTTCACTCACGGCAATTAATTAGGAACAGCTTAAACTTGTATTAATGTAACAAGTTAAGGTTTTAAGTAATTATTACCCCTTGATTAACCTAGATAGAACCTTTTTTGGTTCGGCCACCTTAAGTAGAAATTCTCCACAGCTTGTTTTACATGTTTTCAAACAGAGAAACAAGGCCTAGTTCGTCTCCAAGCAAGATCTAACCATAAGAAGTAATTTAATGTAAGATTTAAGGCAAAAATCACCTAAGAATGCAGGAGAGTTCAAGATGGTTTCGGCCTGAATCAAACACACCACAAGGTGTTAGATCCACCATATTGACATAGGAAATAGCTATCTCATCTCAACAAACTACCTTGTTATTAGGTTTTACCTTGGAAAAATGCCTTAAAAGAGGGTATTTCCTTTGGATCTCGGCCACCTTTGCTCCAAATGGCTAACCAACAGATTCCACATGAAAAAGAGAAGAAGTTGAGGCTATGACCAAGTTTTCACAGCCGAACTGAAGGGAATCAAAAGTTATGAGCTTAAAGCACATTTTTACCTTAAATGGTCAAGACTTGAACTTTCCTCCTTAGATCTGGTTATGTACGAAACCAACACTTCCAATAACCTCCAAATCACTCTACATAGATGTATAGAAAAGGTTGGAGTGTAGATCAATCGAAAAAGGAAGGAAAGATGAAGAAAATGGGCATTTTTATGCCTTAAGAGCTTACCTAGAGCTTGAAACCTCATCAATGGTGCTTGGAACTCTTACCTACTGTGGAGAGGAGCCAAAGGGAGCTCAAGGAAAGAGCAACCTCGGCTGAAGAGAAGAAATGAAGGGGAAAGACCTAATATTGCCTTAAAGCACCTTTTTGCATTTTTTATGATTTCCTTGCTTTGATGACTCATCAAGTCTGATTGGGATTGGATAATTGGAGCTCAATCAGTGGAGACAAGAGGAGGAGGCAGCCGTCCAAGATAAGGGAAGGTAGGGTAGTGTTTGATTCAAATTTTGATTGAAAATGGAGTTATAATGTTACTTTAGTTCATTTATTGTAAGGTGACTAAGCATTCTTGTCTTGTACCAGCTTGGAGCACCGAAATGCAAGGAGGAAGAGGAGCAAGTGGAGGCTCCAATTCGGTTGGCTCACATGGGTAAGTAAGTGGAGCCCACTTTTTGTTTTATAAGGTAAAGTTTGTCTTTATTTGTTATTTTATGCAAAAGTAAGGGCATATATTTAATTGTCACATGTCTCTTGTCCCTTGGTCTGTTAAGAGACTTAATTATCTGATTTCATATGGTCCATTTCGCGGTCAATGGTCAACATTGACCAACTTAGTCAATGTTGACCCAAACGGGCCCCACATTAGGGTTTTATTAATATTTTAATATTAAATTTGTAAAAATTCGTAAATTTCTGGAATTAAATTCCTAATATCATATAATATGATATTTTATTATATTTAAAGGTAATTATACCTTTTAGCCCATTTAAAACCAATTTAAAAGGCGATTACACAAAAAACGTGCTTTAAGGAGTTTTAGTGCACATTTTTGTCGCAAGGTGTTTCTGGGCTCTGTTTCCTTTGACAACAGTTTTGTTGTGTTCCTTACATGATACTTGATCATGGTATTCAATTTTATATCATTTAGAGGTCATTTGATTTTAAGGTTTTCCTATAGCACCTTTTTGCCCTTTTTGACCTTGAAGCATGTAAATGCTTTTTCTTTGTGTTGGAGTGTTGTCCAACGGTTATAATATGTTTAATATTATGTTAATATACTTAGGACAAATTTTTAGGTCCTAAGAAGTTCATTTGGGTATTTATTTACCCTTAACAGTCAAAGGGTGCAACATCTTGTTTTGTGTTGACCACTGTTGTTCTCAGTTGACTTTTAAGGCATGTTTAGGCCTTAATTAATGTGATTAAATATTTAATCCATGTTTTATTAATTTGGGGTATTTCACCCTAACTTTCATTTCTTTAGATTAGGGAGTGAAACTTTAGGGCTATTGTTAGGAGCTTGAAATTAACGCTATCTAGCGACTCTATCCTTTCTTGAATTGGGAGGTGTGATTAACTAGGTAAGATTTGATTAGTCCAAGATTTGGAGAATCTTTACATTAGCTTTAATAGACAACTTAGTGAGGAAGAAATGAGAGCATATTTGGGCGTTTGGGATATTCTCTCTATTCTAAGGTATACACCTATCATAGATTAATTACTTTAACTTTATTGTTTTTCTTAAATTTCCAATATCAAACCAAAAACCCCAAAACCCTCAATTTAACTTTATACACTTTGTTTATATTCTTGCACATTTACTAAGCTTATAATTAACGGGATAGTTACGAAGTCCCTGTGGATACAATCTTGTTGTACTACAATGATTGGGTTCACTGCCCATAGTTAGCAAGATAGTTCCACCACTATTTTGCACAACACTGAGATAGAAATCAAGACATAGGAAGTTAAACCGGATTAACAACTAAAACCATGATCCCGCCTATAGGTTAATCTATCTTCAATAAGAACTGTTCTTTATGTGATTGGTATGCTTCCGGATTAGAGTATTAGCTTGTTGCTAGTTCTTACAACTGATTAGGATTCATTTGAACTTAACCGTTGATGAATTACTTAAGTTTCTTTCTGAGTTTTATAAAATTAGGAAAAAGTTTATTAATAGATATAGAAAGAGAAGGTTAGAAGAACAATCTAGGGTACTTTTTTTAGAATTAAAGTTTTAACCTTGTTAAGTCAAGTTCCTTATAGTTTTGATGATAACAAATTGTCCTTGGGATTTAATGTGTTGGTTAAGTGTTTCAGCAAATAAGGATTATCAGGATCGATTGTATGCAAGGTTACAAGCGGGTTCTACCATTTGACTGGTGCCCAACTACTGGACACCTGGCCATGATCGCTCAAGACGAGGCTCTAGAGACGACTCACATGCATACTCACTCGAACTAATGTAGGAAGATGCTACCTTTACCAAAGGAGTTTTAACAACGTCAACCTGCACATTTGATCTCTTGAAGTCAAATAAGTCAGACGCATGAGAGACAGAGGAGAAGAAGACAAAAACCATGGCAGAAAAAGTAGTTGTCGCTTTCTACTTTTCGGTTTTGTCTTTAGCGACAAACTCTTGTCTAGGGATGGCATTGGGTGACGGGTACCTGTTTCACCACCCGACCACCTGACCCGCTAAAACGGGTGAAAACCCCACAAAAAACGGGTGAAAAACGGGCGATGGGTGAAACGGATGCGGGTGACGGGTCGGGTCGGGTGAACATTTACCACTCAGTCACCCGACCCGTCACCCGCATGTATGTGTTTTTGAACAAATATGAGTGTATTTTTGGTATTATGTTGGTTAATACTTTATGTTTTTAGTATGTTATTGACATTTATTGATATAGTTTATATTATTGAACAAATATGGGTGTATTTTTATAGAAAAACTAAATTTATATAGGTGTTAAGGCATAAAAAGCTTGTGGGATAGAAAAAAATGGGTGACGGGTTAACCCATTTCACCCGCATCACCCCCGGGTGACGGGTGAAACGGGTGACGGGTGATGGATTTACGGGTGACGGGTCGGGTCGGGTGATGTAGGTGAAAAGCGGGTGACGGGTCAGGTAACGCTCCACCCGACCCGAACCCGACCCATTGCCATCCATACTCTTATTTGTGGTCCCAACTGGCGCGATAGTGGCTAAGCACTTAGAAACCTGGACTTTAGAGAAACCTTGAAGCAAGCTTTGAGATCCACTAATTAGGAGGAAGCATCTACTAGTATATAAGTAAATCCATCTCATTAAGGAGATGAAAGCTAAAACGAGAACATTCAAATAAAGAGCATAGGCTTGTAAACAGTTTAGCATTGTAAGAGTTTCAGTTTCAGGGAGTAAGTGAGGTTTTGTAACAGAGTGGTAGGGTGAGCGAGTGGAGTATTGTAACTCATAGTGTTGAGTATACAAGTGTAACTAGTTAGGGTCTGGGAGCAGTCGGTGGACTAGCTGGAAGACCAACTAGGACAGTCAAGGAGCAGTCGGTGGAACTGTTGAGGGACTGTAGAGCAGAAGAGTCTGATTTTGGTAGAAGGGCTTGGGGAAGTCCTTAATTGTCCCGAGGGGCGAGAGGGAGATTAAGTGAATTGCTAGGGTGTAACTCTCAATCGAAAGAGGTTTCCAGTTTAAAGTATTTACAGTCTTTTACCTCCTCAAGTTACCTATCGTTATTTATCTCACGACACCTGCGTGACACGTCAACGACTAGTCGGGGACGTGTTCTAGAGTATAAGGGAACAACAAACCTTTATTTCTTATTTTAGTTTGTTTAATTATCTTATTGTTTTCTAGTAGTTTATTATTTAGTATTTAATCAGATTAATTAATTCCCCTAAAAAAGTGACATTTCTTTCTTATTTAGTTTAGAATTCTTGATTAATTAGTAAATTGTCAGTTAATTGAAAGAGGTCCTTTGGGTATGACAACCTCACTTATTCACTATTCCGCAAAACACTGGAATACTACCTAGGTAGAGATAGTAACATATTTATGCTACAACTCACATATGGACTTGTGTCTAGAGTTATATCCCCGAACGCCTCTAAACTATGGTCCAGGTTTGTCACGTTTGTGTACCCGGACACCAACTCGGACCAAACCCGCATTTTGGTATAAGGTTTTGGTCAGGGTCTGTATACCCGGACCAAACCATGAATTTGGTAGCAGCTTTTACCTGAAGATTGGTCCACATCTATTCACTCGGACATAGACTCGAACCAGGTTTGAAATAAAATTGCACCAAATTGTCCTGTTTGGTCCCGTCTTATATTTTAGTTCTTAACACGCATTCTAAGACCTTATCCATGCACCCAAACAATTTTTTTTGCATCTTTCATTCATGCTCCAATGAGCTTTTACCTAAATTATAACCAAAATGTGTAAGTTCATATATATTAACAAAATACCCTATAAAGTGGTGAAAATAGGTTATTATCCAAATAGAATGAAGGTGAATAAAAACCCTTTAAGTACACATTTTCACCACTTATCAACTATGTCTCTAAAGTGTAATATTTTTCAGAGTGTAGGCTTTGGCATATGTATCCAGAATGAGAGGAGGATTGGCCTAGGAAAAGGCACTCTTCAGATCTGAAAGAGAGTTGGTGTTGATTTGAAGCTCTAAGGTTGGGATAACAGGAACAACCAAAACACCTTTAAAGTAGAGCAATCGGATTTTGTCTTCATGAGAAGCTAAAATGGAGTTTTGTTGTGTAAGACAAGTGTGAGGGTACAATTGGCAAGGTAAGAGGCATTTTAAAGGCATATGACCAATGGTGTAGAGGCATTTCGGCTTGTGCTAGCATAGACAAACCTTATCCACCAAAAGTCTAATTTCGTACTCCTCCATTTCATTTTGTTGATGTGAGTATGGACAAGATGTTATGTGATGTATTCCCTTTTGTTGAAAAAAGGGTTTCAAAGCTGTAAACCGCTCCCCGCCATCAATTTGAACTGATTTGACCCTGTCTTTATAAAAATGAGCACACCTTTTATAAGATAGGAAACATATCCTTCACATTAGATTTTTGAGCAATAGGCCATGTGTATCGAGAATAGTCATCAACAATCATAACAAAGTATCTATTTCCATCAATAGATGTAGTGTGGGTTGGTCCCCAAATGCCCCTGTATTAAAAAGTGACATATTATGAACTTGAAATATGATCTGCGATGCCAGAGATAAAATTGTCATTATACAAGGTCATTTTACGGAGTAGGGGTATATTGTTAATTTTGAAACTTTTTACGGGTATATGAAGAATGAGTTTTTAAATTGGACTGTATAACAAATTATGAAACTTTTTAGGAGTATATTGTAAATTTCCCCTTGATTATATTAATCCCCAAAATTAGTGTGAGCATTCAGTTTTTGTGTTTGTTCAGTTATACCAGAATAACCAATTTTAGTTTGAAACACAAATTAATAACTTAATACCGAATAATAGAAATATTTTTAAAAAGTTAGAACTGAGAACCGACCCAAAAACTGAAATTTCCTTAATTCGGTTCACGGTGTTGAACCGGATCCCCTGAACCGACGGATTATTAAAAGAGCATAATTTTTGTACAGAATAATCGAAATTCTTTTATAGACATGTAAGGTTATACGTTATTCGGATAAACTAAATAACTCAATTATAGAACAAAACCCCGAGCCGAAATATATTTTGGTTTTACCCGAATAATCGAAAAACCGAAAATTTTCAGGAACGGTTAAAAAACGAAATAATAAGACAAATATTACAACCGAACTGTTGAACCATTGCACTATTTGACCAATATCAATCAAGGTATCTGTAGCTTGCACCTTTCGCCTCAATTGATATTAGCCAACTTCTATATATATTAGTGACATTTTAAATGTGCACTAGTTAAGTTCATCTATTTGGGTAACCAATTTTGTTGTACTAATATCTTTTTTTTGTCAAAAGGAAACTTTTATTCATTAATCATCAACGTCTATAACAGAGCATACATCAATATCCATCAACCTCCTACAAATGGGGGGAGGAGAGTCTAATACTCTAAAACCCTTATGGCAAGTGAGTGCGAATTTAGCCAACACATCTGCAACACTACTACATACCCGGTTTAACCTTAATGATATAGCAAGAATTAAACAACCGCGTTAGACATTTACATTCCCTGAGTAGCCCTTCACTAGGATGACCAGTAGAATGATTCTTAACTAAAAGGTCCACCGCCACCTGGGAGTCTGATTCAGCAATGATATTCTGGAAACCCTTCCTTTTAGCAAGAGATAAGCCATCAAGAATTCCCCAGATCTCAGCTTTAAGAACCGTGGAAAGGCCCATTTGGTGAGTGAAACCAGACATCCATCCCCGTTATGATTACAGATTAACCCTACTGCTGCCACTTCACCATTTGTATCAGTGGCTGCATCAGAATTAACCTTAACAATGCCTTCTGGTGGAGGATCCCACTTCCTGTTATTCTCCTTAATCAAATAGGTAGACCTTTTATTCTATTTAATTATATATAAATTGCTTAACATAACAATATTACTGTAGAGTGACACCACACACATTATAATTATAACCTGCCCAACTTAAATTTGTTTCACCCGCATAATTATGAGTAGTTATTTGAAGTGTAATGTTTTAAAAGTTGATCTTCAAATGAAATCCCGTCCTTGGATTTTTTTTACTTACTTTATATGGTTGTTGATGCACTTTAAAGTTGTATGTTATGATGAAAAGTATTATGAATTAAATTTTCCTCTCTAGTCTTCTAAAAGTACCAAATTCAATCCTTAGAGATATAGGTTTATACCCCCCTTGCCTTCATGTCTGACTATGTGCAATTTTAATTCAAAAGCTGTAAGAGACCAATATGGTGATTGATATGTTTGCTCACTTATGACCGTGCTTTTTAAATTGTTCTGTTGTCAGTTGTTAGATGCAACTGTTAAAATAAAGTATAGGAGAAATTGTGGACCGACACTAGAATTGATGGCAGCTATTAGATCAACATTTAGATGCAGCTTTTGAATAAAGTGAAGGAGAATTGGTGGACCGACACTGAAATTGATGCAAAACAGTCTGGAAGGTGCCACAAACACACCCATTTGTGATGTTTTGGCTCTATTTGACATTGGAATTGTGATGTACATAATTTGAATTAATTTTAGAAGTTCATAATCTATAAGTGTGATGATCTACAAAGTAAAGAGGTTTCACAAAATGTATAACAATCATATAAGCTCATTATCACTCTCATCTGTAAAAATTGCTAGTCAAGTCATGAATTCATAGATGCAAATTTGTGATTATTAATAGCTTAAATAAAAATAAATATGTAGGGTACTTTTTAAAGAAGATGAAACATGTTGGATCCTCTGTGATGCATTACTCGAACAGTTTTTTGGACATTTTATTTTCTTGTATGCATTATTCTAACCGCTAATATGACAACTGACATACAATTGTTACCCAACATACCCCATATAAGATGATGACTTCTTATTTAAATGTGAACTTGCCCCAATATATTTATTATTAAAAAGTTGTTGATATGGTTTAAGGTGGTTGTCTTATTCTCAATGCTAGTGTAAATACCTGTTTGCTTGATCACTTATGTGATTTTTTTTATTCATGAGTTTGCACAAAAAATATATGGTAATTGCCTTATAATACATTTACTAAAGAAGAAACATGATGCCAAGAGTGCAAACCAAAAAACTATTTTTGGTATATTCTAATTATGTTTTATATTTTTTTTCATAATTTGTCTATTTCAAAATGATTTATTATCTTATTTATTAAACATAATATAATTTAATCAAAACATAATTTCGATCTTGGGACTTGAATTTTTTGGAAATAATAAACTCTATGGTAACAAATATAGTGATCTTCACCTATTCAATTGTTGAACCTGAATGGAAAGTTATATAGTGATCTTCACCTATTCCTTTGACTTCCCGTCGTTTGTAACTACTACATGCTCTTGATGTCAATATATCTACCTTGTTTAAAAAAAAATTGTTGAACCTGAATGGAAAGTCATATAGTTTGGCCCATAGTTTAAGAAACAATGTGATTTGTACCAGTTAAGATGCACGACATACAAAAGTAACTAATTCCTCTTATGATTATGTATAACCAAATAGATTAAGGACAACATTAAAAAATCAAAATAAGATTAAACTTTAAATTTTTTGCTTTTTTATGAGATTCAACTTGATACATAAATCATATAAAAATTTTTCTTAAAGTTTTAACTAAATTAATAAAAGTTTTTCATTCCCATTCCCATTCCCATTCCATTCCCATTCCCATTCTCATTCCCATTCCCATTCCCATTCCCATTCCAGCAAAACAAACATCCTCTAACCCGGACAGTGGGGTGGCAATTTTCTTCTTCTTTTTGTTTGGTTGTCTTTTCTTGTAGTTTGGTTCTAAGCCATATCGACGGCGCTGCAGCCCTATTGTTAACGCTCTGCCGGTGGATTTTTCCCTCGCAAGTCAAATACCGTTTCCGGGTGGTTTCCCTGTCGCCGCTTGTTGGTTATATATCACACGCCAGAGGCACCCCTCCTTGCTCTTCAACCCTAACTCTTGAAGGTTTTGGTGTGGTAGCCTTGAACAGGTCTGTTTTTCCTGCTCCTTTCATGGTTAATTCTGTACGCTTTTAGAGCTGGGAGTGAGAGAATGAGTTACTATTTTTGTTAGGTTCCCAGCTCGTTCGTAATGCATTTGTATGCGCCTTAATTTATAGTTTCGTACTTGCAGATGGGTAAGCTGGGTAAGAAGGCGAGGAAGTTCGCTAAGAAGAATCTTCAGTCTGTGCTCCGGCAGAAGCGCAAATCCAATTCGTTTTTCAAGAAGAAGAAATCTCCAAGTAAAGAGATTATATTTCGCGTTTGCTGTTAATGACTTTTTTTCTTCTTATCTGTTGGCTTATACATTTATACCTCTGTTCAAGTTCAATGTCAAGTTCTGCTGCTAAATGCTTTTCATAAACTCGTTTTGCTTCTGCACGAATGCGAATAATGTGCATTTATTTGTCGAGTAACTTTGTGTGCTGATTGATTCAAAACTTCACCAGGGCACGAGCTGGGTAACGATGAAACTGCTGACACAGATGCTACCGTTTCTCCCAATGCCGGGTAAACCATAGAGTTGCCAAACTTTGTGCTCTTGCATTGCGTCGCATTTATTTGCTTCTCATTCTTTTGTCTGAACCAAATTCGTATATAATTCATGCATATTCTAATCCATCCAGAGGCTTCAGAACCGTTGGCTTATTGGTTGCTGTTTTTTTATTATTCTTTAATATGCTCTGAATCTGTAATAATAAGCTTTTATGAGAGCTAAAAGAATCTGTATTGCTTGATGAATGTACAGAGAGTTACAAGGAAATTTATACTGAAAATAAATAACAACCTCAGAGAAGCTGAAGGAAACTAATTCAGACTAATGTAGTAATACACGGTAGAAGTGGAATGAATTAGTCAAGTCATCCCATATTTGTAGGAACTAATTTTGTATCCGTTATACCCCCCGGCAAGTTTAAGGGCGGGACGCACTTGAAGCTTGTGACGCAGAGTAGCAATCCGATCTTTACCCAGAGGTTTGGTAAAGATGTCGGCTAGTTGATCAACTGAGGAAACATGGGCAACTTGGAGAACACCAGAGTCCACTTGTTCCCTGACGAAATGAAAATCTAGTGCAATGTGTTTGGATCTGGTGCTTAGGACTGGATTCTTGCTCATAAATATAGCGCCCACATTGTCACATAATATCAGAGGAGGGCGGGCTAGAGATAGAGATAAATCAGAAAATAACTGTTGTAGCCATAACAGTTCAGCGGCAGTATAGGCAAGGGACCGATATTCAGCCTCAGTACTCGAGCGAGCAACGACCTTTTGTTTTCTGGACGTCCAACTGATTAGATTACTACCATGATAAATAGCATACCCATACTGCGAGCGGCTGTCATCGGTGTCTGATATCCAACCAGCATCCGAGTAGGCCAACAAAGAGGTCGTGGAGGTTGGAGTGAAGTGAAGACAATGATGTTGAGTGCCGTTTAAGTACCGCAGTATGCGTTTGACAGCACGCCAGTGTAGGTCAGTGGGACAGTGCATAAATTGACAGACTCGGTTAACAGCATATGTGATGTCAGGCCTGGTTATAGTTGCATACTGTAAGCTGCCGACAATTTGCCGATAGAGAGTAGGATTATGAAATGGATCACCATGGCGGGTTAGTTTGGATTGGGGATCGGCGGGAGTAGAGACAGGGGTGGAGGCAACCATTTGAGTGCGTTCCAGAATGTCACGAATGTAGGTGTGTTGAGATAAGTGAAGTCCCGTGGATGTTCTGGAGATATTCAGGCCAAGAAAGAAATGTAAATCACCCATATCTTTGAGAGAAAAGGTTTGATGGAGTCTGGAGATAAAACGTTGAAGTAGCTTGTCACTTGTCCCTGTGATTATCAAATCATCGACGTATACAAGAATATAGATAGTAGCAATGGATGAGATGTGAACAAAGAGAGAAGTGTCGGAGTGACACGCCCGAAAACCCTGAGTAACTAGATATGTTTTCAGTTTGGTGAACCAGGAACGAGGAGCTTGTTTGAGCCCGTAGATTGCCTTAAGTAGACGGCATACATGGTGAGGACGGGTGGAATCTTCAAATCCTCGGGGTTGACGCATGTAGACCTCCTCCAAAAGATCACCATTTAGAAAGGCGTTGTTGATGTCTAGTTGACGAATCGGCCAATTTCAAGATAAGGCCACCGAAAGAACAAGACGAATGGTCGTAGGCTTAATAACGGGACTAAAGGTGTCAAAGAAATCTGTGCCTTCCGCCTGACTGAAGCCCTGTGCAACCAAGCGCGCTTTGTAGCGTTCGATGGAGCCATCTGGACGTCTTTTTATCCTGAAAATCCACTTACAACCTACAAGATTGACGTTAGCAGGACAAGGAACAAGAGACCAAGTGTTATTTTGCATGAGAGCATTATATTCTGCAGTCATCGCAGCTTGCCAATGTTCGTGCTTAATTGCTTGGGCATAAGTACTTGGTTCGATTGGTGTTGGTGATAGAGTGGCAGTGAGTAATTTTGGTTTGAGAGAGTCAGTGCGAGCTCGCGTGCGCATGGGATGATGTGATTCAGTAGCAGCTCGGTAATAACTGGGGTATTTTTGTTTGGCTGTGGAGCTGCTAGTGGGTTGTTGATAGTGTGGGAGGGTGATTGCTGCTGATGACCTGAACAAGAGGGAGATGTGAGGCTGGGAAGAGAGGAGAGGAGATGGGAATTGCGGAAGAGGTAGTGGGAGTACCAGAAGTCGTGGACGTGGTGGGGCTAGGAGAAGGACTCGTAGAAGGACTCGAAGAAGGTGATGATGAGGATGATGAGGGCGGTGGGTTGTGAAGGGGAACATGTTGAGCTGCGTGATCAAGAAGGCTGGTGGTAATTGAGAAAGATGGAGGAGGTGATGGTGATGGAGTGTGGGAATTTGAAGAGAAAGGAAATAACTTCATTGAAGACCACATGTCTTGAAATGTAGATATGTTGGGTAGTTTGATGATAACACAAATAACCTTTGTGAGAGGCACTGTACCCGATGAAGACACATGGGAGGGAGCGAAAGTCAAGTTTATGGTTCTTATAGGGGCGCAGGAATGGATAACAAAGACAACCAAAAGTTTTAAGGAAACCATAGTCAGGAGTTTTATGGTAGAGAAGTTGGTAAGGTGACTGATAATGAAGAGCGGGGGTGATAGTTCGATTGTGTAAGTAGGTGGCTGTTTTGAAAGCATGTTCCCAAAACTCTTGTGGCATAGATGATTGAGCTAACAGGGTTAAGCCTTTTTCCACAATGACACGGTTTCGGCGTTCAACAGCACCATTCTGTCATCACCACGGTAATCGTCAGCTATAGTGAGTTTGCGCATATCAGGAGTAACATGATCAGTAGCACCCGTGTCCAGATACCAAGAGGGATCAACCACAGTGGAAGAGGTACTAGGCTGAGACAGATGGGCCTGCCGTTGAGAATGACGAGGTTTAGGGTTACGGGACGGGAAGTCTGTGTGATTGTTGCGCTGCCAGCAATCAATAGCCTCATGACCAGGTTTGTTACAGAGTTGACAGTGTTGGCGGGGGCGACGACGATCACCAGAGGAGCGAGCAGTATTTTAAACCAGAGGTATGGGAGTTGTGACGTGATGGTGTCGAGTTGTTGGTGTGGCGATTTACCTGTAACGCAGCAGGTGGAGATGGCAGGACAGGAGCAGGGGAGGGAGCCAGCTGTCCGACCATGTTCATGTTCAAGCCGGGCTTCTTCCTGAAGAAGCATACCAACGAGAGCATCAATAGAGGTGTCGTCATTTTTGACCATGAAGGCTGCAGTGAAAGCACCATAGGAGGCATCAAGGCCTTGAAGAATGTATCCAATGAGATCTTCATCAGAGATCGGGGACAGATTTTCAGCCAACGCATCGGCAATAGACCGCTTGCGTTCCACGTATTCAAGCATTGACAAGGAACCTTTGCGCAGGGATTGAAGTTGAAGTTTCATCGACATACGGCGAGCACGGGTTTGTGATTGAAAGGTTTGCTCAAGAGCGGACCAGGCTGCCTTAGAAGAGGTTGAACGAGCGATGGTGGCAAGAGCACGTTCGGAAAGAGTGGATTTAATCCACAGCAGGACAAATCTGTCGCGTTTTTTCCAAGCGACATAATCTGGATTGGCTTCAACCGTGATGGTGCCGTCAGGAGCAGCAAGAGAACGAGTTTCTTGTGGTGGTTGAGGATGCAAGATATGAGATTCAAGATCGAAAGCCTCGAGGGCGGAGACGATTGTGGTTCGCCAGAGGGAATAATTATCCCTGTCAAGCTTTATACTAAGAGATGGAATTTGGAAATTAAGACTGTTGGTTGAAGCATTGGCAAAGGCCAAGAGATGGGAAGTGCTGTTCGTCATTAGTGAATTGCAAATGGAAAATGTAGGGAGATAGGCGACTGGGTTTGTGGATACGGAATGCCTCAAGCCTCCAGAATCGAGTAATTAGGAAAAAAAAAACTGGGAACTAGACAACGACAGCGACTGGGTATATATATGTGTACTATAATATATTATGTTGTGTGGGTGGTGCGATTAGGTTGCTGGCTCAAAAAGCAATTTGCCTTTGATTGACGGTGCTCTCGTGGGATTTGTTGACGACGGCGAAAAAGAAATGAAGAACAAATTAAAAATGTGAGAGACCGGCTGAAGCAGAGGAAAAGGCCGGCTAAAGCAAAGGAAGAATGACGGTGGGGAATTGAGAAAGTGAACCAGCTCGTGATACCATATGAGAGCTAAAAGAATCTGTATTGCTTGATGAATGTACAGAGAGTTACAAGGAAATTTATACTGAAAATAAATAACAACCTCAGAGAAGCTGAAGGAAACTAATTCAGACTAATGTAGTAATACACGGTAGAAGTGGAATGAATTAGTCAAGTCATCCCATATTTGTAGGAACTAATTTTGTATCCGTTATTAGCTTTTGGGTTATCTCATGGTCAGGTCTAACTTGGCTATCAAAGCTTCCCATCTGGTGTCATGTGGGGTTCATTTGTATTCCATATGTAAAATTCATGTCAATAATAGTAGGATTTGTGTCCTTTTGAGCACTGTGGTTGATCCCTGTCCTCCCTCTCCGTTCAACTTCCGTGTATATTTGTCATTCATTTGAATTGGAACCGTTGTGCTGCTGTTTATAACTTTCACGATGTCACATTATTTGCTGTGTTTTCCATATCAGCTTTTTTAAAGTGAGGTAATTTCACTAAATTCTTTTAAATCCCTTGCGGATAAAGAATAATATTTTGGTTCAAGTCTTATACTGTTTGGATTTCCTAAAAGAAGTAACATTATGAGCCACAAATGGTGCATATAGTTGTAGGTAATTATCATTACCAAATCACCAATTATCACAAACACGATATAAGATCACCACTCTGACTTTCCTGTCAGCGCCTCTATTCTTATTATTTCTAATATTTTTTTATTACAACATTATTTGTCTTGATTTTTGTTTGTTAGAATGCCGAAACTGTAAAGAAATAATACTATTATTTACTTAAGCAGGCCTGGATTTTCTCAGAGTAGTTGAATTTAAGGTTTTGGAGCAATCATTGTGTGCAATTAAAAAGAATTACATCACTTTATGTATTTATGGGTGCACCCTAGGGGACAGCAACATGTAACAAAATAGTATTTCTCATGGTCAGGAAGGCAATCATTCCAGATCTTGAAGATGATTCTCTTGAAATAGTTCCCATGGATAACAGTGATGTGCTGGCTGAAGAAGGCTCTGAAAGTGATGGATACCTGTCTGAGGTCTCATAACATACTCATGATATCTTATTACCAATGGTCAATGAAATAGTTTGCAACATTCTGATTGTTGATGCCATATCAGGATACCAGCTTTCTAACTGCAGTTGAGATTGGCGGTGATCAACTTTTAGAAGGTATGTCTTTTTTTGGTTAAGTTTCTTGTATGATGTAATGATGTGTTATCTAACTAGTGATTTTGTGCTCAGAAACCGTTGAGTGTGGTTCCTTGTCAATGCAGAATGAAAAGATTCAATCGGAGGTTGAAAATCAAACAAAAAAATTGGAAAATTTGAAGAAAAAGGTAGTCGACTATTACAATAGAAGAATGGATTGTCATTGATGATGCACTTCGTGCTGTTTACAGGACTAAATGTTTTTTGCCTGTGTCTAATTTGTGGCATCTCTTGAACATCTTTCAGCATCATGGATTTTCATCCTTCTTGGAAAAACATATGAAGAATCTTGAAGCACTGGAGGATGAAGATATGGTATTTGATATTTGATATTTGCGACTTTTGTTGTATCTGTTACTGTTAGTGGTCTATTGCCTCACTTTTTGTATGTTTACTGTTTTCTTCAGGAGTCTGGTGAAGAGGATGAGGATGACAAGCCTCAACTCAGAAATGGTGAAGTCTGCGTTTCATCTAATCGTAGACTACATACAAGATTTATTGTCAATAATTGGTCACAGTTAGTTGAGGAGCGTAAGGATACAGCTGCACTTCCCTATCTGCTGAATACTTATAGGTCAGCATGCCATTATGGTGTTGAATCATCCAGTGATTCTCGTCTCAGATTGCAGGACCATCAGACTTTTTGCAGCATAGTCATGTTCATGCTTCAAGAAGGTGACAACATATTTAAGAGTCAACTGGGTATACCAATAACAAATGGCAAGACGGGAACTATACAGAAGTTGGTAAATACTTCAAAGTGGAAAAATATGAAGCCCCTTATCAAGTCTTACTTGAGAAGTACACTTTTTTTTTTGACTCATATTACTGATCCAGACATAATGGTCTATGTTGTGACCCGTTTAAGAGCATCTATGTTATACTTTCGCGAGTTTCCTTCTTTGCTGCACAAACTCACGCAGGTAACTCTACCTAATTATAAGCGACTTGCTATTTTTTTTTTTGTATTCAGATGTGCTCTAGTTATTTGTATGACTAATTTGGATGGTTTCTTGCTATGCTTGTTTGATGCATTTTGATAGGGCAAGCTCCCTATGGGCTATATATATTGTCTAGGGCAAACTCGATATTCAACAGTTTTGGAGTTTTTATGGTTCTCTTTCTATCTTTCGATGATGTTGAATGGGGCTTAATGATCTAACTAACTTGCGAAAAAGAAATATAATAAAGGAATCCATCCCTGCTAATGCATGGGGAAATGACCAAATTCGGAAGTTTCTGTGAGTTCCAAATATATTTCTATTGATTTTTTTATTGCACGTTTGGACCCTTGTAAATGTGCCTTCTATTGTGTATGATGTAATTTGATGAATTGCTGGCTTTGTTTCATCCATTTGTTTGACACAGAGATAACCTCTTTCTTTCGTAATTTTTTAATTAGTTCAATTTTTAATGCAATCATAATCGTACTTGTCAATATTCATTTGATCTGCTTTGAAGGTACGCAGTTTTAGTATAGAAAACCTTATTTTCCTTTCTAAAACTGCATGGTTTTCTGCACTTAAACTAACATGTTATGAATCACTGTTGTTTGCTTCTTTTTTATAGAAATTTGTGCTGGCATAATAATACTGAATGGGGTTTTCTTTGTACTGATATTCATGGTGCAGGTTGCAGTAGGTCTGTGGGTTACTGGTCCACAAGCACTCTCTTATTGCGCATTTCTTATCCTCAGTGATGTGGCTTCTGCATTTGAATCCAATTTCTATGATGACTGCTTGAGGAGAATGTACAAAGCTTTTTTGTCGAGCTGTAGAGCTATAGATCCTGTTAATATGAAGCACATACACTATATGAGGGATCTGTTTATTCAATTCTGCTCTATAGATCCCTCAACGTCAATCAGTATGTCATTAGTATCTGTTCAAAGACTTGCTGGAATTTTCCAAAGAGGCTTACTATTCAAGAAAAAGGTATGCACCTGCCCTAATTTTGAAGTGCCAGTGACTGGTTTCTATAATGAGACTGTTTGACGTGGATCTCCTCTGATGATCTACAGTTGACAGTGAAAGAGCGCCAAAATTCTACTTATTTGGTCCAAATTTTTGCTTTTCAGGAAGCTTTGAAGAAACTTTGTAGTTGGGAGTATGTTCTGGCCATGGATCTATGGGTTATGTTTGCCTCAGCTAATGTGAAGGATAGCGATCTTCAAGGATTGCTATTCACAATGATTCAAATTATCAATGGGATGACTCAACTTTTTCCTGGGCCACGATATTTGCCTTTAAGAGTTAAATGCATTCAGTGGCTGAATCATATATCCTCTTCTAGTGGAATGTTCATACCTGTGTCGTCGCTGATCTTGGATCTTCTCGAGCACAGAACTATGAAGGAAGGTGGAAAATCTGGAAAGGTTGATAACTTTCCAAATGCCTTGAAGGTCAGGAACTGATAATCTTACGCTGCTGCTATTTTATTCTATTTTGTGTGCTATTAGTGAACTCCAAGAAGTAAAATAAATAGTTTGCTCAACTATGCTTGTTTTGTTCTTTCATGTCTGCAGTTATAAAAGTCTTGCAACATTGTGGTATAGTTATCTCTTTTATCAGTTGCAATTTACTAATGTCTACTCGGTTGCTCGCTTAAACCACTGCAAGATAGTTTGCAGTGTCCCCTGGAATAACCTGTTCTAGTCCTTGAGTCACCAGAACTTGAAGTCCAGAAATGGGATGAATGAGTGCAGTGAAACTTAAAATTTTAATTTCTGGCATCTATATCTACTGCTGGATAGACATGTGGGAGGTATATAAAATATATATAGCCACCCCTGAAAAAGGTGGTGAAATGCATACTTACAATATGTGATCAAATTTCATTTCTTTTCTTGTTGGACCTGTCACTTTAAAGTTTAAACAATCTTTGCTGACGAGTCTATCAAGCTTTAGTATCGTTTAGTTTTGTTAGCATTATATTGTTAATGTTAATCCTGGTAGTTGAGGAACAATAAATGTACTGGTAGTCGTATGTATATATTTTCCTTGCAGCTGCCTAAGCATTTGTTGAAGAGTTCGAAGTTCCTAGAAGAATGTGCAGTAGTTGCTATTGAGCTGCTCTCAACCCACTTTTCTCTGTGGAGCTCCCATATATCATTTCCTGAGCTAGCTACATTCCCTATTATCCGCCTGAGGAAATTCCTGGAGACATCAACTGATGAGAGTTTGCATAATGGAGTCAAACGGTTGATTGAACAGGTATTATGCATTGTCTGTTACAGCATCTAGTAACTGACATGAATGTGATATATTCCATTCCTAATTAGAAGTCGTAGTTTCAAGCTGGCTCATGTTGGGGTTTTTTGTTTTTTTTTTTTTTTTCTTTTTTTTTTTTGCAAAAGAACTGACCGTTGTTTGCTCCACTTGGAATAAAAATGAAAGGGATATCAACTCGGAAGGGATGGTATAGGGGTTGTCTCTTTTCATGAGACAGTCCTTGCAGATGTAATTCACTTGCTAGTTACTTTCAATCACTACTCATTCTTCAGATGTTGCTGCTCTTCTGTTTCTGTTTTTCCTTGAACGGTATTGCAGTAATTTGGTATCATCGTTTACAGAGGACGCTTCCTTTGTTTGAATATGTAGAATTCTGTGGATAGAAACTAATTCATAATCTTTCATGGGATTAAAATAAATCGCATTGACTGCTGAGAATCAAGAATTTGAGACTCCACTCTGTAGTACCCGATACTCTGCTGATTCTTTGTGCATTTTCTTCTGGCCCTTTTTGGTCTTTTAGAAGTGTGGCATCATGCTGACAATCTCGTAGTGGATAGGAGGGTGGCTGTGTGGGTGGATGCAGCACACCTTAAAGCAGCCATAGTGAGCCCTGTATCATGTTGGATTTAACTTGTTTTTCTTCACATCCCTTCTCATGTGCTCTCTTGGCAGTTGAACTGTTGAAATCTCAGTGGTCATTGTGTACGTTCACAGCTCTTTGGTCTATAACTTCTGCATCTCGGAAGTGCCATCCTCATGCCTATTTGCAATGCAATATGCTTTTAGAAATTTTCATGTATATTTAATCAATTACTTGTGGTGACCTCCTTGTTAAACGGTTCTCTGTAATTGATGAACCTGCTATCAATCCTGTGAAATCTTGCATTCTTTGTTTGCAAGGTAATCTCAAAGATTTATCATTCTTCTGATCTTAGGTAGAGAAGAACATAGATTTCGTGCAGAGAAAAAGAGATGATGTGTCATTTACGCCAAAGGACAAAGACTCAGTAAACTCTTTTGTTCAGGTTCATTTTCCTGTCCCATATCACCTTGTTAAGATCACTTGACAAAAAAAAGGTGCTCATTTACCTTCCCCACCCCACCTCACCAACAAAAAGGAGTTTTAATGTAAACTAAAGCAGGGAAAAAACCTTTCTTGGACTTGTTATGCGCAGGACGCCAGGAGTGGTGAGAGCACGCCGTACTCGCAGTACTACAGGGCTATAATTGAGAAAGCGGCTTCCAGGAATTTGTTCAAGGGTGATAGTGATACCAGGTAAATAAACTTTTTTTTTTTTTTTTTCTAAATTGTATTTTTTTATTTTCATATGTTTTTTTCTCTTTTGGACTCTACTAGCCTGTGGTTTTGTCTTGCTACCTGGCTTTTTAGATGTACATGTTTGATACTTATAATTACTTTGATGGAATTTGTTTACTGCAATAATACCATTATGAAAAGAGATGGAAAATAGTTAAAAGACTATTTGAATCAATAAATGACGTGTCATCAAGTAACAATTTCCAAGGGATTTGGCTTTGATTATATTTGTCGACGTAATTTTATCTATTTTCTTTGTGTACTAACAACTTCACAAATGCTTGTCATTTATTTGATATTTTTTGGGGGTGCAGGTTGGCACCAAAAGGATCAAAGAAGATGAAGGTGTCCAGTTCGTAAACTCATGAACATATCTAATGATGAATGATGGTACAAAGCTATCCAGTTTTTGAACTCTTGAACCGTATCTTTCTAATGATGAGTGGTGGTCTATGCTTGAAGAAATGGAATCGGTATACAGAAGGCGCCAACCTCAAATCAAAATGAAAATTTCCAACGAATGAAATTCTCACATGACATAGGTAAAGAATCTACAGGCTGAGGAAGATCAATTTTGTAGTAAGGGTGTTAATTTGTTGTTTCAGATACTAGCCATATTATATGTTCTTTTATCCTAAATTTACCGAGTCAGATACTAGCCTGCCTGCATGGCAGTATGGAAAAACCGCTACCCTTTTTCTAGACGCTGTGACTGCAAGATTACTAATGGTCTGCAAGCTTGTAACACAATTCCGATTGAAGTTTTGAGGAGAAATTATATAATATTGCTGTAAACCGTCTGCTATTCTAACTACATGCAACTGTTGATTATAGGATATAACTGAAAGTCAAACCGAAGGTACATGTAACTTGATGATCCACAAGCAACCTCAAGTTATTGGAATAGAAGCCACTCTACCTTAACCCCGTTATCCACAATCCCACAAGCCCTGAGCAGCTTGAACTAAAGATAACCGAAAACAGCCTCAAGTGATCTGAATAGAAGTCACTTTAACTGAACACGTCGATCCACAACCCAGAGCAATTTGATCTAAAAGTAACGGAAAACAACTTACAAGTGACTGGAATAGAAGTCAGTTTGTAACTTTGAAGAACAAATATAGAATAATTTAATATTTTGATATTCTTTTGCAAATGACTTACCTATCCTAGTTATTATTATTAGTATAATATGTGTGTTCGCATTTATAATTACCTATTTAATATTCGCAATCATTTAAATATAAAAAAAACTCAAAACTGACTAGAATGGCGTGGATTATTTGTGTTTCCTTGAAAAAAAAATGAGAGATCATTTCCCAAAAAACGTGGGAGGTCATGGTTCAATTTCCAAATCACATGTTCAATTTTCTCACATTTAATACTGCTTTAACAAGTTTTCCTAGTTAATTTAAGGGTTTCTTTCTGTTTCTATTTTAATGCACACCTAGATTCTATTAGTAGAATATTGTTTTCAGGTAGATATTGTTTATGTTTCTAGTTTTCTTTTTACACTATCTTTATAACAAAGTTAAATAATATGACGAGTTTATACAAGCTGATCATTAGTTCATTAATTTTGATTTGAATTTATGGATACAATTCCTAAATCTACAGTTTCACCTTACAAAATGCCACCCCGAATCTATATCCCGATATAATCTCATACTAGCTTATACAAAGCAATACTGATAGCAAAAAGTTTATTAGTATTTAGTTTAACTAATAAACTCCTAAAACTAAACTGAGCCAACCCAAATTAAATCTAAACCAATAAACTCAAATTGTCTAGTATAGTACACTTACTGTCTTTCTAAGTGTTCATTTCAGTCTTTCATTTTTCTATTTAGATATGACCTGCTCGGATCAACCCTTCTGTTCCAACGTCGGATGAAAGTCATGGGGTTAAACTCCACCCGCAACTATTCTTTAGGGGTAGGCAAGTGTCGCAAACTTGATTGTGTCACACTCAGGATCAAGGGGTCCAACCTATTTTATTCATACGGACATTTTCATCTCCACCATCAACACATTTTCAAGGGAATGTTTTTTTTTTTAATGCTCCTGATGACAATAAATAGGTTTATTTTGAAACTAAATCCATGAGAATAGTGAAAAATAGATATGAAAATTCATAGATGACAATAATTGACATATTCAATATTAGAATATTAAGCTTTTGTAATTGAATCTTTTGACGTCTCTCTTAGATAGTTTCTGAATTCACCACGGCTAACAAAGCTACTCACATGGAATCAAATGAAACAATATGAACAGCCACCCTTGACTGACGGTCACATTAGACAAAACCCCTTCACATCTACAAATATACCAAACCCCTTTACATCTACAAATATACCAAACCCCTAGAATGGGCTAACCAGACGAGCCAACTGCAATAGGAACTCGGGCACTAGTCGTCTTCTTGGAGGTGCCACTGCATCGTTCGCAAGTGCTTCTTCATCCCCTGCATGGATCACACGAACCAAATGCTCGAAGAGCTCGTCTTTCCCTCCTCGTAGAGGGTCCTGATAATTATATATGAAAACCGTAATCATTATATAGTAGGAGACTGTGGATTAAAGTCTCTTCCCAGACGGTTTTGCAAGTAGTGACTTACTTCTAGAAACAAATCCGTGTGTGTTTTCCCATCATATAACACCAGCTCAGCTTGAGCATCTTGATTATTCAAAGCGTCTGCAAAATCCTTACTGCAAGAAAAAGATAGTATAAGGCCCAAAAGATCACTAAAAACTAGATGCAACTCAAATGGTTCTGGTTTAGGTGCTCAACTAATTAAGAGGTAATTGAAGCATGTGGTCAAGTCATTTGCGACTTAATATGTGATTTGCAACAAAAGAATCTTCTGCTCATTCTCATGTAACTTTCCTCTTACTAACATACACGCATACGAAAGTCGACATACATGAAATTGTAGACAGAGTTGCATTAAAGTATGTGGTGGACATTTTAGGTAGAGTGAGAAACGATCATGACCTGGCAGCCGATGGAATGAAAAGTCAGCAGTCCCGTGGAAAAGGATAATTGGGGGCAACAAAGAAACGGCATTCCGCCCACTCTTGTTTCGTATGATCACCTCGGGTGAGTATTTTTTGAAAGATTCTTCTCCTTCCATGATGCTATTAGAAGCCGCGTAGGAGTGGTTATATAATTCACATTTAGGATTGAACTCACACACATGATCTATCTGGAATCAGAAATTACCTTAAGAAAATGGAACGATAGAGGCCTCGGTTATGGAAGTGTTCAACTAGATTGAATAAGTTGTACCTGATGGAGGAGAGTGACAGAGTATGCTATGATCATCAAATACACCAATTCATGGATCCATGAATAACGAATTGATGATAAATAAAAAAAAAAAGAAGCGCTCAGCTGCTGCATGTTATACTCACACTGTCATGCCACAGATACTCAAGTATTGTAGGTCAGATAATATGAAACTTTTGGAATGCTGTACAGTACTACTTCCATTTCCCCTTCTACTTTATCAACTAAGAAAGAGTTGTTTTACCACTTACCCTCCAGATAGCCCAAAATATGCCTTAATCTGCAAGATACTCCAAGGATCCCTCTCTCCCTGAGACTCTCTAATGGCCTGCTGTATGAAAGCACAAGCTGAAATGTGTGCACCAGCTGATTGACCCATGAGATAAATTCTACACGGTGAAAGAAGAATCATTTTGAAACAGAATAAATAATAAATAATATTTGATATCACATTGGATACGATATTTACCTGTTGCGATCTCCACCGTAACCAAAATATTATTACACACAAATGAGATTCCTCGAGAGACATCATCTACCATATCACTAATAGTACCTTGAGGAAAATTTCTGCATGACAAAATATTCAATTAACATCTCAAGCTCAGATACTCACTCATATTGCGTTATCAAGCAACTCAGAAAACATGACACGCCACTTTCAGATTTTGACCAAATGCAGGAGATGGCACGACCAAAGCATGAAGACACAAAGTGACTCCAAGAGTGGATTCTTAATATAACAGCAGTTGAAAAAATAAACTCCACAAAATTTCGCTGGGAAATTTCAGTTAAAATAATTTACTTGAACAGATTCAGAATCCTGCCAGTTAAGCTTACTTACCTGTAGTCAAGACAAGCAACAATTATATCTCGTTCTGCTAATTGTTTTCCTAGCAGCGAACCCCAAGCTTTATACCTGAAAGAGTAAAGTAGCAAGCATTCTGGAAATTAAACATGAAGATTGTATATCAAATCAGCAATCTAAGGGACAGTAGAAACTGAAGACTAGGAGTTCATGAAAAGTGAAAATTTCATTCCCTGGCATTCAGCAATCTGTAACTTACCCAATAATCCAGGCACCACCAGTAACAAATATGACAACTGGCTTTAGTCCATCAGAACTTTTTGGTAGATGTAGATCTAATCTGACAAGTTAAAAGTGGCATCAATGTATGAGCCAATATGTGTGTATCAAGTTACTAATAAAGAAGAAAAATGCAGCTAATTTAGTAGTGATAGAATTTCTGGTCTAGTTTGAGTGAAGGAGCAGTCGAATGTTACAAAAGTTATCTAAAGACGGACAAGCAGTGAAAAGCTGTTAGGGAGATGGTTGAACAACTTTCTGAACAGCTTCTCAACAGAGCTTTTAGTTTAGAAGTCTCAGCATAAAAATAGCCAAACAGGCTCTTTTCAAGGTTAGATTCCAGATATGTCCCCACAAACTTCTCAAGTTCCTTCCAGAAAACAGGGCATGGTTAAGGAAATACCTATTTCTTGGCTGATATCCATACACAACACTTCGTCGAACATAACTAGAGGAGTAATAGTAAAAAGCCACTGTGATGAAATTGCGAAGACGAAAGATTAGTTGCAAGGATATGTAACCTCACTGCTTGTATCCAGAGCTGAAATGAAATATCAGCTGTATTTACTCATAAATATGAAATTTTTATAAAAGCAAAGCGAAGGATCATATACAATATCAAATTCATACCAAGTGACAGGGGGCAAGGATGAGCAAACACCAGGACAATCAAAGTTTAGCAGGGAAAGAGACGAAAATTGAAAGAAACTTCTTATTAGCAAAGACGGGGCTGTATATTTAAGTTCTGTTCCAGCCCTCATAAAATAAAGGAAAGGAGAAGAAACTGCTGACAAATAAAAAGTGGTCATTTGAAACACTGTAGACGTTTGGAGGCAAACTGATGCAGCTTACCTTGGAGAAAACCAGGAAGAAGTAGCAATGTATAACAACAAAGACCAAGCAATCTTGTAATCCACCGGTAGCCTACCCTGTTTAAGCATAGATAATGAGTGGTTACAAAATTACTGCATAAACAAAGAGGTTTTTCCACATTGAAAGGGGAAAATCTATGTAGATGCACCAAGACAACATATATTTTTCCTCGGGTCTCGAGAGCCAGTGGGCAGTAAGTCCTCAATAGATGAGCAACCTAGGCAGAGGTTGCTTAAAATCACCAATGAGACAGACATCTTATAGCAGCCATATCATACCCCCAAACCTAGATACAATGCTCCATGGCTTCTGATCGTCATTCTGTTTTCCAGATCAGATCGCCACAAAAAGATGCATGCAATTGAATGCAAATTCCCCTTATAATACTTTAAATTAGAAGATCGTGGTCTGCAGATCTTAATATAATCAAATATACTTTCCAATAATAGTTTTTACAGATAAATTCCCCCCCCCCCCCCCCCCCCCCCCCCCCCCATTAAAGGCGACCCCTTCTCCTTCCGGTGTGCTCCCCGCATCTGCCCGTCTCCCAAGATGGATAAACCAGTGTTAGAAAACTTAATGACCATCTACATGTACTCTCATCCAAACGACAAAAATAAAATAAAAACAAAAAGTCTAGTTTTTCACTTGTATACTCCAGACATACACAACCCATGGATTTCACAAAACTGCTCCAGCACTAACTTTCTGCATTAAAAAACAGATAGTAATCTAATCGACAAACAAACCCAAAGAAATGGACCGAAATGTAGCCCACTAGAATGAAACAATATAGTCAATTTTCCACATAATAAGGAGCAATCAAGCGCGACGTGCGCCCGAGAGGAAAGATTACCCAAGATAACTTAGCAGCTTGAAACTCAACCGAGTAATCAAATAAGTCTCGGCGGCCGCATGACCAATATCCCGGCCGAACAAGTGCTGTATCCACGGCGGCGAAGTCCCAGCGCCAACTGCCCTCCGCCGAGGCTGGCGCTCCGTGCCGCTGGAGGTTGTATTTCCGTGATCAGTAACAGGACACATGGGCGCGTCCAGATCATTGTTTGTCCTCTCATCCTCATCGCTAGAAGAAACTTTGATCTTTTTGCAGGAGGAACGGTTTGCAAGGATGCCCGGTGACGTCATTGCCGCAGCCATTGGCTCCGGGGAATAGGAGAGAAAAATGGATATGGTGGTGGAAGAAAAAGAGAGATAAGATGGAAGGCCCGGGAGAGTGGTTAACGAGAGAGAATTAAATGGCGGTTTCGTAGATTCCTCATTTCCTCTCCCTTCATTCCCTGAAATTGCGCGGGTACGCTGTCCGAAGCAGATTGCATTTCCTCCTATGTCTCTGCTCCCGGAATATAGTTGGGAATTCTCTTCCCCAGATAAGAAGCTTTGATTTACTTCAGACCTCTCACAGAAACAACAGCAAAATGCTACATAAGGTAGTCCAAAGAGAATCTACCCCTGACCTGACATCTATCCTGTAAACGGATTAGTTTGCGGTGGGATAAAATGAGAAGTTTTGTTGCGGACTCAAACTCCCTCCCTTTCTTAGTTCAAAAATGAAAGCAACAATGGTGGCCTTGGTTATCTTCCGGTTACAAGGGTCTCACACGATTTCTAAAGTTACAATTTCTCAGTTTCTTACAAATGAGTCAACTTCTACAATTAATGAAATCGTCTTTTTGAAGAGACGATTTCTTCCGGAAATGTTATTTTAGAAATTATTTTGGTTGGAGATTAATATGAGTAATATTTTTGTTGTGGGGTGTTAGTTCATCATTTTTTTCGTATTTAGCTTCCGACACGTTTTTTTAATAGTTATATCCGTTTTGGTTCTAGATTTGAATTTATTTTTAAATTTAACTTATTTTAGATTTTTAAAAATATATGGAAAATTCATAAGATACCGCTAAAAATTTTAGTTTGTTAATTCACAAAAGACCATCATTTTTAAAATGTGTTTTCCAGATACCACAAAAATAAATTTAATTCACCAGATACCACAAATTGCGAACCTAAAACATTTTAAGACCAAAATACCCTACTTGTTAATAAACATAGTTAACATGATACCACATAAATATTATTAATTCACAAAATACCACAAAGTAAATAAAATATATATTAAGAATAGTAAAAATAGGGAAAATTCACGGGATACCACTAAAAAACTTTCTAATTCATAAAATACCACGGTTTTTAAAAAAGTTTTTCGGATACCACAAAAAAACTTTAAAAATTCACGGGATACCACAAATTACGAACCCAAAACTTTTTGAGACCAAAATACCCTTACTTGTTAATTAACATAGTTCACGTGATACCACATAAATATTATTTATAATTAAACATATTTTTTAAAAGTAAGTAGCAAAATTAACTTTCTCCTATATATGGGTTGAAATTGAAAAAATATAATACCATATATATAACAAAAGAATCTCTAAAGAATTATAAAAAATATAATATATTAGAGAAGCCACAAACTTGTTTAAAAATAGACAAAAGCAGTAATAATGGTTGTTTAATTTTTTGTATATATATATATATATATATTTAATTTTTTTATATACTATTTTACATTTACTAAAATACTTTGGTAAAATACTAAAAATACTTTGTAAAAATATAATAAAAAATTGAGTTATCATTCCCTTAATTTGTTTTTTTTTATTTTTATTTTAGTTTTTTAGCTTTTAAATGATATATATTTTTTTTTATATATATATTTCAAAAAAATTAATTAATTGTGTGTTTTTTTTATTTATAAAATTTTTATCAAATAAAATGATAAACTTAATTTTATTATTTTTTACTGTTCTTAATATATATTTTATTTACTTTTGTGGTATTTTGTGAATTAATAATATTTAGATGGTATCCTGTGAACCATGTTTATTAATAAGTAAGGGTATTTTGGTCTTAAAATGTTTTGGGTTCGTAATTTGTGGTATCTGGTGAATTATATTTAGGGAAAATTACATCCCCACCCATGACGTTTGGCGAAATTACACACCCCACCTTCGAGGTTTCAAAATTACTTTGTCCACCCATGTGGTTTCCTCTTTTTTACATCCAACAACTTTTCTAATATTTGATTAACTTAAAAGATGGTTAAATGTTATCCAAAATTGATGAAACTTTACATGGATGATGCTAAGGTGTTACATTTTTGTCCAATGTCAAATCCAAAGTTTTTTAAGGTCATATATGATCTGTGGGACCCAATGAAAATACGTTCACATGTCACATGTTTCATTGGGTCCCACGGATCACATATGAGCTTAAAAAACTTTGGATTTCACGCTAGATCAAAATATAACCCTTAGCATCGTCCATGTAAAGTTTCATCAATTTTGGATAACATTTAACCATCTTTTAAGTTGATCAAATATTAGAAAAGTTGCTGGATGTAAAATAGCGGAAACCACATGGGTGGGTAAAGTATTTTTGAAACCTCGTGGGTGGGATGTGTAATTTCACCAAACGTCATGGGTGGGAGATGTAATTTTCCTTTAAATTTTTTTTTGTTGTATCTAGAAAACTTTTTAAAACGGTGGTCTTTTGTGAATTAATAAACTTTTTAGTGATATCTTATGAATTTTCCCAAAAATATATATCATACTGGAAGCCAGGAGTGAATGGTCGTTGGTGGTTCCGATTCCATGTACTTAACCTTACCTCAAATGTACTAGTTTCGGTTTATTCGAATCTCTAAATGGTGTTTGAATTTCCTTCGATAGCTACCTATTCTAATTCCTAACCGCTTTCGATTCGGTCCCACTAAAAATTCTAATTAGTTTCAAGATCAAACAACTGTCTTGTCATTTATACTATTTAAACTGTTTACAATTTTGTAGCTTACGCTAAATGAGCTATAATATCCATGTACACTTCAGTACATAATAAAATCATCTTGAATCTAAAATGCTCATGATTTCAGACTTTCAGCGAGATTCTAGCTCAAATAATGGGTTTACTATTTCCACATTGCAAATTCGATGCCATAGGCCGACCGCACTGAGTTACCGGTTGCTCAGTGATTTCGCAATTTAGTGGGTTTAAATTGTTGTAAGTTTTAATATATAAGTTCAAAATAAAAAAAATTATAATCATTGTTACTCAAAATTCAAGTTTTTCAAAACAAAATCAGTCATGGATATGTTATGACAACTTTAAAAAAATTATTTTTACATGTATACGTTGATACACTAAAATGATAATAGATTACAAACTTCAGAACCGATAAAAAATAATTATTGCTTTGTAGAGTATTATTATTGTTGTATTGTGTAATTTAAACCTTATATGATGAATCATGTATTTTTCATACATACCAAATATTGTTTTGGGTTGTATTATGTTTGAAATTTTTTATTCTTATATATGTTTACGATGATACACTAAAATGAAAATATGATTAATTAATTTTGATATAATGATTCATTAACATTGATATGATACACTAAAATGATGTTATGTGTTTACATTGATACACTAAAATGATGTTATGTGTTTACATTGATACACTAAAATGATGTTATGAATCATAAGTCTCATTGATATATATGGATATATACATGTAATTAATATAAAAATTTAAATTTCTCAAAACATATCCATAACTTGTCTTGTTTTGAAGAGCTTGAATTTAGATTAACAATGACATAATTTTTTTTACATTTTGGACTTATATTTTAATAATTACAACTAATTAAAATTAATATAATAAAAAGCAGTCCAGTCAGCAACTGACTAGACTGCCAACTCATCTCTGTCGTATCAAGTATCACGCGGTCCGACTGCACAATCTACACACTGTTCCACATTATTTTCTATGAAGTTTCATCAATGCTGATTTTTCATTTTAGAACACTTGATTTTTGGTTTTTTTTTTATCCAAAGGAAAACTTTATTTATTAACCATTGTTAAATTGAAAATACAACTTGTCACCTTCTAACAAACTCATACACTCACGAGGAGGTACTATCAATTTCCTAACTCCTTTAGGACAGCAAAGAGCCAAACGAGCCAAACAATCGGCTAATGAGTTATAAGAACGACCAATTTTAACAAATGAGCAACTACTGAAAGATTGAGAAAACCGCAGACATTCCTTCAACAGAAACTCATTAGGCTGATCTTTAAACTGCTCCTTCTGAAGCTGATCAAAAACTAACTGAGAGTCAGTTTCAGCCACTACATGATGTAGCCCTTCCTCTCTGGCCAGACGTAGACCATCCAGGATCCCCCAGTTTACTACTTCAAGAATGCTGGTCGACCCCATTAGATGAGTGAAGCCACAAATCCATTCACCTCTGTGATCTCTGATAACTCCAGCAACCGCAACTGATCCATCCTTACCCATAGCCGCATCAGAATTGATTTTATAGACACCTAATGGAGGGGGCTGCCACCTAACACTGCCCGGCGTTGCACTCCTAGGTTCAGTGATGATCTTAGCTTTCTTAGAGATACTTGTGAATTCTGAGTTCTTCTTGCAGAGCATTTTGATATCAATCCTCTCTGAACTGGGGAGATTGTTGTGATACTTAAAGTTTCTCCACCACCAGAGAGAGTGGCAAATGATCGCAAACACTTGACTCCAGTCAGCCGCATCCCCCAAAGAGACCCTTTTCCTACTGGAAAGATTCTTTGACAGCCATACTTTGACATCCAATCCTGGCTGGAAGAATTCTGCATTCTGATTGAGACCAAATTGAGCCCAGACATCTTTACTCACAATGCAATCCCGCATGACATGGAGTTCATCCTCCTTGGAGCCGCATAAAGAACACTCATCACCCGGACTAAGCCCTCTAGAGTGCAAAAGACTTTTGGTTTTAAGCCTCTGGTGCGCAAGGAACCAGAGAAAGGTTTTCACCTTTTCTGGGATCTTCAGCCTCCAGATTAATTTCCAAAAGTCATCTTTAGTTCCTGATGTAAAGAAATGCTCATAGACAGAAGATACAGTTAAATTCCCCGAGGGGTGGTAAGACCAAAAATATTATCAATAAACTCCTCATTAAAAATTGCCTTACTAGCCAGGGAATTCAAAATATCAGAAGGAAGGAGATTAGAAAGACTGTCCCACTTCCAACTACTATCAGATTGCCATAAATGATCAATTGTAACATCCAGATTAATATTGGTTGCTTGGGAAACATAGGAACACAGAGGTTTATCAACTAGCCATTTATCCTTCCAAAAATTTATAAGCTTACCATTACCAAGCTTCCATCTAGTACCATCAGATATCAGGTCCCGAGAACCAATAATATTTTTCCAGACAGGAGAGGCACCTTTAACTTCAGGGTTCCTGTATTTCTACAGCAGAATTTTAGCCCAGAGAGTATCCTGATGCTTAAGCAATCTCCAGCTAAGCTTGGCCAGACAGGCCCGATTCATTGCCGAGGATTTCCTAAGGCCCAGCCCACCCTCGACCTTAGGCTTGCATATGTTATCCCAGGCAATTGTATGAAGTTTCCTGTCGGACTCCTTATGTCCCCACAAGAAACATCTACTAATCCTGTCTAACCTCTCACAAACAGAAACAGGCAAAGACTGAGACATCATAGTAAAGATAGGAACAGAGCTAAGCACAGATTTGACTAGAGTAAGCCTCCCAGCAAAGGATAAAGATTTTTCCTTCCAGCCACTAATCCGATTTTGAACTTTTTCAATCAGATCATCAAAATACTTACTCTGATTTCTACCTCTATGGGTATTAATCCCAAGGTATGTGCCTAGATTATCAGCAATAGGAATCCCTAAGCTTCTACTAATATTAACTTTCTGAACAGAATCTACATTTTTGGAGAACATAATGCGAGATTTATCAAGACTAACCTTTCCTCCAGACATCTCACAAAATCCCGAAAGGGCAGTCATCATATTAGACAAATTAACCTTAGTGGCAGACCCTAGCAATACTAGATCATCCGCAAAGAAAAGATGGGAAAGCTTTGGTCCATTCCTGCTTAGGCTAATGGTATCCCATCTACCTTCTTGAACAAAAATATCTATCATGTGGGAAAAGCGTTCCATACAAAGAACAAAGAGATAAGGAGAAAGGGGATCCCCTGCCTAATACCTCTAGAAGGAGAGAACTGACAGGATTCACAACCATTCCATAACACTTTCATGGAAACTGATTCCACACAGGACATAACCAGCTCAACAAAACTAGAGGACAGATTGAGACAATTCAAAGTGTCTCTAATAAACCTCCAAGAAAGTCTATCATACGCTTTTTCCAAGTCTATCTTAATGACAGCCCAACCCTTTTTACTTTTCATTCTGTTCATAGAATGAAAAATCTCCTGCATAATAATATGATTATCCTGAATATTCCTACCAGGAACAAAACTGGTCTGGGTGGGAGAAATAACATCAGGAAGGAAAGATTTGATTCTATTAGCCAGAATTTTAGAGATAAATTTGTATGTAACATTACACAAAGCTATCGGTCTGAAGTCTTTCATATGTTCTGGAGTAGACAGTTTAGGAATCAGACAAAGAAGAGTAGAGTTAATGCTAGGATTCACTCTGTGAGAGCTAAAGGTACTAAACACCAGATCATAAACATCTTTTTTTAACAACTCCCAGTGGTATTTATAGAACCAGGCCTGAAATCCATCTGGACCAGGAGCCTTGTAATTACTCATATTCATTATAATACTATCTATTTCATCATGATCAGGGAGCCTATTGCACAGATCAAAGATATCAACAGAAAGAATAGGGAAATTGTGTCTAACAGTAAGATATCTATCAGAAACTTCCTGTTTAAAAAGATCGTTGTAGTAGTTAACAGCTAAAACCATAAGGTTTGATTTTTGGTTTGATTCCGTATAGTATGGGTCTTTATTGTATTTTAGGATTTATTTATTATTTTGTTTAATTGTTTAGTACTTTCTTTACCATAATATTACCATCACTTTCTTTTACTTTTCAATATGTAATTAGTACATTACGATCACAAGTAGAGATGGTAAAATGGAGGAAAAACTAAAATAAGCTAATAGACTGATGTCTATCAAGAAAGATGAGCAACCAAGAATAACTTGGTAACTACAAGCTAACTTGGTATGGAAATTGATGAGAGTTGCTTGTGGTAGTAGGTCATTTTTAGTGTTCCGCTAGTTATGTAATTATTATGGGTTATGGGTTTTATCTTCAACTATGTTGTTGGTTTATGGGTGGTGGTTTCGGGCAAATACTATTGTACAACCAGTTGTATGGTGAGGATCATACAATAATTCATTTTAAGTTCAAACATTGTTCAAATTTTTGTATCGATTGTTTATATTGATGCAAAAGTTACATGTGTTATTATAAAATTGTTCAACTTTATATGATAGTTATTCAAATGATTGTGAAGATTGTTCAAAAATGTACATAAACATCGTACAACCGGTTGTATGATAACCACATAAAAAACAATTAATTGGTAACTTATTATTTGCACATTATAAGGTGCAGATTTTTTTTTTTGGATTTTTGAAATGTAAGTATTCGGAATATTCTTCTTGAAATAATATACCAAACCAAATGGAATGATTCGAACTACTTATCGACAGGGAATAAAATCCCAAATAACCCTCATTTACAAAATAAATCTCTATTAACTTCCTTTTAAAACTAATTCCTAAAATAACACTTTCGTCACTCATCGTTTAAATTGAAATCACCTGTTACCCAACGCTTAAAATAATTCTAAGTGTCGAAATGTCGTGATGTTTCAGTTTAACTCACAGAGAAATCGTCTTTTTAAAAGACGAATTCTAAAGTCGTATTTTGAAGAGTCGTCCTGGGGTGTTATTTTAGGAATTAGTTTCGAATAGAGGTTAATAAGAGGAATATTTTTGCAGAAACAAGTTATTTTGGACTTTTTTTCTTAAACTCACATCATCGTCTTCTGAGATATTCTCGTTGTGGCTCGTTTGCTTTTGCTGTCAGCATCCCGCCCGATGTTGTGTTAATTATCAAACCCACGATGTATTTAGGCTCTATTCGGCATGGTTTTTTTTTTGCGGTTGTTTTGTGGCTGTTTTGGTTTGGTTGTTTTGGTTGGCTGTTTTATGGTATTTTGTTGGTTGTTTTTGAAAACTGTTGTTCGGTAGTGTGACGGTTTCGTCTGGTGTATTTGAATAAGTTAGTTACGTGTAGTGCGTTTACGGATGTCTGTGCTACAATTATAAATTTTATATCACATTTTAAAACAATTTTTTTAAAGATGTAAATAAAGAAGCTACTAACAAATATATAGATTAATATATACATAATTTATAATTAGAAAAACAACAAAGTTTTATTATAATAAATAAAATTACACCCCCCACCCATGACGTTTGGTGAAATTACACACCACACCCACGAGGTTTCAAAAATTACTTTGCCCACCCATGTGGTTTCCTCTATTTTACACCAGACAACTTTTCTAATATTTGATCAACTTAAAAGATGCTTAAATGTTGTCCAAAATTGATGAAACTTTACATGAACGATGCTAAGGTGTTATATTTTGGTCTAACGTGAAATCCAGAGTTTTTTAAGCTCATATGTGATCCGTGGGACCCAATGAAACATGTGACATGTGAACGTATTTTCATTGGGTCCCACAGGTCATATATGACCTTAAAAAACTTTGGATTTGACATTGGACAAAAATGTAACACCTTAGCATCATCCATGTAAAGTTTCATCAATTTTGGACCCAATTTAAGCATCTTTTAAGTTGATCAAATATTAGAAAAGTTGTTGGATGTAAAATAGAGGAAACCACATGGGTGGGCAAAGTAATTTTTGAAACCTCGTGGGCGGGGTGTGTAATTTCACCAAACGTCATGGGTGGGGGTTGTAATTTTCCCTAATTGTTAACATTTATATTTAGGTCTATACAAATAACTCCGCTATTATCAAACACAAGTCTATCAGTGGATAACGACAATTGTAACTATACATGGTTTTAACACACGAGGCTACTTGTTCACATTTGAATAAAAGAAAAATATAATAATTAATTAGTGAACTTTATTAATGTTTACATCATACAAAAAAAAAACAATTTAGTTGCTAAAAAATATGACATATATATTAATATATGTAGATATAATTAAATATTCAGATTTTATACCTTAGTTTAGCAATATAGTCAAAAGTAAAACTGATTATTATGTCAATACAATATTTTTTTTAGTTTTTTATTACAGATTCTATAAATTAAAAAAAAAACATTAGAATTACTCAAAATAATTTTTAGTATAAGTTTTTAGAAAAAAACTACTAGTTTAAAACTATTGTTCTATATTATTGTCATTAACTTATAATTTAGTATACCAATCTATATAAACAAACCAAAAATAAAAAAGGGAAAATAAACTTTTTTATATATTAATTTATATATTTCAATTTTAAATTAATTTTTCGTGTCAAATTTAATATATAATATCATTTTGAAAATATAATTATAAATATTGAAAATTCAAATTAATTTATTAAAAATTAATGTTTAAATATTAATTAATATTAATAAAATATTCTTGCCCCTCTAATTACAATTTTTTGGCTCCGTCCGTGTTTACGGTATTTATTCTCTTTGCAGCATAAACTGCCGGTTGTTTTGTGGTTGTTTTGTGCTGATATATTTGTGGTTGTTTTGAAAATTAGTGTCCTACAGTGTAATAATTTGACATTTTTATCAAAATACCAAACTAAAAAATACCAAAGTTATACCAAAAAACACCAACACCGAAACGGAGCCTTAGGGTTTGGTGCGGCACATCAAGTTAGTCAACTTCAGCAACTACTTGGTTCGATGAGTGTGTGAGTAGTGGATTTCCCCTCCTATGCGACAAACGGCTGGACGATAACGGAATTGGCCGAGTTTCTATAAGGATGAGAATGAGTATCCATAATGCTGAAATTGTGAAGGATGAGTTGAATGTTCTTCAGGGCTCAAATTCAGGTTGGGGTTTTGTTCGCGTCACTAGTCGTCACCCATTTCGACAAATAAATCTTCCGCCATGTTTATGTCAACCCAAACAGAATTTCTCTTTGTGTTTTGTCCAAGCCGACCTGCCAACTTGTTTCGTCAAGTCTAGTTCCACCCATTTCCGCTAATCTTGGGTCCTTGGTCTGTCAGGTTTTAGTCGCCTCTTTGGTTGCAGTCATTGAGACTTTTGGCGAAGCATCCTATATATCTCCATCTCTTGGACTTTATAATGAAATGTGAACCACCAAACCATCCCTTGGTTAGAGCACCGTGCTCACTCTGCTTTGGCAGCAGCTTTCTAACTGTATGAGTAAGATGGAGGCGTCCTGTGTTGGTTAGTCTTTATTATGGATTCAGTTGAAATGCTTTGTGCTCATAATGAAATACTAGATGAAGTTTGAAGATACTCCATTGTTAAGCTGTTGCCTGCTTTCCCGAAGTGGTCAATTCAGTAAATATTTTGGTATATCCCAATAGGTTTTCAGAATTGGGCACTAAGCTTCAAATGCACAATGATGGCAAATTGAGTTTACACACTAAACAATCATACAATTCATTTTTGAAGTAAACTTGTGAAATACTAACAGTATTAAGATATATATCCATGACATGAAAACAAACATTAGTTGTCTTGCATTCTAAATAAGCTTGAGATACTGATCACATCATTTCTTGATTTCTGTGCAGTATCTACTTTATGTATTACCATCTATTCATTTGTGACGACGATCTACCGAATTTTGCGCCAGTGACAAGGAATTAAAGAAAGCTTCGGTTTCATTTTCGCTGGAGTAACGCTACTTAGGGGATTCTAGACAAGAGGTGGAAAGAGGCGGGAGACATGAGAACCGAATCAGAAAGATGATGGACGCCACCAGTCAACAGCTAAATTTCCAGTTGTTTTTTTTTTCTTAAAGAGAGAAAGTGAGTGCAGGAGGCTGAAGCTAAAATTAAATACCTACCTACATATGCCACTCTAAACAGCCCCTTCTATTAAAGGCAGTCTACTAGACTTTGCTGAATTTCTATGAGTTCAATGGCAGCGGCTCTCATGGCTCTAGTGAAAGGACCCTCACCTTGCTACCTTCTTCCTTATCGCATAATCTCTCTGCCTTTTTCATCCAAAATTCAATCTGTTGATTCTCATACCTCTACCTCACAACAGCCCTTCTCATTCTCAAACTCCCCTGCTGTATACAGGAAACAGATTTTGCTCGCCAGTCTCCTGCAAAGATTTGGGTTTCCTGCTACTGATCTTCAATCATTTCTTTCTAGGAATCGATTTCTTTTGGAGAGAGATATATCGGAGATTGAGAAGGCTCTGGGAGTGCTGCTGTTTTCATTGAAGTTGCCACAGACTATGCTTATTGAGTTAATTAGTGGGTGCCCTAGTGTGTTGGACTTTAATTTTATGAGAAAATGGGAATATTTCATCCTGGGTTCAAAGATTCTCCAAGATGCCCCTTCTGCCATTGCAAGCTCTATAAGGTTTTCCAGGAGATTTCATAGAGAACCAAGTGACTTTCTTCGTCCCATTCAGGTTATGAAAGATTTTGGTTTTACAGAAGGTACAATTGCTAAGGTTTTTCAGCAATACCCTGAAGTTGTCAATATTGAGGTGCACGAACTACAGAAACGAAGGGACTTTCTGACGTCTGTGGGCCTAGGAGGGCTAGAAACTGGCAGGATATGTTTCTTCTTCCCACAAATTTTGGGATATGGGATTGAGAGTAGGTTGAAACCACTGCTCAATGAATTCGATCAAATGTTTGCTGGGCACTTGTGGAGGCAGGAGATGGTGAACGAGCCAAGAATGCTTTCATTTGAACAGGGTGAATTACAAAGATGCTTGGAGTTGTTGAAGAATCTAAGTTGTCGACACTCAGTCAAAGAGCGGATTTTCTCACAAGGAGAATTAAGAGCTGCATTTGCTGTCAAAGAGAGAGTCGATCTCTTGTGTGGTTATGGATTAATTCACAGAGATGCTCTGAATCTGCTGAGAAGGGAGCCAAGGGTTATAGTGTACGATATCAAGGAAATCGAGAAGAAGGTGGAATTTATGTTAGAGAGGATGAAATTCAATATCGGTTGTTTGACTGAAGTTCCTAGTTATCTGGGTGTGAATTTTGAGAAACAGATTGTTCCCAGGTATAATGTGATTGAGTACTTGAGGTCCAGGGGAGGGATCGGTTTTGAGGTGGGTTTAAGTCATATCATAAAACCAAGTAGGCTCAGATTCTACAACCTTTACGTCAAACCTTATCCAGAATGTGAGATGATATTTGGAAGATTTTCTACTAGTTGTAAAGGAAAGACTAAACATCCTCCTGGCTTGTGGAAACTACTTAACCCACAAGCAAATGCAAGGGAAAAGAAAGATGTTGAAAGCATCAGATCTTTTATGGAGTTGTGATCTGAAGCTACCTTGATATCTACTTTCCTCCATTTTTATCCGGACTGAGATCCTATTTAGAGTTAGGAGCGAGCTGCATCAGAATTATGGCAGAATTGTCCAACATTACACAAATCGCTAGGATTGACGTTGTTGTAGAATTGCATGAGGAGAACGAGATTCTATCAGCCTACAGATCTCTTCTTTTTCGATGAATAGTAATCTTAAGCACAATATCTTAGGTGTAATGTGATCTTTTGTATATTACATTCCAAAGGTGCTGGAATCTTCTTTATGACATTCCCCACAGTGCTGGAACAGTGTATTCATACGTCACACTTTGCCATCAAGCTTGAGTGGACAAGTGTTGAAAACTGATGCTGGAAGAAACGAAACCATCAAGCTGTTTTTGTTATAATTCTAGCGCTAACCATCTTATCAGGTTATCTTACATCGATACATTATCTAAATATATCATAATATAACAAATAATATATAGACAGACGCCCTTCCGTCTCCGAATTTCACTCGGAATTCAGACAGTATAACGATGCATACGGCAACACAGCCAAATCATACTGACAAACTGGTTACAACCATCATAGCGATCGGAGGCAGTGCAACATAACCCCTACAGCCTGCTCTGCTTGAAGCAAGAAAAAGAGTGAATTTCATAACCACATAACAATAGTCAATTCCTATGCAGAAAACTTATCCTAGAGGTAGGGTCTTGTGTCCATTTGAGGATCACCTATGCATTCATGAAGATTCTCTAGACCTGAGTTTTGGGTCCTTGTTGCAACTGCCTCTTGACTAGCGCAGTGTAAATCCCATCCTTGTCCAAAAGCTCATCATGGCTCCCACGCTCCACAACCTGGCCGTCAGATATAACTGCCACCATGTTTGCACTTTTGACAGTTGAAAGCCGGTGGGCTATCACCAGGACGGTTCTCCCCTTCATCAAGGAATCCATAGCATCCTATAATACATAAATATCACATGAATTATTCTTCTAATTTTCCATATGCTGAGATCTTTCCACTTCCAGAAAGAAACACCAGTTTAATGTGTATCGGACATATCTGTTTGTTTATGGTATTGGTACCATGAATGACAATTAGAGAATAAGTTTCCCATTATTAAATACCTGTACAAGGTATTCGCTTTCAGCATCTAGTGCACTGGTGGCTTCATCTAGTAGTAGAATCTTCGGGTCCATCAAAAGCGCCCTCGCAATTGCTACTCTTTGTTTTTGTCCACCAGAAAGCCTGACCCCACGTTCTCCGACATGAGTTTGGTATTTGTCAGGAAATTTTGATATGAACTCGTGAGCATTTGCCATTTTCTGATTATTCATAAGAACAAATAGTGATAAGTTTGATGACTCTTTCGTTTAAGAATGAGCACAAAAATAAAAAAGAAGCTCTCAAGGCTCTTGTCAGGAAACAAAAAAGCTATCGAATCTCACCGCAGCATTCTCTATTTCTGCAGAGCTGGCCTTACCATTCAGTCCATAAGCGATGTTCTCTTCTATGGTGCAGTTGAAGAGAGTTGGCTCCTGACTTACAATGCTTATCTGCAGTTGCCTTGAGCATTATTAAATAGAATTCCACTGACAAGTATACCGAGAATTTGCCATATTAAATTAATAGCGAATATAATTAGTCAATATTAGTTATTCATGGCATGCACATGCTATTCATCCTCATGATTGACGGAAAAAAATTAACTGAGGCGAAAGTCAGGGTAAATCATGACATTACCTTCTTGTGGAGATGCTCGTGAGATATTTCTGATAAAGGAACCCCATTGAGCAAGATTTTGCCCTTCACAGGATCATAAAACCTCTCTATCAAGTTAGCTATTGTTGTCTGCAGCAACACAGAACGCCACACATGAGAACTGTATCAGGCCAAGACAAAGCTCAACACAACTGTGATCTCAAGTTTGTTAATTATTCTACAGGAAACATATATTTTAGAAGAATTACACCAGTAAATAAGTAGCTTTGAGCGGATATGAAGAGGCATCACCTTTCCTCCACCACTAGGGCCCACAAGAGCAAGCTTCAAACCAGTCTCCAATTTCAAGTTTATTCCCTGCAGAGTACATAATTAACATCTACACTTTAATACATACAATAAATCCGCAGACCATACTGACAAGCAATCATCACTCACTTTGAGCACCATATGGCTAGGTCGTGATGGATAGGCAAACCAAACATCATGAAGCACTACTTCAGCTTCTGCATCACTGGATAAACAAATCCATGTTACCGCTTCCCAGATGTTTCATTGCACAAATTCTACTCCTAATGAGGAGTTGCAGGATCACACGCCCAAAGTAAAATGACAGTAAAGAGGTTCAAAAGTTACTGACCCTAAGGGAGACTTGTCTCCAGCACCCTGCATTGTTGAGCTACGATCTAGAAGCTGGAAAACTCGCCTACTGGCTCCAGCAGCTTTCATTGCAACTGTGTATAACCCAGACAACCCAGAAACAGAAGACCCAACTGCAAACATATTTTTTTAAGATTGGTTGATAAATAGTTTATCTACAAATTAGAAGCAGGTCCAATATGATAAAATATCAAAAATGAAACATACCTGTGAGGCTATACAGAATGAAGGATGTCAAAGATCCAGTGGTCATGCTACCATTGATGGTTAAGGTAGCTCCATATATCACCACTACGATTACCGATAGGGTTGATGCTGCATTTAAACCACCAAAGAACAACCCCACTACTTTCTGTAGCAGATGGCGGCAATTAAGTCAAGATAGAGACTGAATCCAAAAATCTATCCATATAGCTGCTCTATACTTACAGCTTGTGTCAATCCTAAGCCTAATGTTTCTTCGACTTTTTGAGAGTAACGCTCAATCTCATAATCTTCTTGAGCAAATGACCTCACAGTTCGGATGGCACCAAAAGATTCCTGTTTTAACAGATGATTACTTATTATAAGAGATCCAATATAATCATTATTCAGAATCATGTTCGATCCTCAACATTAACAAATGACAGTACTCGATTCTGTGCTCTGGTGTGAATAACTATTTATAGCAGAAGCCTTTCATGTTTTTCAGACAGACCTCGGCTATTGAAGCGGCAGCTGCAGCAGCAGCTTGAGTCTTGTGAGATAACTCACGGAGAAACCGACCAAATTTACGGACAGCCACTGAAATTGCAGGGACAACAGCCAAAGCCAGCACTTGGAAAACAAAAAGTCACACACATTTGAACAACAGTTTAGATGCTTTGTAAAGGTGAAAAACAAAGAACAAAATGAAGTTGTTGATAATGACTCACATGTTAATTTCCAAGACGTTGTAAACATAAATCCAAGCCCAATAAGAGCAGTTGATAGATTTTTCAAAGCCTCGGAGAGGTTTGTGGTAGCAGCATTTTTTATGATTTGCGTGTCTTCAGAAAGCCTGCTCAAGAGTTCCCCAGTGCGAGTGACATCGAAAAAGGCAATTTCCTGACAACAAAGTTAATTAGAGGAAGAATACCATTAGAGTGACAAAATTAGTTAAGGAATTAATCATTCTTGGAAAAGTATCGTTTCTGTATGATAGTCTATCATTGATAAGAAGGATGAATAAGAGTATATGACAGCTCTAGATAGTGGGTTTGAACAAGTGTTACACTATACCTGGTTAATGAGATGGGAGAATAACCTCTTTCTCAGCCTTGCAACAACCCTTTCACTGGCGGATGAAAATAGCCATGCACGAATGGCTGTACATATCGAACTGAAAACAAGCATAAACAGATCTATAACAATAAATCCGTATCGTGCAGCTAGTCATAAACAAGTTTTATGCTTGATGGATCGTCATACTACTGATTAGAAGTATAGTTCCAATTAAGTGGTTGCTACCATATCAAAGAAATTGTGGAGTCTACATATTCTTTCCAACTTCCCATGAATGACCTTTAGTTTGGACCTAAAATTACTTCAAAATTAAATTTTTCTATCAAGTAACTAGAAGATGCTCTTTCAGATCAACCAGGGGTAGAAGCTTTAAATGGACCAGGCAAAATAATGATCAAACAGAAGTTCAACGTTAAGGTCAGTCTGCTTAAGACTACCAGGGAAGATTATGATGAAGTAGAAGCCCAATGTTGAGATCATTCCGTTTACAAGTAGACAGGATAGACAATGGACATACCCGGCTACCACGATCAGAAAAATTTCCAGGATGGTGGCTTTCACAGCATCCAATGCCTCAGCTTTATCTTCTGGTGTTTCAATATCTCCTGAGACTATATCAATCACTTTCCCACCAAACTTTGGCTGCAAGAGGTTGTATCATATCACAAAAAAGTAAAACACAAGCAAAGATTGGAGAAAGAAGGTAGAAAATGATTTTGAGTTTATGATAGGAGGACATACAATTAAAATGTTTGTTGTTGACGCAATTAACAAGGCAATTGTTGCAAGAACTAGTTTGCCTGCATCAGGCTTGGCCTGTGATTCGGAGAAAGAATATTAATCATAGATAATGGATGTATTATGAATCAGTATCGAAAGAAATTAAAAACAGACACTTACCAGTGATAAGACCCTACCAAATCCCACATTTGCAGCCTGAAGATTTGATACATCAGTATGAGATTAAAAGAGTATCTACTTGAACAACTAAAGTAGGACAGTAGGGAGTTATTTCCAGAACAGAGCGAGAATGGGACCATACCGGAACAGCATCTCCGTGCTCAAGATCAGTTGCATTAGGATTAACAAGAGAGTCATCTCTCTTTCTACCCTGTCAGCAGTACGTTGTAAAATGAGAAGATGAAGTTTAACACTTAAACTTGGCTAGACTTAGAACCAGTAGGTAATGAACTAATCTAAAAACAGAACAGAAATAACATAACCAAATCGACATTTACTTTAACAAAGCACCAGGAATGCTACGTTTTCTCGGATGATATTCATCAAAGTAGATAATCAAAAGAAATACATCGATGATTATCAGCAATTGACTAATCAGAGGAGGGTTCAACCCAGACCTTTACAGCCGTAGTGACACTCGGCATTTTCTTCTCTGAATCTTGATAAGAACACCAGCGTTTATCACCAGCATATATAGTTACTTAGTTATTTATTGGAGCCAAAGATTCTTGGAGCAACCACATGCCATGGCTAAAGCAATTATCCTATTCCCCTTACCCCCTTACCTTTAGGAGCCCAGAAGACAGTCCTCGTGTTCATACAAGTAAGGTAAGTACTTCGAAGTCACTGAACTAACTATATACCAGAGGGAGCTAAGAAACTGCAAACATGGATTTCTTATGACATCCATCATTGTACCACACGCAATTCAAAATAAGATAACGAGCAAAGTGGAAACTGAATCAATCAAGTGAACAGTTAAATGCGACCGGGAAGAGAAGACCGTAGTAGTAGCCCAACTACTAACTCCTTACCTCGCCACGTAGAAGGGGGACTCTTTCTCCACCCCCAAAACCATGCATTCCGCCGCCACCGCCACCTCCTCCCCCAAAATGCATACTGGTTATTTCACTTTGAAATTAATCTGACTATAGCGTATATTCTCGCTGGATACCGATCGCAATAAGCAATTGGAATGCTTTCGTAGGTCTGTCCAGCGGAATGCTATTTATTCCTTTTATATCCACTCAATCGAAGAACAATAGACAGATACACTCGAATTATTGAGTAATGTATAAGACTTGGCCGCCAATCCAACCGAGACTCTGGGGATTGTTTTTGGTGACCACAAGTCCGAAAGATTGTACTCGTCTAAGTCATGGGTCGTTAAATGTCGTCCATTGCTTTTCCTTTACTGGGTGGGGGAGGCAGTGGTGTGATTGGGGCTAGACTCCAAAGACTGTTGTCGCATGCACAAGCTGCCGCAATATAATCTACCATTAAGATTTTATTATTATTTTTTAACAGTTTTCTCTCTAAGTATGATTCTTGCCATTTTATATATGAGTTCTTAAATTACACAACAAACAATATGATTGTTTTGGGTTCTCTTGGATTCTTTAACTTTCAACAACATACTATGAAAGATGGAGGTATTTCATGGCTACACCTAAATGTAGTTATAGATGGTCACATATATATATATTTGTTCGATAAAAACTATACAGTTAGTAAATAAAAACTGTACAAATGTATATATAAAGTTAGATATTGAATTCTGATATTACTGAAAGTCTACCAGACATATATACTAAGTTTTTAAACTGTATAATAAACTTACAAAATCTGTACTATTATACTATACAAACTATATAATTTTAAATATAGCCAAAGATAACTACAAACGATGATACCACTAAGTAGGATCCATAATAGAGGCTTGTATAAGAATGAGAAGAACTCATGATAACGAAGAGAATAATAAAATTTATTTTAAAAAACGAAGCGAATAATAAGAACTCAAAATGACTTGTTGGGCATGCAATTAGTAAAGGAACCATTATTATTTAGAACTCCTTATGCATTTCTTGCGAATTTTTTTTTGCAAAGTATAAACATTCGTATAAAATAACTAACGAGCTAACAACTCAAAACTAAAACATAGTACTATTTTTAATGTCTTGTGCACGTAGCATCCACAATGGTAAAAGTGGATTACACCCACCAACAAATATTTTTTTATTATCTCCTCTTACAATCTCTCTTACTTACCTAGGTTCTTAAGAACCTCTCTCACATCCTCTCCCCTCCACTCATCATTTTCTTTTTTCTCTTTAACTGTTTTGTCTCTATTGAAAACTAACTCCTCAAATGTAGTGATTGAACCGACCTGATCAAGGAGACAAGGACCAACTTAGACTCTACGATATTTGATTTTTTTTTTATAATCCTTTACTATCGAGTCGTCTTATAAACTTTTGAGATAGAAGTCTGTCGGTAAAATTAGTTTTTTGTTTCTTCTAGTCAAAGATTATTATGACATTTTTAAAATAAAAATAATAATATTTTATTACATTAAATAAAAATTAACATTTTATGAATTTAGCTTAAGATTTAATGGTGTTTCATAAAATTTCTAAAAGAAGGCTGTCCAAAACTAGCCTAAATGACAAACTTATCGGAGGTGAATAACCGTTTATACAGAAATGGCACTTCGTTTACGAAACCAAATCAGCAAAGCAGTTTCTCCCTTTCCTAGCACCATTGCGCCATCGCCAAACCCCCGACACAAGGCCTGGCAATCTCATTGAAACCATGGAGTCAAATCCCTCTGCAGGGTCTGTGAATGCCGCCGGAATTAATAATGGTGGATACTTGGACACGAGCCGTTGGGAAAAAGAGCCAGTGTGGCTGATGAAGTGCCCGGCTGTGGTAGCGCGTTCATTCAAGTCATCTGATTCGTCTCGCCCTGTTGCGAAGGTCGTTGTCTCCATCGATCCTCTTGTCTCCAACGACGACGATACTCAGGTACTTACTTTGTGGTTCACTATTCACGGTCTGTAGCTTCATCATTTATGTCTTTGAATTGTTAAGTGGAAATTCCGTTGCACATTTCGTCGACGTTTTCTGACCGTTTTTAAATAAAGTTGTAATATTAGTAAAATGGTTTGAGTAGTTAGGAGAGTTTGATTGTGTTTGATGTTGCATTTGATATTTTAAAGCTCCGCTCCGCGTGTCTTTGTTGCTCACATTCTTCTGTTTATTACGTTGTATGTAAAACATTGTGTAATGAAGTGCAAGTATGAACCATATCAGATATAGTAAGATGATCCTTCTTTCCCTTTCTTCTTTGTATGGTCCCGACCAGCTTTTCTGATTAGTTCAGGATTTAGCCAGACTGGATCACTCGAGGCAGAGAAAACCTAAGAACTAAACTTGTATCCCTGAATAAGCTGTGCAAAGGCTCGGTAATGTACTTGTGGCCCTGCTATAAAAATGCTAATGGAGAAAAGTATCTCTCGGGATATTGTTTTTTTTTAATGTTTCTTTAATTATAGCATGCCCCTTCTAAAAACTCCCATTCTAATACAGTGACAATTCTCAGTTACATTTAATTAAACGCATAAGGTTTGTTGCTTTCGTTGTGGGTTGTACCCTTATGAAGTGTATAAAATGTTCGAAATTTCTCTGCATATTGTACCCGAGTGTTGCCTGTGTCCTTTCAGTTCGGTATTTATCTTAAGAATATTTCTCACAAACTTAGCTGTTGCAACAGTTCTCTATGGAGCTGAATGGCTCTAATCTTGGCAATATACCAAAGTGTTATTCCATGGAGATGTCTCAAGACTTCGTTCCCTTGTCAGTTTTTTCTGAGTCAACTCAAGGTGAATTCTTCTGTCTTTCATTACTGTTGTGTAGAAAACTTTAACCAATAAAGGTAATAAAAGTCTTTACTGCTTGTGTTACTTTAAGTCATGCGTCACTTATACAAAATTTGGCTATTGTTTATCAGAGTAGCTATTACTTCTGCATATATATAGTAATATGTGGAAGATGGTACTGAACCTTCTCGGGTCGGCATCGAGTGTGGTACTGATGAGACCCAAAACTGCTGATATAATCGAAAGAGCCACAGAGGGATAACGCAAAGGGAAAATCGAAATCAGGGGAAACCCCTAACTCAGAGCTTAGCTCCGCCTATTATGGGGAAAACCCTACTTATGCCCTCAAGGGACCAAAACCATAATACACTTGAGAAGCCCTTTGTGTTGTACTGATCTTACCTTAAATAGCCATACAAGGCACAAAGGACAAAAGTAACTATTCATATCCTGCCCCCTCCTCGTATGCCCCTTGTCATTATGCTGCTGGGATGTTGGTGGATGACGGAGGCAGTAGTAGTTCCTCGTCCTCTGTGTGGTATAATTTCCTGAATCATTCTTGTTAGTCCCTCGAGCCTCTTGTGATTGCATCAGGTACGGCTATGAGCGTGTGATGGGGAGATCACTTCTAATGACTGGCAAGGAAGATCACTTTCAGAGACAATTCTGTCAAAACTCATTGTCTTTGCTTACATATCTGCATTATTGGAGGTTGATAGGACATACTTTCTTACTCTTAGTTTGTCTACAATGTTGCCCATCCTCATTCTTAGACTTCTATGTGTACAGAGATTTTGTTTGAAGAGTGTTCCATCATGACAAAAAGTGTAGGTCCATGGGATCAAATATGTATTGGTATAAGCTTTTGTTTCGTTTGATGGAAAGCCAAAGGTTATATTTTACATTATAGGAATGAAACATATTAGCATCCGTTTTAAAGCTGATTTTGTGTCTTATTGTTTTAACTTATTCTCCACTATGTGAAAGGGATGCATATCAGCATCAGATTTCATACTGATTTTTTGTGCCTTATCTTTTCTGCATATATTGGTAATTTGATAATGCACCCGTAGTAGCAGAGTATGATTATGTGTTGAGCATTTCAGTTTCTTTTTCCTTTGGGATTATTGGTTAGTCTTAAACTCCTTCCTAATTCAGTAAATGTCTTGTTTCATTTGATAACTATGTTGACGTCGACGTCGAGTATGTTACGTCTGTGCTCTAACTTCTCACTCTGATGCCTGACCATTCAAATATCCCGACCTGCAATGGAATCCTTAGCATATGATTTTTTCATCTGACTTTCTGGCCATACAAATTCTACCAATGCAAAACAGCATTTCAATCTTCAGGAAAACTATCCGCAGAAGGTAAAATACTGAAAAAGTTTGACATGAGGCCACATATTGATGCGATTGATAGCTATGGAAAACTCTGTCATGAAAGGACGAGCAAGTACATGACAAGGACTAGGCAAATACAGGTTAGCTGGTCATGTTATGATCAGAAGTTAATAAATGAATACTTGTTTCCTACGGTAGCAGTTCTTTCTCATCATTCAGCTAAGGTTGACTTTGTCCTTTTATTGCCAAAATATTATCATTTATATGTTCTATGTGTGATATTTTTTTATCAGGTTATCGACAATGACAAGGGGAATCATATGAGGCCCATGCCAGGGATGATTATAATGATGGTTGGTTTATTTATATATCTTCAAAAACTCCATGCCGCTCGAGTTTTTACATCTGTCGCTTTACCTGGCAAGTGTTCATGTACCTCTATGACAAAGGTTGCGGTTGTGAGAGAATAACAAACTTTTGTTTCATTTGCCGGAATTGTGGTAAAAAAAAACAGAATGTGAGATTACATGTCTTGGAGCGTTTTGGAATTATATCATTCCGTAAGCATTCGTTTAACAGGATCATAAGAAGAAAGCACCAGTGAAGGCACCAGAGATGAAAAGAACTAGAAGGGACCGTGGGGAGATGGAGGAGATAATGTTTAAGCTTTTTGAGAGACAGCCTCATTGGACTCTTAGACAGCTGATTCAAGAAACAGACCAACCCGAGGTACACCTTTCTCATCTCTTCTTGCGGATGAGCCTAAACACATAAATAAGCAACACCCCTATTTACACAAAGGGTATTTTCGTACCTTTTTATGATGTAAACTAAAATCACTGTAAGACAATAAAACTTTAGCTGGCTAATTAAATGAACAAAAATTGATGTTATTTCAAGTTTCAACTATTAATTTTGCCCTGAGAGCGAAACCATGGGAAATAAAGGATTGGGAATAAGATGCTCATCACTACAGTAAAGGTTAACCAGTGGATGGTTGGCAAGGATAGAATCGGGAAGAGATGAGACTTGATCAAATGTTGCTGTGGGTTGTTCATGCTAATTGTAAACCTCTGGTCTAACACTTTTTTTTTTCATCGTGATATGTTTCTGGCAGCAATTTCTGAAAGACATTCTCAAGGATCTCTGTGTATACAACAACAAAGGAGCTAACCAAGGAACTTATGAGCTCAAGCCAGAATATAAAAAATCCGTGGATGACCCTGCTGCGTAGGTTTTTCTTTCTTTCTTTCTTTCTTTTTTACATAGACGGGGTACATGATCCAAAAGAGCTCTCATCATTTTGAATTTTCATTTCTTTATTCATTTGGCTTCACTGTGGGTATTAGTTAGATTGCTTTCAACTCTGGGATTTGAGCGAACTGTGTTTGGGGCGATTAGATTTATAATTAGGTTTACGCAGCAGAGATAACAATAGTGATTACTATACTGGTCTTTTGCTTGTCTCTTGTTCGCATCTCTGCAGTCACTATATGTCTGTTCCGACAATTTCTTGGACAGTTTTTTTGATAATTTCTATCTTATGAATAACTGTAGCAGACACTAACAGCTGCAAGCGTATCCATTGAATTTTAACATGATGGTTATCAATAATAATCATGTCTAGTCTAAAGCGTAGTTCCTAAACAGAAACGTCGTTCCCGCCAGACGTTCTTGCAATTGCGGCATCACAGATTACGTTATGATAACATGACCGACTAAACAAATGTGACCTCAGGATTATGAAATGTGAAATAGGGTTCTAAATCCGTTGTTCATATTCAAAATGTAGAAGGAAGAATGAAGTAGGAACAGGAGTGAGACAGAGGAAAATCCAGAGATGAGAGAGGGGAACAAATAAAATAAGGCCAAAGGGAAATGTAAAAGTTGGGAACGGTGCGGCTACGGAGACGGCATTTTTTTAATCTTAACTTTCAATTTTTTTTTAAATGTAGTACACTAATTATTAAAAGTGGTTTAGGAAAGATTGAAGAACAATGAATAATACTTATTGAAAATGTGAGAGAACAGAGATCCAAAGAGGATGCTCTCTGTGTATGTTTCTATCACAGAAAGACCTAGACCGTTCTTATAGATAGAATCACACATATGTCAGCGCATAGGTAACGTCATCGAACAACTTTTAAATCAATATGTTTTCATTATACACATCACAACACTTACAACTATTGAATTAATATTAATCTAATCTCCATGGTAATAGTATATACATGAGTGTTATAATATTTAACTTACGTGAAATGGACCAAATTGAACACTCATTGTCCAATTAAGTTTTTTGTCAATATAGCTTTTGTGTGTATCTATTTTTTAATAGTTTTGAGTTAGTAATAAATTTTGATGAATTATATTATTCATTTGTTTCTTTTTTATATCTCACAATATAGAATAATTATGAAGAAGAGGAAAATGAAACCGAATAATATATATTGTATCTATTAAATTTATCCCCAACCTTCATTTATAATAAATAAAAAGAAAAATAAATTTTGAAATTTGAAATTACTCTAACTAAAGTTACTATCATGATAAAAAAAAAAAAAGGCGATTTAGTACCTAGCGCTTCTATCTTTTTGTCATTTTCTACTTTATCCTTTTGTAAAATTTTAAAATGATGTATCTTATTATATATAAGTCCAAATAACAAAAATTTTATACCATTGTTCAACATAATTCGAGCTCTTCGAAATAAGATCCAACATGAAATTGTTTTGATAGATTTTAAATTTTTTTTATTTTTTGTATGTACATATGTTTTAAGATTCATTATGAATTTTAAGTTTAAGAAAAGTGAATCAAACGTTGTTAAAAAAAGTGCATCAAAAGTTATTAAAAAGTGAATCAGAGATCATTAGACCCTAAACCCTGTACTACAAACCCTAAAATGTCTTCGGCGTTTTTAGCTTTCCTAGGGGTGGTTTTAGGGTGTTTGGGGGGTAGGGTAATTTTTTTTGGCATTAGTTCTACACTTTATATATTATCGTCACTGACTCGACAGTTTTTTAGGGTTTGTGGTTTAGGGTTTAGGGTACTACAAACCCTAAAAATGTCTTCAACGTTTTTAGCTATCCTATGGTGGTTTTTTGGGTGTTTCGGGGGTAGGGTAATCTTTTTGGCATTAGTTCTACACTTTATATTGTCTCACTAACACGACAGTTTTTTAGGGTTTGTAGTTTAGGGTTTAGGGGACCCTAAACCCTGCACTACAAACCATAAAAATGCCTTCGCCGTTTTTAGCTATCCTAGGGTGGTTTTTTGGGTGTTTCGGGGGTAGGGTAATCTTTTTAGCATTAGTTCTACACTTTATATTGTTCTCACTAACTCGATAGATTTCCACACCACAATTATAAATAACGTTTCCAACGTTTTACATAAAGGTGTCCACAAATTCAAATGAATGTTTCCACATGTTCATTTAAACGTTTCCACGTTTCTACAATTCCATGATTATCTATAATGTTTCCACGCCACGAATACATATAAACATTTCCACTACATGATTATATATAAACATTTTTATAATTATATATGATGTTTCCACAGCACAAGTATATAATGTTTCCACCGTTATACATAAAGGAGTCCACGGTTCGGATAATGTTTCCACTTTTTATTTAAACGTTTCCACCTTTTTATTATACATTTTCACATTGTTATATATACGTTTCCATGGTTTTATTTAAACGTTTCTCATTTATACGATTCCATGATTTTATATAACGTTTCCATGGCATGATTACATATAAACATTTCAATAATTATATCTGAATGTTTCCATGCTACAATACATTTCCATGATTTATATATAAAAGTTTACACGCCATGATTACATATATACGTTTACACAATTATATATTCCATGCCACAATTATATATATATAACGTTTATATGACACATTTCCACGCCACAATCAAAGTATAACATTTCCACCGTTATGCATAAACGTATCCACGAGTTTATATAAACGTTTCCACGTTTTATATAAACGTTTCCACGTTTTTATATAAACGTTTCCACGTTTTTATATAAACGTTTCCACGCCATGATTATACATAACATTTCCAACATTATACATAAACTGAATTGTTGAAGTCGACTTTACGTATTTATTAACATTTGATTTTTATATATGCACTACACGACACCTTAAACACATGAAGGTTAAAAAATTAACGTGCAATATTTTTTAAAATATTATACATCACTTTTTTTAATTTCAAAAATAAATAAATGTTAGCTTGGTATTTTTATATTAGCAATTTTCTTAATTTTAATCAGTTGATTGTTGTATTTTGAATTGCTATACTCCATTGTTTACATATATGTATCAACAACAAATATTATAAGATTAGAAAACTGTAATACAATAGCGATGTCATTCAGGTTTTTTCTTTAAAAAAATATTTAACTTGGTGTTTTTGTATTAATCCAACTTTTTAAAAAAATTTCAATCAGGATATATGTTCATCAACAAATATTATCAAATAATTTCTTAAAAAACAAATATTATCAAATTAAATAAATAATATTTAATAATCATATATACATATGAATATAGTCAAATAAATTTTTATATATAATTAGTGAATTATTTTATTAATAACTATATTATTACAGTATGTATTATTAAAAGGACAAAACAATTACACTCTAACATTATAAAAATGAAAATCCAAAAACAAACTTGTATAAAGCGATACGTCCAATGAAAAATGAAAACAATGATGATGGTAGGGTGGGGCACACATGCGTAATGATACTTCTTCTCTATAAAAAAAATTGAAAAAAGTGTTCCGTCGCGGTACGGAAAACAGGTTTCCGTCACATAATCCGTGCCCTGTAAAATAGGACAAAGATTATAGGAGGTAATTTAAATTCGCAAACATCATGAGTGGGCGCAAAATTAGGCTAAATAGCATGGTTGAGATGTAATTTTCTTTATTTTTTTAACAATCAAACAGATTTTCATCCAGCCTAATGTGAGCTGATATTTTTTTTGTCAAATTTTTCAACCTAAAACAATTTTTTTGGGTTACTATTTGTAGTCGAGTTTTCAATACACGCAATCCGAAAAATGACCATATTGTCTTTCCTTCAAAAGTTTTTAAAAGTTACAATATCTATCAAAACCTTGTGATATAGTACAATGAGGTCACTGAGAGGTATTTTGTATGCATTTGTAGTATTTTTTAAGTTAATTTTGGCTGAAAAAATATGACAGAAGACGAAAAAACAGCCAAAAACGTGAAAAAACGGGAAAAAATTTACCCCTGGACGCAGGTGCCGACACAAAGACATCGGGGCACGCGTCGACGCGCAGCCAGTGATAGTTGTCGAGGAGAGCAGGCATCAACAGTGACGACAAAGGGCAGGCACTGGCGTGCGGTACGAGCTGCAGATGTCGACGTCGACTAAACTGACTGATTCAGCTAGTTTTGACGGGTTTGGGTGGTTCTTGTCCATTTTTTTTCGGTTTTGGCCTCTTATTGACCTGTGCTTCATTTGTCTGACACACTCGTCGGTTATTGTGAAGTTACAAATGTGATGTTGTTTCTATACAACCTCTTAATTCGAACAGGAACTAGGGATTCCTTTAACGCCAAAATCACTAAGATCAGTGTCTAAATCGTTAGTTTCCGTAGCCTCATCTTCAACAAGTTGTAGATCTGAATGATTGTTTTTTGTACAAGAATGTCTATCTCATCCTACTTAGTGTCCTCATAGTCATTTTGAGTTAACTTAAATAGCTTCCTTTGCTCAGTGTCGTAGATCTTCTGAACAAATGCGATGTTATTACTGTTCAAGTCGACTAAATACAAAGAAGTTTCACCTGTTACAATTGTAAAAACGTTGTGTTGTTAGTGCTACTACTTTCAACCTTTACCTATAGTTTGGTGAAACAGTAAATAAAAAGGTTAGATCATGTCGTACAACCTCTGAATTCAAACACTAACTACAAATTCCTTCAATGTCGAAATCACTGAGATCCGTGTTCAAATCGTCAGCTTCCGTAGCCTCATCTTCAAAACACTATAGAACCGAACGATTCCAGCTAGTTCGTCGATACCGGTTCAATTAGATTAAGTGTGGCTCAAATCCAGGTAGAATCCATCCAACATGTCAAACTAATTAAAACTAAACAACACTGGTCAAATTTTGGTCAAAACTGGTTTAAACTAGTCAAAACGTAAAAAAACTAGTCAAAACCGTTCACCGTGTCCACACCTGCCCTCCACTACTGCCGTCGACGCCCGTCCTCCTATTTCCGTGTCGACGCCCGCCCTTCGCACCCGCCGCTGACGCCCCTTATTCCGGTGTGTTGGTCGTCCCATTTTTTGACTGATTTTTTTTTATTCAGCCCTATTCTGAGTCTAAATCTATTAAAAAACTTTACATTAATTAAGAAAGAATACCTAAAAAATAAATCGGAATGTATTAATAAGAATTTTTTGACAATTAAGGACTCATTTGGTTATTTGGTATCACAAAAGTCTAGCTTCAAGTTAATTTCTTTTAAATTCCGACTGGGTGTATTTGAAACTTACTGTCCATTCAGTTTTTTAGGTACAAGTCAGTTTCGGGTTCGTATGAGTATTGAGGGGGTGTTTGTTTCGAGCGAGAGAAACAAAATGGAATCAGAAAAATGAATGCAGAGGAATGAAAAAGAATTCCCTATGATTTTCCTGATTGTTTGTTTGAACTGCGGAAAGAAATAAATAAGCGGTCAACAGCCATCGGTCAATGGTCAACGACTGCTGATCAAAAGTCATTAATTGTTGATCAACATTCACCAGTTACCGATTAATGGTCTTTAGTCATTGGTCAATAGTCATATATCACCGGTCAACCTGTACTAGGAAAATGAAACCTAGTTGGGGTGGGGAAATCCCATCCCCTTTTCGTTTACTAAAAAGTACCACCACAAAACAAAACACACATAGGTCGCGTTCGCTACCTACGATCAAAACATTAATCTACTTTTTTCAAAAAGTAGATGACAGTTGTTAGTTTTCAATTGGATAAAATCAAAACCCAGCCCACTTGTCAACTAGCCATATGTTAACCATAGGGACATTATTCTCAACGCAGCAATTGCTGCGTTTGGGAGCCTGTATCGAACGGCCCCATAGGTACTACACAACCCCCCCCCCCCCTCCTAAGGGGGCGTTCGCTGGCTGGAGGGAAACGCATGAGGAATAGCTGCGAAAACTTTAATGTTACCGTGGTTAACAAAAGGGAGAGTGACATGTGTAGAATCATTAAGGCTCCGTTCTGAGTTTCAAACCAAAAGCTTGGTTTTGAAGCTTTTTCTTTAATCTACCTCTAGTTAACAAATAACCAACTGACACATATACATTAGGTTAGATTTTAACAAATAATAAACTAACACATGACAGTCAAAAAGTAAATAAATGAGATTAATCCTTCAATTGTGCTGAACGAACGCCCCCTAAGGGGTTGTTCTGTAGCAGCATCAAAAAGCTACTCATATCAGCTTTTTATTTAATCTCATCATGGTTAATAAATAAGGAAGTGCCAACTATGCTTGTGTGGGTCCAGTTACTTTAAATGATCCAACAGACAAGTGACAAGTGTCACATTAATGTGAAAAAAAAATAGACTGCAGTGAAAGATCGCGACTTAAATTTCACCCAATCAAAACATCAAACATATACATAATAAAGTAACATTAATCTACCGCGGCACAAATCGCTTGCAGCGAGTTTCTACGAGTGTACGACGACATGCCCACTATTGGGGTGCCATGGCCGGAACTCAACGATGGTATTATCTACCGCGACGTTGTTTCGCTCGCCGATTCAGGTCTCCCTCATACTCTCTTTCTTTCTTCAAGACGATGATGTAAGAAAATACTTATTTTTGAATGTAAGCGAAAGGAATGCAATTTATTCCCTTTTTTTTTTCTTGATCGTATCCATGTAGGACTGACACTTATTCAGTTCTACTCGAGTAAGCATAAGAGTTCAGCTCCTCATCAAGGGTAGTGTATTAATTTCATTCATCTTCCATAAATTTCAGTTTTCCGTCCACCATGTGCATTATTAGAGGGATTTACTTCTCTTTTTATTTTATTATCTCATTTAAGCTTTCTGTTTTATTGAATCCATATAATATCCCGCTAATTCAGCTAATGTTCTGCAGTTGGTTACAGAGAATTCAAAACGGACAGGTTTTGCTCTTCCCCGAACTTAATTTTCTGTTCTTTTCCTTCTAGATTCAAGATTGCTTAATTATTGCTGTTCCTGAAAAGAAACTGATTTTGGTTCTTTGCAGATCAAAGTCGATGGTGTCGTTATCATCGATTCTGATGTCACTCTCAGGTATTTCAACTTTTTTATATTCAAAAGCGCTCACTTCCGCAGTTTCATGTTAATGATATAGGACGTACAAGTAAAGGCCCCGTCTGGCAACTTCAACTATGAACTACTGAAACTAGATTATCATTTCTAAACTACTTATCAACTAAACTATCAGCTCCAAACGCGTAGTTGTAAGAGAATATTCGTTCGCAGTTCTGATACACAGGGTAGTAATTGATACTTATTTTTGGGTTATAGTTTCATTTCTATGTTTTATGCCAAGTATCAAGTTGAAAATTCAAACAATATGATTTATTCAGAGAAGGCTCGAAGTTAGAGTATCACCGGCTACCTTGGAGAGAGCCCGATGCTCCTCACCTGCTCAAAGTGTTGTATGAAGATGATGAGATGGTAAGTATTTCTTCAATATCTGCGTCATTAGATTTGATTAGTTATTTGATAGCTATTCTGAAGTTATTGATTCTACTGTGAAAACGGCTCTTACTGGACGTTGAAAAAATGTATTTGAAGGAATTGATTTCAGGAATGCTGAAAAAACGAAAAGAAACAAAAGCCTTAAGCCAAAATCTCACACAAGAAGACAAAATGAAAAACTCATGATAATGCTGTTGGGTAATTGTGAGTTTTCTATTCCTTTTTGAACAATCTTTTGCAACTCCCACCACTTGATCCCCAGCCTGAGACCAAGAGGCTATGGAAATACACTTTTGTTTGCTAACAAAGTGCACCAGGACATGCGAGCAAAGAAGAATAGAGCGTTTTGTGTGTGTGCGTGTGTGTGGGAGGGGGGGAAGCTGAATAGATGACTGATAGAGTGAGGGCCTGGACAGATGTCCACTTAAGTCAGTCAGCATCAAAGACCTAAACTAATAACAACAATCTTGCGACACATTCCCTGAGAATTTGGTTTAATTGAAGTTGAATGTTGGCTTAATCTATTATTTCCTCTATCCCAAAATATTTGTTGGTTTAGGTTTGTGTCCTTGTTTTATAGTTTAAATGTCATTTTAGCCTTTTATGCATACTATTTCCTCATTGATATTTAATTACCTTTTATTTATTCATTTATCTACTTTTCCTCTTCTCCATATAGTTCACCTTTTTCTTTTTTTTTTCTTTGCAAAAAGTAAGGACATACCTTAGAAAGTGTGAATAAACCTTAAATGATGTTTATTTTTAAGTAGAGGAAGTATCATATAAGGGCTACAAATGAATGAATGGGTAAATGCTGAAGAACTCTGTTGTGTTAGCTGGTTGAGTTCTTCAACTATATTCTGCACATATCTTTGTTTTGTTGTATGGTTCCATTACACACGTTTTGATTAATGTTTCTGTTATGTCAAATGTTGTTTATTTGTGTGTAAGCATATGTAGAATTACACCAGGTATCCTTTTTTCTTCCTCTTTCCGGTCCACAAACAGTAATTTATGTTCCTGGAACTAATAGTTGACTTATGCAGATTGCCCTTAATAAACCTTCAGGGTTGCAAGTCTTACCTGGAGGTCTCTTCCAGCAGCGTACTGTCTTGACACAACTCCAGTGGCACACAACTAGGAAAGGTGGCTCGTCACTTTCCAACAAAGAATGTCATCCCGTTCCAGTTCATCGGCTTGGAAGGGGTACATCAGGTAAGCTAATACATCAGCGCTATGTATCTTAGGTTATAGACAGTACAAACCCTGATTTGGATTTGTACAATTGTGTATCCATCATGTGCGGCCGTGCTATAAGATTAAGCCTTATATATTGAAGTTTCTGGTTGTTTAAAAGGTGACGAGGAATTACTGCTGTGCTATCCATGCCTGTCATATGCTTCTCCTGTATATAGCCTTAGTGGGATTGTCAGTTAATCAATTAGTAATGTTTGAATATAGATTTATTTGACAATGGAATAAGGTTTTATTTTATGACATAGTATAACTAAGGATTTATCCAGGTGTACTACTCTGTGCTAAGACAAAGAGTGCTAAAGTTCAGTTATCATCATATTTTGCCGATGGGACGTCTGCCGTGAGAGGTGTCAGGTTGGTCAGGCCTAATCTTTGCCACTTCTATATTTTTGCGCCTTTGATCTTTGAGTGTCAGTGTCTATCATTCATCACGGGCATCAATCATTCTTGCTGATTGGATGTCTGTCCTTAGAGAGACCTGGTCTGTCTCTAATGTCGCAGTCACTAACGTTTAACGTTTTGTGCCCATCTTTGTTCTAGCGCACATATAACCATCTATTCGCTTGAGAAGTTTCTTTTTTTCCTCATAGCCTAATAATCATCTCCTGGAAAAAGTTAGCTTCACTGTGCTCCTTGATGTTCATCTCTTGGAAAGGCATATTGATAAGTCTAGGCCACTGGATAAGTATTTTGGCCACGTGTATAGGAGGAGGGAAAAGAATATTAGGAGTGCAGAGTTTGTTAGTTTTGACTTTGTTACTGCTGCAGTTTGTTAGTCCTAGCTGGTGGCTGTTTATTGGGTGTTGTTGGTCAGTATTGTTCTAGTACTTTTATTCTAGCACTTTTATCTAAGGGAGGAGGTATTAAGAAGTTTGGGATTGAGATAGGTCTCGAGAGAGGATTTTGGGAGAGCTTAGTACCTGGCTGGTGCTGGTTCTATTGCAAGGTAACGTTTCTCTATCACGTATTAGCTGGCCTAACTTCTAATTAGGTTAGTGGAGGTTTTTCTATTTGGATTATGGTTGTGTGCAAAAAATAAAAAATGCCCAAGCTATATTGTTTCCCCAAGTGCTAACCAAATGGCAAAGTTACAAGCTTGCGTCAAGTTATATTTTACCCTTGATGGGTATGTTGGAGTATTGAATGTACCATCGTATTATTCTTAATACCCTGGTCTTTAATGACTTCCGTGCTAGCATAGCTCGTTAATTGTACCGTTTGCTAACCAACCTAATGAGTGAACTAGCCGCTGGGACTTGTCATTATTATATAACTACTCTTCCCTTCCTCCTCTAATTAGTGAAAGAGTGTAATACTAATTTCTATTGTGGAATAAGAGCTGCTCTTTTTTCCTCTTCGTTCACACCTCTCTCTGCAATACTCTGTGAAATCAAGTTTTATGAAATCAACATATATAATGCGATCTTTTAGTTTTGAAGAACACTCTCAAAATTTCATTGCTGTTCATTTGACCATTTTATGGCCACCACGTGGTCCACTCCGTTTATTTCCAAGCAAGGGATCGATACTGGGTGGGGTCGGGAACTGGAGGGCCAGCGTCAGCGCCAAGTTTGGTGTTGGTATCGACGGGTGTTTTACAAGAGTTGCAGTTTGTCATACCGGCACGGGTGAGAATGTCGTGAGTGTAGGTGGCCTGACTGAGGTGTAGACCATTAGGGTGGCGAGTGACGGCGATGCCCAAAAAATAATGGAGGGCTCCGAGATCGGTCATGGCAAATTCCATGCTGAGATTGCGAATGATGTGATGGAGTAGGGTGGGGGTGGAGGCGGTGAGTATAATATCGTCAACATAGACGAGGAGATGGGCATGGTCAGAGTTGTGGTGATAGACGAACAGGGACGGATCAGTTTTGCAGCTTGTGAAGCCGAGGCAGGTGATGTGAGAGGCGAAGCGCTGGTACCAAGCCCGAGGGGCTTGCTTGAGGCCATACAGGGCCTTACGAAGTTTGCAAACGTGGTGTGGTCGGTGAGGGTCAACGAAGCCGGGAGGTTGTTGGCAGTAAACTGTTTCCGAGAGATGACCGTGGAGAAATGCATTCTTGACATCAAGTTGGTGGATGGGCCAGTTTTTGGATATGGCGAGGGAGAGAATAGTCGGGATGGTAGCGGGTTTTACAACAGGTGAGAACGTCTCGTCATAGTCGAGTCCGGGTTGTTGGGAGAAATGGTAGATGCATCAGCGGGGGACAAAGTAGGTGTGGGCGCGGGGGATGAGGTTGAAGTACCGGACGTGGATGGGTGTGGGGTGATGTGGGCCGTGGGAGAGGATTGGGCCGGGGACGAATTGGGGGGCCGGGGAGGGCTAGGGGTAGTAGGCTGGACTGGAGAACGTGGGCCAGACCAGGGGTAGGCTGCGGGACCGAGCTGGGCTGGAGTGTGGTGGATATGCGCGAGAGGGCAGGTTGGTAGAGGTGGGCAATTGGACTCGTCGGGAGTAGGGGGCAGTAGTGGGGTCGATGTGTGTGGGTTATGGTGAGCAGAGGACGGGAAACAAGTTTCATCAAAAACAACATGTCTAGAGACTATTACCTTTTTACTGTCAAGAGCAAGACAGCGATCGCCTTTGTGTTCCGGTGCATAGCCGAGGAAGACACAGGGGGTGGTTCGAGGTTGTAGTTTATGGCGAGTTGTGGCAGTGAGATTAGGAAAACATAGGCACCCAAAGGTGCGTAGATGGGAATAGGTAGGGGGTTTCTGGAAGAGGAGTTCATGTGGGGTTCTGTTCTTTGTTGTGGTGGTCGGTGTGATGTTGAGGAGGTAGGTAGCGGTTTGTAGCGCGTCAGCCCAAAAGGGAGGTGGTAGGCGGGCATGGAACAGTAGGGTGCGGATGGCGTTTGTGAGGGTTCGGATCATACGTTCGGCTTTCCCGTTTTGTTGGGATGTGTGTGGGCATGAGAAGCGGAGAAGGGTGCCAAAGGTAGTCATGTAATTACGCACGTCTTGATTATCGAATTCTCTACCATGATCACATTGGATATTTTTAATTGTTTTATGAAAGTGGGTACGAATATAGGCGTGGAAATTTTTGAGGATAGCGGCAGTTTGAGATTTTAATTGCAAAGGAAAAGTCCAAATATAATGGGAAAAATCATCAATAATAACCAAATAATATTTATTGCCGCTATAACTAAGAGTGGGCGACGTCCATATGTCGCAGTGAATTAAATCAAAAATTGATAAAGTAATTGTACTGGAAAGTGTAAATGGTAAGCGAGAGTGTTTTCCTAACTGACAAGAAGAACAAATAGTAGATGAGGATTTATTCGAAAAACCAAGACGATGTAATACTGCAGCAGGGGGATGGGCGAGGCGCGTGTGCCAGTTCACGGCGGCAGTGGTGGCGGAGAGGGCGGCAGGCTGGGGAAGGGCGGCGGTCGGCGTGGTGAGTGGATAGAGGGCGCCTCGACTACTGCACCGGTGGATCACGGTCTTGGTTGTAAGGTCCTTGACAGAGAAACCAAACGGATCAAATTCGACCGAGCAGTTGTTATCAATTGTAAATTGACGGACAGAGATAAGGTTTTTAATTAGAGATGGAGAAACCAGGACCTTACGCAACGTGAAGGGAGGAAGGGGAATAGTACCGGTTGCAACTATCGGGAGAGTAGCTCCATTGCCGACAACAATACTGGCAGACGGAGGACGAGAGGGGAAGAAGAGGGGAAGGTTACCTGGATTTGAGGTCATGTGACTGGTGGCGCCGGTATCCATATACCAAGGGGTGTCTGGGGTCCGTGGCTGAGTCGCAAGGCTATTGACCGCCTGGACAAGGCTAGACTGATCCCAGGACGGTGCGGTCTGTTGGTGATAGAGCGCTTGGGGCGGCGCTGGTGGACGAGGACCGAGAATGCCCGCGGCAGTCCATGAGGAGTTCCACGATGGCTGGGAGGTAAGAAGATTCCACAGTTGATGTTGAAGGGTGGGGCGGGAGTTGCTGTTGTTGTTGCGACCACGACCTTTACCACCCCGACCACGGCGACCTGAAGAACGGGGACTGGATGCGCGGGACTGGTTGTGAGAGACTGAGGTTGTGTCGGCAACTGGAGCAGGTTGGTCGGTGCCAGGTGTGGAGGAGGAGGCGCCGGTAGGAGCTGCAGCAAGGAGAGCGTGACCATCAGTGAGGGAGGCGGCGCGACAGGTCTCTTCCAGAAGAAGAGAGGAGCGGACTTGTTGGAAGGAAGGGAACGGTCGCTGAACCTGTATGATACTGCGCAGGTTGGAGTAGGTATCGCTAAGTCCGCTGATGGTTTGGAGAACCAAATTTTCGTCGGAGACGGGGCTGTCCACATCGGCGAGCGCATCGGCTAAGGTTTTGAGACGAGCACAATACTCGTTGATGGTTAGCGAACCTTGACGGAGCCCCCGAAACTCAGCTTCAAGTTGAATGGCTCGCGCCTTTTTGTTGTCGCGAAACAAGTCTTCGATGGCCATCCAGATATCATAGGCAGTGGGGTTGTTGCGCATAACCAGACTGAATATGTCTGGGGAAATGGTAGCATAAATCCAAGACAAGACAGTGAAGTCAAGGAGTTGCCAGCTCTCGTCGTCCGAGGGAGGGGAGCCGTTGATGTGAGCCAGGAGATTGAATTTGCCAAGCGTAACCAGGAAAAGATGTCGCCACATCGTATAGTTCGGGGGCGATTGCGTGAGCTCTACCCGGACATGGTTCGTGATGGAGTTCACGTGGAGAGCTTGGTGTACAGCCACAACAGCGGGTGAATTGTGTTGGGAAGCGGAGGCATTGGGATTGCGAGGAGGAGAAGCAAGAACGGTATGTTCAGAGGCTGCTGGACTTGGTGGCTGATTGTCGTTGTCCATGGCTGGGGAGAAGGGGCGCTGTGTGTTGGAGGAGAGAGACGGTACGTAGGGAGCGTGAGGGAGAGAAAGAAAAGCAGAAACAGGATAGGATCAAAGAGAGATTTTAGGCTGATACCATGTAAGTTAGTATAATCAATCAACGGTGATTTGTATTGATGTATTGGTTTACAATATATACTGAGATAGTTACAGTAATTAGGCCTATAATAGAGGGAGCACTACTAGAAGAGTGGAGTTGAGGCCTATAGTTTAGGAGAGAGTTATAACAATATTATTTTTCTAACATCTATATTTCGGATGTCATAGGTTTTCGACTTTCTTCCAAACAAAAAGAAGGCAAACCTTTGGACTTCATTGGCTTCACATGTAAATCTGTTAGTCTGCTGAAGTATGCATAGAAAGACTTGCCATTCTGGACTGTAGCTGATTTCTTTGTATGGGTTTGAACTAATGGCATAGATGTGCAGCCTTTATGATTTCTGGATTGGTATAAGAAGGAAATACCTACAGCGCAATGATTTTTATTATCTTGCATCTGTTTAATCATTCGGATTATAGAGTAGGAACTCAAATTAGGATTGCGGGACAAATACTAGATGGATTTTCAAGATGTGCTGTTATTAGTGAATAAGGCTGATGATTCTGTTTATTTTTCATTTAAATTGGACATAAGAACCAGATCTCCAGCTTATGGCCGTGATCCTTATCTGGATAAGGAAACGAAAATGAGAAGTTTACTATTCTACATCAGATCAATCCTAAAGAGTGTTCACTCTAGCATGCTTCCGAAATTAGAACATTGTAGAATCTGCATCTTTCTCCTGCCAGAACTGGCGATTGTTTGCCTGAGTAAATTGCTTCCTACCTGGTGTGCTTTCCAGTTGATGCTTAACTTCCTACTTAATGGAGCTTATTTCAGGAGACAACTACAGAGTCTCACCGGTAGAATTAATTACACTTTTTTTTTTTGGAAGTGGGAACCCGCAGCCGCTACTCTTAGAGTGCGCTCTAGATAAACCCACTGGCTGACATGACCGTCTGCAATCCACGCCAACCGGATAAATCACTATGTGACAAGCGTGGTGAGAAAGTGGAGTTAGGAGGATTCAAACCCGGGACCTTCCGTCCCCTACTCTTCATCTCCACCGACTCGGATGTCCAGGTTTGGATGAATTAATGACACTTATCTATCTTATACTTCCCTTTTTTTTCCTCAATCCAGAATGGGCAATTTTCTCCTCAGTTAGTTGCTTCCTTCCTACCTGCTCTGCTTCCCACTGTATGCTTAACTTCTTACTTAGTGGAGCTTATTTCAGGAGACAGCTACAGTCTCACCTTTATGAAATAATGACACATGTCTAACTTATACTTCCCTCTTTTTCCTCAATCACCTCCGACCAGAAAAATCGATTGTCTGCCTGACTTAGTTGCTTGTTTCCTACATGCTGGGCTTCCCAGTTGATGCTTAACTTCCTACCACCGTTATGAAATAATGACACTTATCTATCTTATATATCTGTATTTTCTTTTAATCCCAGAATGGGCAATTTTCTGCATCAGTTAGTTGCTTCATTCCTACCTGCTCTCCTTCCCACTTGATGCTTAACTTCGTACTTAGTGGAGCGTATATCAGGAGACAGCTACAGAGTCTCACCTTTATGAAATAATGACACATATCTATCTTATACTTCCCTCTTTTTCGTCAATCACCTCCAACCAGAAAAATCGATTTTCTGCCTGACTTAGTTGCTTGCTTCCTACATGCTGTGCTTCCCAGTTGATGCTTAACTTGCTATCTCCGTTGTGAAATAATGACACTTATCTATCTTATAGATCCGTCTTTTCTCTCAATCACTATTTTTGGTCCTTTGATGTAGCAAGTTAATATAATCTGTCCGAGTTCATTGTTGCTCAGATAAGTGTGTTGCAATTAGTAAGATATGTATTTCTTTATCTGTCAAGAGTTGGGCCTTATGAGTATGCTTGAGCACCTCCTCTAGTTTTCTATTGAAGTAAGTTGCATGGTGGATTGTTCTCTAGGTGGTGAAGATACTAAAATAGCAGTGCTTTGTGTATGTTAATCTCATGAAACCTTTTTTCTAGATCTTGTCTGCATGCTATAAGTCTCATTGCTTAAATGCAATAAGATACAGCTCAATGCTGAGAGCATATTCTGTTTTGCATACTTACATTTCCAGTGATTGATATTCAGTGGAGACGCTACGGCTGGCATTGATGACATACTCCCTCCTGTTTAAAATAATTATCGTTTTAGGCTTGAGACTTATGTTCAAATTATTTGTCATTTTATACTTTTTGTATCTTACTTTCTACTTTTACCCTTTTCACTTTTTTAATTATTAATGTCATTGTACTCTACTTTTTTGTCTTACCAATAAAGTAAATTACTTTTTTTATTCTTCCCATACAAAAGTAAGGACACACTAGTCATTTTAAACTCTTCCTTAAAAAGTGTGAAAATGTCTAAAACGACATTTATTTTGAACAGGAGGGAGTATTAAACAAAATTCTCTCTCTCTCTCTTCAGGGTTTGGTGTTTTACTCCTGAGGAGTTTTAATGCTTAATTTTGGTGTCTCTCCGCTTAGAATAAGTTTTAAACATCAAATCATTGGTTTCCAGTTACTAGTAAAGTTTATATAGGATACTTCACTTGTCAAATAATGTCCGCTTGAATTAGATGAACGAATTATGGGCATAACTTAATACTAACTCCTGCAGAGATAAAAATATTAAGGGAGAAGCAAAGAGGAAGATTACTAAGACATACCGAGCACTTGCCAGTGGAGTTGTAAGCGCTGAAGAGGTAAGCCTGTCTTGATCCTGGATAAGCCACTGCTGAACAATAAAATAAAGATGAGCTATAGGGGGTCTGACACATGGCATAACTTGCTTGCTGTAGTTTCTTTTGAACTGCTTCCGTGCATATGTCACGGCATATATTTAACCATAGATATATCCTGCTATTACTTTTTAGTGAGTCGAAATAATAATCGATGTGATCAATGGTCACATATCCTGCTTGCGGATGAGGCTTGTGTTTGATTATCATGAAGCAAGATTTTAAATGCCAACGCTTAATAGTTTTTGTTGACAAGTTTGTGGCGTTTGGAACTCATTTGTAGTCGTAGAGTTGGAAAGTATACGATTTGGAATAACAAGTCTTGCTTGTTGGTCATGCTGGCAGATTGATGTTAAGCAGCCAATCGGAGTAGTGCACTACCCTGGGGTTGCGAAGGGTTTATATGTTGCATCACCCACAGGTCTTATAGTTAAATTACTGCACGGCTCTTGTATGATCCTGGAAAATTTTCTCTGGGGTTTCTCCTTGATATTCAGTGTGAAATAGTTGAAATTGCAACTGTATACTATTATAACCATTTTACACTGACATGTACAGTAATTGCATTGCAAGATATTATGTTTACATCTGTATCTTCAATAATTCAGGAAAACCGGCATTGAGCAAGATTAGGGTTCTTGAGAAATGTGTACAGAGAAATAGGACAATAGTTGAGGTACTCTATTGTTCTAATTTCTAGATACGGCTCTTGTGTCTGAATCCTATATGGTAACCAAAGTAGAAGTTTATTTGATGTATTGGAACCTTGACCTGGCTGGCTAGATCTATATTATCTGCATGGCTGCATCTTACTAGATTACATGTACGATGGTCCTGGGCTGGCATATGGATCTGTTGAATTTTACTTCAAGCATATTAGATGCTGAAATTTCTACTCTTATGCACTTGAGATCAGGTTGAAATTCAGACAGGAAGGCCTCACCAAATCCGCATTCATCTTTCTTTCATAGGACATACGCTAGTTGGTAAATCCTGGAGACCTATATCTTATGCTCATTTCTTTTTGGTTAAAATAGTTTTGTCATTGTTCAAAAATGAAAAGTACTTGCTGAATTGAACATAAAACTGCATTTTGTCTGCAAAACTTAGTGCAAGAGGTGTGTGATTATGAAATAAAAAGTATTTTCAATGTTTGGTATGCTTCCTTTTCTTGTGCTGGTCATGAAAGATGTTTAATTCCCTTTATCCCGAGTGAGCTGAAATGATGCTTGGATCGAGGTGTACTTGATATATTATTATGCATATGATGGGCTCCAAAACCAAACAATCAAACACCACCCAGAATGGTGATGTGGGGACATTACTTATTTTGCATCACTAGTTCAACGCTTTCTCTTTTGCAGGTGATCCACTATACGTTGATGGTGGCCAGCCAGGCATTTCTAATCGCGATGTAGTTGATCAAAACTTTGCTCAAGATGGGTATGTACTGTTTTCTGTGTGCAGATTCAGTTGATAGCACAATAGCGGTGGCTGGTTCCTTATACCTTGCTAAGATCTTCAAAGTATCTTGATTTACACTTTGGATCATATCTAACTCCTTAATGGCACTAACATAATTACACTTGTGTTACATTTGTGTGTTCACTCATATGTGAATTGTTTGTCTATCGCCCAACTGTCTTGGCAAATAAAAATGTTTTCGATACCCTTTTCTACAATTGCGATTACCTCAAGTCAGAAAACCACTGCCTCTCCAGTCTAGCAACTGAATCACTGCCTATCCTGCCTAAAACTCTTTACTTTTTTTTCTCCTCTTTAATTGCTTGTCCTTGTGTGTTTACTTTGAGTGGCTTGGACTAGTGTCGAGGGAGATTTTGTTGAACTTTTGTACTGTTTATAAATGCATTTGCTGTCCCTATTCTTGGTTTTGTTAGTAATCATGTTTCCTCAAATGCTATGGCAGCGGGTACGAGCGACCTTCAAACCCTGTTCCAGGAGACTGCGGATACTTCTTGCATGCCCATCATGTTACCCTAGTGCACCCTACGACGAACGAGGTACCTAGTTTGGTTCTAATGATATTTAAAAGAATTGCACTAGAAGATCTGCAGGTGATTTGCTCTCAAACTTCCTCGATGAATCATGACAAGAAATTACAGCTGGAGTTTAGTAATTGTCTTGTTATTCTACATTGCAGATGATGACAATCACAGCTCCGCTGCCTTCTGAGCTCAAGACAACAGTGTAACCTGGAGATATTTTTTTAGTTAGTTGGCGAAGCAAGTCCGGTAGTATAGTGCAGAACAAGCAACAAAACTTCAACAAACGGGACCTGTGAAGCTTGCCTATTATGACTCAGCATCCTCTTTTTGTTCTTCTCGCAATCTTGCCAAGCTCTTGAAGCCAATCAGAGGTAGCTTAGACTTATTTAACTTCCTTTCTTTTCTTCTTGTTGGGATCTCGAAGCTTTTGTATGTCATCTTATCATTGGCTGCCGTTCCTAGGTTCAGTTTCTTCGTTTCCAAAAATTCATTCTTTGAATTTATGTGGACTTTGGATATGTATGGTGCTCCCTGGAAACTTTGAAGTTGGAGTTTGTACTGCTGTCTGTAGATGATTTCTCGCTTGGAGAACTCAAGAGTTGCATGGAGGTGCAGGTGTGTTATTCAGTAACTGTGTCAAAAGGGCAACTAATTTTAGACATTGTTCGACGTACTTTGCCTGCGATATGATACTTGGGCCGGGAGTCGAGAGGATAAATCTATGATGCCCTACAAACGCTTAGGTCATTTTCTTCGTAAATGGAATCCTTTAAAATCTGTGATCTATAGCTGGGGAGAGCCAATATTGGGTGGGCCAAGACATGTTGATTGCTAAAATCTGTGATCTAACGATTGAAATCTGAAAGTCTTTAAAACATGATGCCTAACAAACGCTTAGGTCATTTCTTCGTAAGATAAATCCTTCAAAAAGTTTTCTACTCTATGGGAGTTTGCTTCTTGTAAAGTCATTTTTTGTTACTGAAACAGTAAAGGATTCATCAATTATGCAGCTCTACTGTGAAAGGTCAGAATGGCCCATAGACCGAATGAGATTTGGTGACGGATACAAATTTCCCGTCATCGACGGAACTAATCTCAATCGCCGCGGATTTTGTGACGGAACACTTTTTTCCATCCCTGACGGAAGCATTTCCCCTTTCTTTTTTTTTTTCCTTTCAATCTCAATAGTTCACTTATCTTTTTTTTTTTTCCTTTCAATCTCTATAGTTCACTTATCTCTTGTTATATTGTACTCCCTCCGTCCCATTCACTTTGTCCACTTTACTATTTGAGCTTGTCGTTTGACTTCAATATTTAACATGTAAATAATATATTTTTATAATTTTTTTTATAATGGAATCCTTATGTAAAAAACTATATATTGTAAAAATTATTTTTTAAAAATTATTTAATCTTATATATTTAATATTGAAGTGGAAAAACATGCCAAAAAGTAAATGAGACACTTATGACGGGACGGAGGTAGTAGTACACAATACACTAAGTCATGTATTTTTGATTATTTTTTCATATCTCACATCTCTCTATTTCTTTTTTTTTCTTTGTCAGCCAATACAAAGACAAATAAAAAATAATTACTTATAATTGTTGGAAATGACAACTTAACTTATGTTTGTAACTTTCTTTTCTTTTTAAAATACTTCAATAATATAATTAAGAGTAAATTACTCAGAACCCCCTTGAGGATTTGGGATATTACAGTTAACCCCCTTGTATTTATCATAATTATTGGTAACCACCTCGAGGTTAAGGTATCTTTGACTACGAGCCCCCAAACTATGACTCTATTATCAGGAAGTTAACTATGTGTTAACCTATCAGTTTAATCTTATTAAAGGTCATGCTGGATAAAAACACTACTTAATTTGCATTGTTTTTCCTAAAAATGTCAACCCTTCCTTGAAAAATGTATCTAAAGTGGGATGAAAGAGAGTTAGATGATGTTGATTAAGCAGTTTTGTTGTTCAGTCTAGCATTATTGTGATTAAGCTGATAGGTCAATACATAGTTAACTTTTTTATCACAAAGTTATAGTTCGGGGGTTCGTAGTCAAAGATACCTTAACCTTGAGGTGGTTACCAATAATTATGATAAACACAAGGGGTTAACTGTTAATATCTCAAATCCTCAAGGGGGTTCTGAGTAATTTACTTTATAATTAATTATAATTAATTATAATTGTCATAAAATAAGTCACAATTATATAACAAATTAATGACTATATCCATATACATGATTATTAATATGGGGTTGCTATTCGCAGTACAAAATTACTAATCACCGCAGTACAAAATTTTTTTAATTTATTGACGTTGTACACATGTAATATGTGTCGCTGTGTTTTTTTTTTCGAAAAATGATATTTGAAAGTAAATTTACCGAAGTAGTTTGTAGTTGATTAGTAGCGAATTTTACTAGTTACTTTTTTGTTCGAATCAATACAGGAACATTTTTTTGTAAAAAAAAGTGTTGGATTACATTTTTATGTGTTTAGATTACATTTTTATGTGTTAATTATTAATTTGACTTAAAATTAATTTGTACCGCGAATAGCAAATACTTTACTATTCGCAGTACAAATTTTTTTTTCACCAAACTTAGTTGAATAAGTTTGAATGTTACGGGGAGACACTTTTTTTTGAAATAATAGACAATTGAATAACCAAATTTAAGTCAATATGAGTAAAACAACAACTAAGTTAAAGAGAAACTAAGTTACAACAACTAATTTATAGAAAAACTAAGTTACAACAACTAAGTTACAACAACTAAGTTAAAGAAAGACTAAGTTACAACAACTAAGTTAAAGAAAAACTAAGGTACAACGTTGATCCAACTATCTAACCTAGATTGTAATTGATGAATCCAAGGTCCGACAGTGTTTGGATCTCTATAAGCGAACCACTGCGGATAGACAGGGGGGAGTGGGGAGTCATGAACCATGCCGAACCTTATGAAATGACCCTGGGGGCAAATTCCTATGTGGATCTCTCCTCTTGGGCTATCACGATCGGTATAATTATCGAGCGGAAGGTATGTGGCACTTGCCGCACCCCCATAGACAGTAGAGTAGAAAACTACTATCGAAGTGTACCTTGTCGCGATCGCCAACCCCATTTCCGTGTGCATCCATTTCTGTGGAGGTGCTGGCTCTCCTGAATTCCAATGAAGCGCTCTTAACATGCCGTTGTACGGTCCTTCGTTAAAAATGGCCTTGTATAGTCCATTCGCCGGTGCTTGATTCTTCATGTGATTGTACAATGCTACACGGACATCTTTCCACCTCTCTTCGTTTGAATATAGGTAGTCAGCAATGACCCTGAAACCACAATTCCCATCTCCACGAACATCAATATACCCAGTCATATATTGATATAGGTTGGGGTTGAAATTCTGGTAGTATGGGAAGTTGTCAAGGGGCTGGAATCGACTCGGATTTGATGATCCTCTATTACGTGATCTTCTATTTGATGGCGCTCCTTGTGACTGGCCTGCCCTTGGTCGGTTACGCTCCCAAGACGAAGGTTCCCGTCGGTTTGGTCTTGAGGGCCCGGTAGGTCTGCCAATCCCAACCTGTTCCAATGGCTCTCCTAATTGGCACACCATATCTGGGTGAAGGAAGTTTTGGATTTGACTGTAACATTTCGCCATCAGAGTAGGATCATCTGACTGTGCTACCTCAGAAGCTATGTCTCGCCATCTATTCTGTTCTTCCTCCATGTAGGATACCATATCAATTGTCGATTCATGTTTCTCCCAGCTTAGGGTATACCAGAAACGATGTATATCCCTCTTCGAGCATAGTATACCACTATCCAGCATGTAGTTTAATTTACAAGCGCAAGGTAATCCATGAGAGGTTACCTTGTCACATCCACAGATTGAGCTGTCCATTTGCACATAATTCGCCCTTCCAAGCTCCTTGACTAGCTCATCTAAGCAAAGGGTACTAACCTTCCCGATCAGGTCAGCGATTGGAACCCTCATGTGCTCTCTTCTGTGTTTTGTCCTGGCTGCCTCAAAATCCTTTTTTAACTCCCGGATGCTTGTATTCACATGATCGTTAATCTTTGGAAAGATTACATCCAAAGTGTGTCTAGCACTCCTTAATCTCGCCTTTAGAGAAGAATGTGCGCTCTCCACCCTATCAAATGTTTAAGTAAGTTTTATAGATCTATAACAATCACTGTATTATCTTAAACATTACAAGATTAACAATTTTACCTATTTGTCGTTGTGTTGCCGAAGTGCAACACATTCTTGACCCAAGCCTCCACAAATTTTTCCTTGTATTTCTCCCAGACTGATGCAACATACGTAATGAAACGTGGGTAGCTTTGGTATGTATTCTTGAAATGTGCGTACCTCTCGTTGTAGTCCTGCTCTGTGCTCGAGTAGACAACCGAAGTCCACATTCGGACTGCAGCCGCCGCCCTTCCTCTATCACCCATATAAGTCTCGGCTTTCCCCTGAACGTTCCTACTTATGTGCCACCGACATAGTAGATGATGAGATTCAGGAAATACCTCTTCTAAGGCATTCATCAGGGCCAGACATCTGTCGGTGATAAATGTAGAGGTTGTAGTCCGCCCGAGGAGGTCCCTTAATTGTTGAAGTGCCCACACATACATGTCTGTTGATTCTGATACAAGAAAGGCGAAGGCAATGCTGAAGTTTTTGCCTATACTCGTCATCCCGATGAACTGAACCAAAGGCATTTTTGCTATGTTTGTTTTATAGGTAGCATCAATGCCTATGACATACGGGAACGCATGGAGCAGTAATCTAGATGTAGGGTGTGCAAAGAAGATGGACCCAAGTCGTGTTTGATCCCCTAAATTGTGAAATATAATCATGTTATCTATCAAATTAATATGAAACCTAAATGATTGAAGTTATTTGAGACATACTGAGTTGACTTACTTGGATCTGTAGTGTAATCGTAGTAGTAGTTGTTTTTGTCTAGCTCACTCAGCAGAGTCTGCACCATAGATCGACCATCTCTATTTACTAGTTTTGTTTTTTGTATCCGGTTGTATATGTCTTTCCTTGTTGCTGACGTTTCTGGGTTGATTGTTGTGAGCTCGGAATAAATTGCACAGGGGGGCACACCGACTCTGGTTCTCTGGTCGATCATAATCTCCTCCGCCTCAGTCAGGCGTTTTCCCACAAAATGACCCTCTGCCCACTCTGCGAGATCATGGTTATGCCATCCGTTACCCACTTGCAAGAAACACCCGTAGTTTGTGTAATACCCCTTAATTTTAAAAGGACAACCACATTTCTTGGAACCAGATGATCTGCGCCGGTTGATGACACCAGGTCGTGACGTCCTTCGTGGTTTCCAATACCTCTCGCATGTTATGTGGAAATCTTGGCCCGACCGAGAACTTTGAATTATGGTGTAGATATGGTTGGGATGGCCAACACTATCTACCCAAGCTTTCGCTTCTTCTTTACCCCTAAAGGCCTGGTTTGTTTGAAATAAGTAACCTGTGTCCACCACCGGAGCTCGATTATACATCTCTTGCATGTAGTCATCCATCTGTGCATTATGATCTGGAACGCCTTCATCAAATTCATCCCAATCTGAATCAGTGGTTGAGTCACTTTCCTGCAATAAGGGTCGAGAGAATGTTAGATGAATATTGAAATATGGAATATTAGTGCGAATATGATTAACAAAGACAATAAACTAAATACTTACAGGGCTTGATATTGGAATATACTCATGATCGGAATCTAAGATTGACTCATGTTTAGAGAGAGAGCTTGCACAGTTTTATGAAATTATTTTTGGAAGAGAGTAAGGAAATAGAGAGCTTCGAGAATATGGAGAGAGAGTGTGAAGATGAAATGGAGGAGGCATCCCTTATATAGAGGTTGGTCATGAACTAGCCACAAGGTTACAAGTTAAAAAAACGGTAACCTGGTACGTGTACAGCGACCTGGTACGTGTACCTTTCCTGACAAAAGTAATTACCTATGGTAAATTTGAATTCACTTTGTACTGCAAACGGTAACCTGGTACGTGTACAGTGACCTGGTACGTGTACCTTTCCTGACAAAAGTAATTACTTATGGTAAATTTGAATTCACTTTGTACTGCAAACGGTAACCTGGTACGTGTACAGCGACCTGGTACGTGTACCTTACCTGACAAAAGTAATTACCTAAGGTAACTTTGAATTCACTTTGTACTGCAAACGGTAACCTGGTACGTGTACCTTTCCTGACAAAAGTAATTACCTATGGTAACTTTGAATTCACTTTGTACTGCAAACGGTAACCTGGTACGTGTACAGTGACCTGGTACGTGTACCTTTCCTGACAAAAGTAATTACTATGGTAAATTTGAATTCACTTTGTACTGCAAACGGTAACCTGGTACGTGTACCTTTCCTGACAAAAGTAATTACCTATGGTAACTTTGAATTCACTTTGTACTGCACATGGTGTGTTTGGTACGCTTCCTTTCAGTAGTCGTTGAACTAGCCGTTGAACTAGCCATTGGACATGTCAGTGTTACTCAAATATTATAAAAGTGGGTATTAGTGTCCCAACATCATTCCTTACCCCGTGCTCTCAGAATCTGTCTAATTACATCTTGCTTGAACTCTTCACACCTTAATTCCCATTTCGCTCTCAAAATCAAATGGAGTTTCCTTTCTGTTTGCACGTTAATTATGTAGCTACTTTTGGTCGTCATGGAGCACAATTTGATAGAAGAATGGGGCACAGACGCGTAGAAGTTACTATGCCATATCCTAGTAATCTCCGGGATCTACAACGACGAGTAATACGAGCACTACAGTCCCTCCTCGGCAGAATAAACATAACAACAATGGTGTATTTGGGGCTGGAGGGCGACTACGAGTGGACTTTTATTCATGTACGAAATGATACATCAGTTCGCCGGATGATGGAGAATTACATGGAGTATAATGATTTCATCGCTCATATTCCATTACTTGTTATTTATGATCCTATTGAGCCCGATGATGATGATTTTCAACACCAAGAACCAATTTATGAGATGAGACGTAATGTAATAGCACGGGGAATAGAGAGACAAAGGTTAGGAAATAATTAGGTTATTGGTTATTGCGTAATTGATCTTGTAAGTTCTCGCGTTGTTATAATTTTCGGATTTATAATCTTTAGTAGATGTTTGGACGTGGAATAAACTTGTTGTTATAGTTATTGAATTTTAATTATGTGCTTCATTAGATTTGAATTCATGGGCTTTTCTTTCTTAGGAATTTCTACATTTTGATATATTTCATTTCTCGTGACACACCGTATTATCAATAACAGTACTGGGAGGGACATTATCAGGGCATCCACCACAAACTTCGGGTTCCAGCTTTCATTCAGAAATTTGCAAGCCTCAATAATTTGGTCAAGCTTGATGTTTAGAACATGGCTGAACTGAGATTCACTCACACCATCCCTAAATATAATAATCTGCTCAGGCTTCCTTTTCTACCAAATTCTTTTTCTCTCAAGCAGCAAGCACAACAGAAACAAAGGCATTCCGGAAAGTTCAGATTGAAGCTGGTCACACATCTTTTCTTTCTTAGGAATTTCTACATTTTGATATATTTCATTTCTCGTAACATATTCAATCTTTGGTACATGTTAGATATTTCATTTCGACACTATCCTTCCTGAGAACACTCAACGACCAACAAAAAATTTAGACCACCCAGATCGGCATTGATCTTTTCAACACCAAGTAAATTCCTGAGAACACTCAACGACCAACAAAGAATATAGACCACCCAGATTGGCATTGCAGAAATGATGCATTTCTAGAAAATTTTTGGCATAGTCTCCCCTGTTTTTCTTATCTCCACCGGTTCTAAGAACCTCCACAAAATCAACCAACAGATCATCAACAAGGTCACCAGCATTGTCAGCAATAATTCCACCATCACCAAGTCCACCAGAAAAAAACTACATCCAAACAAATTGTACTAGCGTCTAACACACCAAGTAAAAATGAAAGACAACAAATAGTTCCAAGATGATACTAAAGTTTATTACATCCAAATCCAAGATGACAAGCACTAGGGTGCACCATGCTGGCGCTGGTAACTATCCCATATGTATAAAGAGCTGAACACATCCACAAGACCATCAGTTGCAACCCTTTGTTCTTCTTCTGGCATCCCCTGACGATAGTATGACCAGTCCCATGCATTGTTCTCTTGGTAGTACGGGCGTGCAAGCTCACTTGCCTCAGACAGTAGCTGTAACACACTTGGTCAGGTAAGTACACATAAAAAATAAAAGTGATATGTAATGAAGTACTATGAAAATATGACTTACTAGACAGGGATCTGGACGATGAACCAGGGTGGTCTGATAAGTCTCAGGGTTTAGGATCTTCGGGTGTGTGTGCTTGGTGTACCAATCTAGGTAGAGTGGGTCACAAGCATGCAACCGCGCATTTGTGCGCGTATACCCTGGAACCAGCAATTTAGGAGTGTTTTCCCACAAACTATACATGGGGGGGGGGGGGATACACAGGTGTAGGGTTGGGTTTTTCCTCTTTTTTCAGACCTTGGGTTGGGTCTAATAGGAGGTTCAGGGATATCCTGAATGTAACCAAACTGGCGTAGACAGCGACCAGGCATGTATGGCTCATTCAACCCCAAAACCTGTATGTTACCTCTATACCATGTACGCCCTCCATGAACATTAACATTATCTCGACCGTAGGGCAACCAATCAATCTACAATGAACATTAATAGTAAAATGTAACCAACAACGAAAGACAAAAATAATAATGGTTCAATGTGTTAGCAACTACAAACACTTACATTTAGAGCAGTCAAAGCATCTAGATGCTCACGATATCCTTGCAGTGAACGATGATCCTGCACTTGAGAGGTAGATCTCACCCATCTTAGAGCCCAAGGTCTATCATCATTAGCGCGCCAGTCCGGGCTAATCGCTGGTCTTAATGTAGGGAAGTACGCATAAATCCAGCACTGTGCATATAAAACACTAGAATGATTAAGCAGTACCAATTATTAATACTCAGTGAGTTATCATATACTAGATGCACATTAGGACACATACCTCAAGTAACGTCATAGAACCACCTATCCCACTGGAGCCGGCACGAGATGCTATCCCTAGCTGGCGATATAACCATGCAAGAGTACCAGCTCCCCATGCATATTTACGAAGCTTGGTACCTTTCTTCACAGGAGCTACTAAACTGAACAGCTGTGGACTCAGACGACCATTTGATTTTCCAGCTAATATGGTGGTACCAATCAGATGATACAACCAACCACATGCCTGCTTCATTGCCTCTTCATTTTCATCCCTACATTGCTGCAACAAGCTCGCAATTGATACAACACCGGTATTCCACAGTGCCTCTGTCATACTCTCAACATCTACCCCAAAATTAAGACAATCAGCCATTACCTCCTTCAACTCAGTGGTGGATGAATCCCCTATCAATGGACGACCGACGATGGGGATTTGCAGTATCATCCACACATCATGCAGGGTAATCGTCATCTCACCAAACGGCATATGGAATGAGTTTGTATCAGGCTGCCACCTCTCCACAAAAGCACTGATGAGGGACATATTGCTGTATGGCATCGTAATATCCTGTAGGTGCTCTATACCATAATACTCAAGCATCTTCCTTGTTCTTGGTTTGGAAATTTGATCTTTTGGCCAGCAGGTAAGCATCACCCTACGGGATTTGAAACTCAAAACCCCACGATCCTACATAATGACCAATATTTAACACTTACAAAACGTAGTATGATATTAAATGATCAAATACAGGAGAAGATAGAGAACATACCTTAGTCGAGGTCCATAAGTCAAGCGCTACATGACCCCCGAAGCTAGTGATAACACTAGTGAGTAGTGGACCGCCAGGAACTGGCACCTCTGTCAACTTCCAAGAGGTAGGAATGACTGGAACCATCGCTAGCGCTGCTTCCTCGTCAGTGTCATCCTCCTTATCCATGACTTCATCATCTACATCCTGCTCCTCATCCACGTCGGTGAGTCCTCATCATCAGCACCACGACCATCGTCATCAGCATGTGGCGAACGCTCAGTCATCACATGGTCCTCAACAGCACGGGCAGGTGATGGGCGTGGTGGACGTGATGAACTACCACCGCCTGACGAGCAGTCTGGTGGCTTGATTCCCCCGAGATATTGTAGCTAGAGCTGTGCAGTGATCTGTCAGAAAAAGCACTACTGGATGATGACAACACTGGCATGCGTCTCCTCGGTATATTGAACACCGCCGAGTCATCCTCCGCTACCATTGGTGGTGCTGGTACTTGAAACGCCGGGTCGTTGGAAGATTGACCCGGATGGAAAGATGAATGGCGTGCTGCTTCCATGCGGGGGGCAGGATTACTCGGCCCTTCACCAGGAGCATGTGCACGACGACGGTACGAGGCCGTCATAGGCTGCTCCGCACCCCGGTCTTTCTTCCTCTTCGTGACATGTCTCACTGCTTTTTTCAGACGATCCATCACTGCATACGAATATCACACAATTATATTCCTCATTCATAACATAAAAATTCAAACATTTATAATCATATCATTCACAATATTACAAATAAAAAAATTCAAACATTTATAAATCATTCACAATATTAGTTAGAATTCAAAAAATAACAAATTAAACATTTAAAAATCATTCACAATATTATAATACAAAAATAAACAAAATAACATTTAAAAATCATTCACAATATTATAATACAAAAATAAACAAATTAAAACATTTAAAAAAGCATTCAAAATATTAGAATTCAAAAAAAAAAAAAACTGGGTCGAGTAGCACTGCTACTCGCCCGTCTCCAAGTCGAGGACCGCGGCTCCTCTACTTCTCCGGCGAGTAGTGTAGGTGCTTGCCTGTCTCCGCATCGAGAAGCGGTACTCCTCGCACCAACCGTCGGGCGCCCGCACATAGGCCGAGCAGCAGCGCTCCTCGCCTGCATCCGGTGCGAGCTGCTCCGGTCCTCGCCATCCTCCAATCCGAGCAGCAGGCCTCCTCGCGTGGCTCCGGGTAGAGCAGAGGCGCTGCTCGCCCGCAAGAAACCGAGCAGCCACAGTACTCGACCCAGTCTTCCCTCTTTTTTTATTTTTTTTGAATTTTTTCGAATTTTTCATGCTAGATCTAGCTCAAATGATGTTGAATTTCAAAAAACTAACACCAAATTCATACTCAGGACACCCAAATCTATAAGTTGCAAAAAAAAAAAATCGAAAAACTCACCGGAAAATTTTTTCGGTGGTGGCGGTGGTTGGCGGCGGCGGGTGGCGGCTCCGGCGGCGGCTCCAGCAGTCAGAAGAGAGCTTCTTCCTTAAGAGAGATAGAGGAGAGAGGGTGAGGAAGTGAGAAATGAATAATCCAAGGAAGGTTAGGCTATATATAGTACGAGCGTTTTTTACCCGAAATTGACGTTTTCAACTGCGATTTCAATACAACGTTCTGAAAGTGTAACAATGTTTGTAATTTAGTCAAACACAACATAAAATGTCATTAACTTATGTGGAGTCACAATTATAACGTTTAAATGCGATTAAAAAGGGTTTAACGTCTTTTATTACAATTAGAGCATTTTTCACCCGAAATTGGCGTTTTTACTATGAATTGAGTACGGCATTCTGAATATGTACCAATGTTTGTAATTTAGTCAAACATAACGTAAACTGTCGTCCAAATTACATGGATTCACAATTATATCATATGACGCAATTAATACGGGTTTATAATGTTTTGTAACAATCAGAGTGTTTTTTACTGTTTACGCTAAAGAAATTATTTTTTAAAAAAACAAAAGTTACAACACGACATCATTACATGTGTACAACGTCAGTATGAATTAAAAAAATTTTGTACTGCGGTGATTAGTAATTTTGTACTGCGAATAGCAACCCAGTTAAATAATCTTCTATCTTCAAAACAATTAAGTACTATATCAATTTAAAAATAAATGATGATACTATTAAGAAGAAGTTAAAATCATATATAAAAACACAAAATTAAATATGTGTAACTTTTTATAAATTCAAAAAGTGTCATATAATTTATTTAAAAAATTTTAAACTTAAAATTGAAGTATAAAGCAAAATTGTTAAAACCAATATTTCAGATACAATACAATTAGCTAACAAGATAAATAAATCAAAATAAAGATAATTATAAAATTGAATTTAATGAATCATAGATGTGTGGTGTTCTTTCAGATTACTAGAAAAAACTGTACTATAAAAAAAACTTATTTTAAACTTAATTTTGATATCCAAAAATATATAAACCTTTAATGTTGAAGTACGTATTCATTAACCTTGGGCTTACTTATCCACTATAATTTATAAACATTTTCACTGATGATTAGAAATATATAAACAGCCTTCTATAATTGTTTGCATCACTATCTTAAAAAAAGATGACACTAAATTTTATATCTTTTCAATTTTGGTCATTCTTATCGAATCATTGTGTATAAGATTATTTCATATAATTATCAGTTTACAAAGCTTGACTGATTGAGAAACGTAAAGGCTATAAACATTTGGAAACGATAAACTGAGTTGTTGGAGCCGATTATATATATTCTTTAACCTTGGTTTTTACATATTCACGATAATTTATAAACGTTTCCACTGATAATTAGAAACATGTACACAACCTTCTATAATCGTTTCATCACTATAATTGAAAAGATGATACGAACGTTTCCACTGATGATTAGAAACATGTACACAACCTTCTATAATCATTTCCATCACATAATTGAAAAGATGATACGAACGTTTCCACTGATGATTAGAAACATGTACACAACCTTCTATAATCGTTTCCATCACTATAATTGAAAAGATGATACGAACATTTCCACTGATGATTAGAAACATGTACGCAACCTTCTATAATCGTTTCCATCACTATAATTGAAAAGATGATACGAACGTTTCCACTGATGATTAGATACATGTACACAACTTTTATAATCGTTTCCATCACTATAATTGAAAGATGATACGAATGTTTCCACTGATGATTAGAAACATGTACACAACTTTTTATAATCGTTTCCATCACTATAATTGAAAAGATGATACGAACGTTTTCACTGATGATTAGAAACATGTACACAATCTTCTATGATCGTTTCCATCAATATAATTGAAAAGATGATACAAAGGTTTCCACCATGATGATTAGAAATATGTACACAACCTTCTATAATCGTTTCCATCACTATAATTGAAAAGATGATACGAACGTTTCCACTGATGATTAGAAACATGTACACAACTTTCTATAATCGTTTCCATCACTATAATTGAAAAGATGATATGAACGTTTCCACTGATGATTAGAAACATGTACACAATCTTCTATAATCGTTTTCATCACTATAATTGAGAAGATGATACGAACGTTTCCACTGATGATTAGAAACATGTACACAACCTTCTATAATCGTTTCCATCACTATAATTGAAAAGATGATACGAACGTTTCCACTGATGATTAGAAACATGTACACAACCTTCTATAATCGTTTCCATCACTATAATTGAAAAGATGATACGAACGTTTCCACTAATGATTAGAAACATGTACACAACCTTCTATAATCGTTTCCATCACTATAATTGAAAAGATGATACGAACTATTATATATCTTTTCTTTTGGCCCTTCTTATCGAATTATAGTGTATAAGATATTTTCTTACTATTTATCAGTTTACAGAGCTTGAATGATTGATAAACGTGAATGTGATAAATGTTTGGACACGATAAAATGAATTGTTGGATTCGATTTAACATTGTTAACCTTGGATTTTACGTATCCACGATAACTTATAAACGTTTCCACTAATGATTACAAACATGTACACAACCTTTTATAATCATTTCCATCACTATCATAAAAAGGAACACTAATTGTTGCATTCTTTTCCATTGACTGTGTTCATATCAAATCATTGTGTATAAGACTATTATTAGCATTTTTTTCAGTTACATAGCTTGATTGATTAACAACCCATATATTTATAAATGTTTGAAAACGATAAACTGAGTTGTTGGAGTTGATTTTACGTATTCATTAACCTTTGGTATTTATGTATACACAATAACATATAATCTAAAGTAATATCTTTAGGTTCAATATTTTTTAAAAGCATTATATGTCACCTTTTTAATGTAGATAATATAAATATTAGCTTGTGTTTTTTTATTAAATTAATTTAGTTGAAGAAGACTTGTATTTTAAATTGATATTATATATGCTCCATTTTTGTACATATATCTTTAAAATAAACTTTCAACGTTTAACTGTCATAGTATGGTATTTTTAGGTAAATACTACAAACACAGTTATCAGTTATTTTGCATATATAATTTTCATTTTAAATGTAACAATGCTAAGAAAATATATGATAGTTTGCAGATGATAAGTATTTTTTTCCAGAAATATAGATGATAAGTATTTAATTAAGGTGTTGTTTGTTATTAGACTAACAGCTACCGGTTATTGATACGTGTATCAAACTCAAACCCTTGATTTCATTTTAATAAGCACCTAATTGATACTAGTAAATAATATTATCACAGTATAACATAAGTAATGATCATCAATTATTTTATATAAATCAACATTCTTAATTATCTGGATTCGTGGGTGATGTTTTTTGAATAGTTGACTCCGAGCTCATTGTTTTACATTTGGGATACACAAAACATGAGTCCACAACGGACACAATAAAAAAGGGAAAATTCACGATATACCCCTGTTTTCTTTCGTAATTCACAATATACCCCTGCGATTTTCGTAATTCAACTTTAAACATATTTAAATGTTGTTCAAAATGGATGAAACTTTACATGGACGATGCTAAAGTGTTATATTTTGGTCCAATATCAAATTTGAAGTTTTTTAAGCTCACATGTGACATGTGGGACCTAATGAACAGTCACATATTCATTGGGTCCCACAGGTCACATGTGAGCTTAAAAAACTTCAAATTTGATATTGGACCAAAATATAACACTTTAGCATCGTCCATGTAAAGTTTCATCAATTTTGAACAACATTTAAATATGTTTAAAGTTGAATTACTAAAACCACAGGGATATATTGTGAATTACGAAAAAAAACAGAGATATCTCGTGAATTTTCCCTAAAATATAAAATAAATATAAGCTTCCGTCCACGACGGAGATTTGGAGTCCGTCATGAGATCCGTGTCCCGCGTATATGTCCCGAAAAAATCAGGATGACGATGGACGTAAGCATGTGTGACACATGTACTGTTTTTCTTTCTATTTTTTGTTATTTTAGCTAATAATGTTATAATAGTAATTTTATGTCACCAAATTATTTTATGTATTTATTTTCTTCGTGTAAAAACAAAAAAACTAATTGATTAATGAAAACTCAAAAACTTGTTTCAATAATCTATTAGGGCAACACGTACGTACAAGAAACAATAATTATGATCATAAATTATTGAAAATATAAGATTTGAGTTAAGTTGTAAATGAACCAAATTTGGTTACAGAGAGAATTTTTTGTCCCTCTAAATACTCACCGTCCGTTAATAGTATTTAATAATCGAGGATTACTTCCATCACATCACTTCTATCTGATTGGACCTATTTCATACTCCTCCGTTGAATTGACCGTCTTGTTCACTATTTGGACGTGTCGTTGACTTCAATATTTAACAATAAGATAAAATAATTTTTAAATTTGAATTTTGCAAATGATTCCTTACATGATAAACTATTGGTTATACTGTTTCATTTTATAAATTATTTTATCTTATAGTTAAATATGAAGTGGAAAAACGTGTCATAAAGTAAAGGAGACTTCTATCTGATTGGACCTTTAACTACACCAAATGAAGAAACAGAGCTCTTGGGGACGCAGTCGAATTGATGTATCTCAGTCATTTTATTTATATACTTGTATAATATCTACAGTATCATTTACATATATTTATAATAAATAAAAAAGATACGTCAATTTATAAATTACACAATCTAATCTTGATGAACAGATTATAAAGTGTTAATTTAATTAAAAAATACAAAACCAAATGTATGTAATTTTTTCTAAATAAAAAAAAGATATATAAAAATATTTTCTTAACATTTAAGTTTACAGAGTTTGAATAAATGATAAACCTAAAATTTATAACTGCTTGAAACGATAAACAAAATTTTGAATTTGATAACTCATACTAATCATCGATGATCAGAAATATACTCACAACATTTTATAATGATTTCCATAACTATTATAAAAAGATGACACTGATTGTTACTAATATTTTCCTTTGGCCGTTCTTATCAAATCATAGTGAAATAATATTTTTTCTTAGCAATTAATTATTAGTTTACATGACTTGACTGATTAATAAATTGCAGGCTATAAACATTATAATAATAAACCGAGTTGTTGGATTGATTTTACGTATTAAAAATAATATTCTCATCAAACTATCCTTAAAACTCTCGTTCTATAGTTGGGGAGAGCCAATACAATCTTAAGTAATAACAGAACGGAGACCCTGGCGAAGGAGCCAGAGTAGAAGGTGGCGTCGATCCACGTGTAAGCATATGGTTGGAGAAAAAAATGGAAAAAATAGAACGGGCATCCGTGCATAGTAGTTGGGTGGAAAAAAATAAACATCATTTTTGGTATAATGCTGCGTTCTAGAAAAAAAGAATGAAAAAATGGAAAAGATGTGCGTAGACGCACGCGTGCAAGGGGGAGTGTTGGAGAGAATTTTTTTTTTCAAAATGTTATAACTCACAAAATATAAGTGCAAAAATAAAAAAATTATATCATTATTCATCATTTTTCGTGTTCTTCAAAACAAGATGTATCATGGATATGTTTTGGTAAACATAAAATTTTATATTTTTAGAATGAGTATATATTAGGTATTTTAAAGTGAATCTTATTCATTAGCAAAATGAATCTTCCTTAATATAAAATAAACCTTATTCATTAACAAAATGAATCTTACCTCAAACACTCTAAAAACCACCATAGTAAAGTTAAAACGTCGAAGGCATTTTTATGGTTTGTAGTGTAGGGTTTAGGGTCGTTAGACCCTAAACCCTAAACCACAAACCCTAAAAACTGTCGAGTCAGTGACGACAATATAAAGTGTAGAACTAATGCCAAAAAGATTACCCTACCCCCAAACACCCTCAAAACCACCCTAGGAATGCTAAAAACGTCGAAGCATTTTATGGTTTGTAGTGCAGGTTTAGGGTCTAACGACCCTAAACCCTAAACCACAAACCCTAAAAAACTGTCGAGTAGTGACGACAATATGAAGTGTAGAACTAATGCCAAAAAGATTACCCTATCTCCCCCCAAAACACCCTAAAAACCACCCTTGCATAAGTTTGTGGTATGATTAACTTTTACTAGTATTAAACAAAATATTCACTTTTCTTAAACCTTTGATTCACCTTTAAAAGACTTTTGATTCACTTTTCTTAAACCTCTGATTCACTTTTCTTAAACCTCTTCTCCACTTTGGTTAAAACAATCTCTATTTACAAGAATCACTTTTCTTAAACATTTGATTCACTTTGCTTAAACGCATGATTCACTTTATAAAAACCTCTGATTCACATTTCTTAAACCTCTTAATCTACGCTTACGAGATTCACTCTGATTACTCTGATTCACTCTGATTACTCTGATTCACTTTTTAACAACCTTTGATTCACTTTCTAAAATCTTTGATTCACACTAGTCAAACAATCAGAATCACTTTAGTTAAACAATCTCTCTTTATGTGATTCACTTTTTTAAACCTCTTATTCACTTTTAAGCAACTATCTGATTCATTTTTTAACAACCTTTGATTCACTTTGTAACACCCTTTGATTCACTTTTCTTAAACTTAAGATTCACAATGAATCTTAAAAAATATGTACATACAAAAAATGAAAAATAAAAAAATTATCAAAACATACCCATGTTTGGTCTTATTTTGAAGAGCATAAAAAATGATGAACAATGCTATAATTTATTTTATTTTTGCACTTTTATTTTGTAAGTTATAAGATTTTGAAAAAAAAAAATTCTCTCTCCTAACCCCCTCCCAAACTTCCGTGAGACTCCATGAGTAGCGTTTTTTTCAAATTTTTTTTCTTCATTTTTTTCCTCCAACCACAACATAAGACATGCATATTTTTCTTCTACTTTTTTTCTTTATTTATTTTTCCTCCAACCACAAACGACACATGTATCATCTCCATATTAGAACCTAGCACCAGCGCCAGGTTCGAAATCGCGAAGTAATAATCTTTCTTATGACCCCCATGATATGTAGCCTAATAACCTTTAATCTCATGAATTTAGATTATTACGCCTCTAGATTGACATGTTAGTTAAAAATAGTAATTTAGTTACTGACAATAAACAAAATTTATCTACGAAAATATATTAAAAATAGGATGAAAACTTTGATGTTTATGTCTTAGAGAAATTAAATTTGAGAAAGTAAAAAAATATACTATGAGGTTGCCGACAATCATATCATGAAGTGAATATTCAAAGAACACCATAAAGAAAAAGAGAAAAGAAAAGTTAAAAGAGAAACAAAAGAAGCAAAAGACGTAGTAGTCGCAGCATGACTACTAGCGTGAATTTATCTTGTAAAAAAATCTCCTAGTTAACAAACTTGCATGACCATCATATTGGAAATATTTAATAGATTTAGAGTGTATGTGACCTAGGAATTGTATATAGTAGCCGTGTGTATTTTGTGGAAAGGAAGAACTTTGCCGTGTTTCATTATTATCACCGTAGTGATTGCCGAGAGATTATACATTGTTTATATAGGAAAATAAGTTCCTAAGCTCTAGGTTGTAATCTTAACAACCTAAAGATACTACTGCAACAGAATAATAAATATCCTAACCAACAGAATAATAATAACAAGAATATTGCAAATATTTATCTCCTAATACCCCCCCAAGCCGCAGGGGAACACAGTTGCCAAGGCTTGACATGCTACTTTCATCCATCCCCATACGCTGTATCTGTGCTTTGTATCTCGTCCCGGGCAACGCCTTGGTCATCATATCAGCAAGTTGAGTAGAAGTATGCGTGTACACAACATCAACGAGCCCTTGTTGAATTCTGTCTCGTACGAAATGACAATCAATCTCAATGTGCTTCGTTCGTTCGTGGAAATAGGGTTGCGTGCGATATGGATGGCAGACTGATTGTCACATTTAACCGGTATGGGGGTAATGTGATCAACGCCAAGCTCACTCAGGAGCCGAGTCAACCAGGTCAATTCCGCTGTAACACGCCGAAGAGAGCGATATTCTGCTTCCGCGCTGGAAAGAGAAACCGAACCTTGCTTCTTCGTCTTCCAGGAGATAGGACTATCTCCAAGGAAAAATAATATCCAGAGACTGACCGTCTGGTGTTGGGACAAGCAGCCCAATCTGAATCACAATATGCCAGTAGATCAAGCCGGGCAGTGCCTTTGGTGAGAACAATCCCATAGTTCATAGTGCCTTTGATATAACATAAGGCGTGCAAAGCCGCGTCCATATGTACATCAGTAGGTTCTGCATGAACTGGCTGAGGCTCTGCACAGTGAAACTAATGTCCGGTCGCGTGTTGGACAGATAATTAAGCTTCCCCACAAGTCTTCTGTAAACAGTAGGATCGCGCAACAACGAACCATCAGTGGACAACAAACGCGTCCCAACAACCATGGGCCCTTGTGTAACTCTTCTGGATGCACAACCATACTCATTAATGAGATCCATGCAGAACTTCCTCTGAGACAAAATGTAACCTTGCTGCGTGGGAACAAACTCAATCCCTAAGAAATAACGCAACTCCCCCAAGTCTTTGATCTTGAAGTTGACATCCAAAGCCGTTTTAATGTTATTGATTTCTTCTTGATTGCCGCCAACGACCAAAATATCGTCCACATAAACAGCAAGATAGACTCTCCCATGTCGAGTCTCTCGGAAAAATAACGAATAATCATTCCTGGACTGAGAAAAACGAAGATGCCGTAAGAAAGTGGCTAACTTAGAAAACCACTGTCGGGAAGCCTGTTTAAGGCCATACAAAGACTTGCGAAGGAGACAAGCTTTGTTAGCTCCATCAACCGTAAGACCATCAGGGAGTCTCATGTAAACTTCTTCATCCAGATCACCATGAAGGAAAGCATTATTGACATCCAACTGATTAATGAACCATCCGTTGTGAAGAGCCACAACAATCAAAGCTCGTATTGTTGTTAATTTTACCACAGGCGAAAAGGTCTCATTATAATCCAACCCGTGACGTTGAGTAAAACCTTTTGCAACCAACCTGGCTTTATATCTTTCTAACGTCCCGTCAGATTTGAGCTTGACTTTATAAACCCATTTGCAACCAATAACTTTCTTGCCACGTGGCGAGGTAGCCACATCCCAGGTGTCATTTTGTTTAAGAGCTTGCAGCTCGGCGTCCATGGCTTGCCACCAATGCTCAAACTGAACCGCTTCCTTGTAGGTTTTCGGCTCCTTTAGTCAACCGTGTCGAGAGAGGAACCATGCGACGAAAGCGCTATACTATTACGTGGTCTGAGATCAGTAAGGCTGTCACAAGCAACAAGGATATCTGCGCGTGTCTCGTCTTTACTATAAACCCGTTCATCAAGAACATCCTGAAAAATTGTAGAGCAGACATAATCATCGAGATACCCAGGTCTATGAACCTCACGTCCTGACCGTCGAACTGGTACTTCCTGCTCTACAGGGGCAGCACCACTTTGCTGTTCGGCTTGACTTTGCTCCGGGTCAAACATAGCAGACCGACTAATATAATGCTCGGTAATAGCAGTATCGTGTGCATATGGTACAACAGAAGAACGCCCTTTCCATCCTCTGCATAAGGAAAAATATTGGGGTGAAACCGTATATCACGACAGACATCAACTGTTTGAGTTTCCATACTCAAAACTTTGTGTCCTTTTTTCCGCGGATCCTCACCAAGGTAAACACACGCTTCACCTCTTGGACTAAATTTTCCCGCCTGTTTGTTGACAATCGTCTTATAACAGAGACACCCAAAAGGCTTGATTTCATCGTACGCAGCCTGCTTGCCGCACAAACTCTCAAACGGTGTCTTTCCTTGAAGCGCCTTGGTGGGTAGTCTGTTAATTAAATAGGCCGCATGAAGAATGCACTCCCCCCAAAACCTAGAGGAACATCAGATTGGAAAAACAAGGCCCGCGCTGTCTCAAGTAAATATTTGTGTTTGCGCTCAACAACTGCATTTTGTTGTGGAGTATAGGCACAGTAGTCTGATGGATAATCCCTTCCTTGGCAAAGAAATTTTTCCCTTCGCTCGAGCCCCCAAGTTCTTTTGCATTATCTGTCCGGACAACCTTGATCTTAGTATCAAACTGGCGTTCTACCATTCGGATAAAGTAAACCAATGCATCCCAACCGTCACTCTTTTACTGAATAAGATGAATCCATGTCGTTCTCGTAAAATCGTCAACAAAACAAACGAAATACTTATGACTGTTATAGGTCTCAACCTTGAACGGACCCCATATATCGACATGTATCATTTCGAAAGCATTCTTGGTTTTGATAAAAGAATTGGTGAACGGTAAACGTTGCGCTCTACTTTTATAACAAACGTCACAAACATAATCTGGCGGTACATCGGACTCTTTTATTAAATGCATCGCAACAAGTTTTTTAAAAGGAACGTGGCCAAGAGCTACATGCAGTTGTACTACCTTATTAGTCAAACTGTAACCCAAACGACAACTTGGAGCAACCGGCCCACTCGTACTCTCCTGACTCAGAACAGCATCCACCGGCCCACGTACATGCGATTGGCCCAACGTCAACGCCAGTCCAGTCCGCAAACTCCCTAGGGCGCGGTCTGCTCCTCGCGGATCCAGTACGTACAGCCCGTCAAGCTCCAGTCCAATCCTGTCAACCTCCCTTATAGAAGGGACCTGAACAGAAACACCATTACTGTCAAAAATAAGAGAGAACCCATAATCTTCCGTTAATCGTTTTACAGAAACCAGGCTAAATTCGAACTCTGGTACGAACAACACGCCTCGCAACCAGATCTTCTGCCCCAATCTTACATCTCCCATCATCTTCACCGTCTGAGGTCTCCTGTCGGGCAGTACCACTGACTTACCAGAACGCAAGCTTCTCCAATTTTTGAAATGGGATTCAACACCGAAGATATGATCGGTGGCACCCGAATCCAGGATCCACCGTCCTTCGAAAGCATTACGAGATGAGAGAAAGCAAAATTTGGAGCAATTACCTGAGAAATTGCAGTACGTCTGATCTTCCCCTTTCGTTGACATGCCGACGGTCCAAATCAAATCGGTAATTTGCTGACTCTGTCTGGCTGTAAACCCTTCCTCTCTGCATGTATCATCTTTGTTGCTGCTACCGGCGTCTGATTCATCTATTGTAACTGAGTTAGCAAACCCTTTCTTTTTCCGAGCGAGGACATTCTCTCTCCCGTGAAGAAAATAGCAATCAGCCTCTTGATGGCCGCTTCATTTACAATGACTGCACTTTTGTTTCTGAAAACAATTGTCTGAGTTATGCCCCAATTTCTTACAAAAACTGCACTGAACCCGTTTTCTGTCTGTTTCTGTTTTGCTGTTGCCGGTACTTCTCGAGTAATCTGTATTCGCAATTCGCTGGGTATAGAACGACATCGAGTTTTCCTTTGAACACTTGCCGCCTCTTTGTTCTTCCTCCTGCATAACCAGCGAGAAAGCTGTTTCAAGATCCGGTGGTTCTTTCATCGCCAAAATCTGGCCGCGTATTGACAGGTACTCCCGGTTTAACCCCATCAAGAAGTGTACTAGCTTATCTTCTCCTGTGGCCTTTTTGATTCTTTTATTAACCTCGCAAGTACACCCATTGCAACTGCAACTTTGAGGTGGTCGTGCCTGTTCGAGTTCGCCTCAAACCCTCTTCAACTTGTTAAAATAATCAGCGACTGAATCATCGCCCTGTTTAACCTCTGTTAGGTCACGCTTAAGGGAGTGAATTATAGCCAAATTACTATGCTCATACTGTCGGCACAACGAATCCCAAATTTCAACAGGGTCGTCACAGTAACGCACACTCTCAAGGACATTAGCAGTAAGGGAATGCTTGAGCCAAGAAACAACTAAAGAAACAGACCTTTCCCAAGCGGCAACTCTCAAGGTATCGGTTTCATCTGGTTTCTTAACCTTACCGATTACAAAACCATATTTGTTTTTGGACTTTAATGCTGTAACCATATCAAGTTTCCAGCCAAGAAAACCAGAACCATTAAACTTAGTTGTGAGACTCAAACCTGGGATTTCTGCAGCATGGACATATATAGGGTCGTTTATGTCGATTGAAGAGTTTGTTGCAGAAACTCCCGCCACATCCTTCTTGCCTTTGCCACCGTCCGCCATGAGAAGCAACGAAGCTGTGTATGCCCAGAGAACAACTATCTAAACTGTGCTCTAGATACCATAATAGATTTAGTGTGTATGTGACCTAGGAATTGTATATAGTAGCCGTGTGTATTTGTGGAAAGGAAGAGCTTTGCTGTGTTTCATTATTATCACTATAGTAATTGCCGAGAGATTATACATTGTTTATATAGGAAAATAAGTTCCTAAGCTCTAGGTTGTAATCTTAACAACCTAAAGATACTACTGCAACAGAATAATAAATATCCTAACCAACAGAATAATAATAACAAGAATATTGCAAATATTTATCTCATAATATTTATCTCCTAATAATATTGTATCTTAATCGATAAGTTTTTTTTAATTAGAGGTATGTGGCCAAAAAATTCACCGGTGTAGATAAAACAACGTAGGCTTCACCATACAAATTAAAGATCTTTTCATTCCTGCGGGTCTTCCCTTACCCTTCAAAAGCACCCCTACTGGACAAGAAGAAACTACTTTTATTTATCCCGCCTTTCTTCCTCATGCTAATTTTCATTTTCTTGAATAGTTGCTAAAACCTATAGTAGATGACTTGCTACCAAGATCCCTCATAGTCATAGGGTAGGATCTGAAGGTATTCTTTCGCAGATGGTAGATGGTGCGGACGGTTTATTCCCATCATGGAGCGGTAGTATATGTGGCATAATAAAATGGTGTAATATTTGTATTAATTTTAAATAGTCATAACTTTTAAAATATTAGTCCAAAATAAAAATAATTGCACCATTGTTCATCTAAATTCGAGCTCTTTAAAACAAGACCAATCATTAATATGTTTTGACAAGTTTAAAAATTTATGCTAGTTATATGTACATATCAACGACACTTATGATTCACCACATACAGTTTAAAATACACCATATAACACTAATAATACACTACAAAAGAATAGTGGTTCAGTATTTGATCCAAAGTTTGTTACCTAATTCACCACTTATTAGTTAATGAATCATAATACCAATTTCAATGAATCATAATATCAAATGTAATGAATCATAACATCATTTTAGTGTATCATCAGTAACATATAAATAAAAATTTTAAACAATAGTACAATACAAAACAATATTTGGTACGTAAGAAAAATACATCATTCACCATGTAAGTTTTAAAATATATTACAATACAATAATAATACACTAAAAACAATAATGATTTTTTATCGGTTCCGGAGTTTATTATATAATTCACCACTTATTAGTTAATGAATCATAACACCAATTTCAATGAATCATAATATCAAATTTAATGAATCATAACATCATTTTAGTGAATCATCAATCACATATGAAAAGAAAAATTTTAAACAATAATACAACACAAAAAAATATTTGATACATAAAAAAAATACATGATTCGCCATATAAGGTTTAAAATACACCATACAACAATAATAATACACTACAAAACAATAATGATTTTTATCGGGTTCAAAATTTGTAATCTAATTCACTACTTATTAGTTAATGAATCATAATATCAATTTCAATGAATCATAATATCAAGTTTAATGAATCATTACATCATTTTAGTGAATCATCATACACATTTAAAAATAAGTTTTTTTTCAAAGTTGTCAAAACATATCCATGACTGGTCTTGTTTTGAAGAGCTTGAATTTAGATGAACAATGATATAATTTTTTTTATTTTGGATTTATATTTTAAAAGTTACAATAATTTAAAGTTAATATAGTGAAAAAGACAAACCAGTCAGCAAAACAATCAAGTCAGCTGCTGACTGGGACTGCCATATCACAAGGTTCACACAGTATTGTGCACGGAACCGCCGTGTGTACGAATTTACCATTCTTTCGACTGATGGCTTTATCCTTGATACCTTCCTTTGAAACACGTCTCCCTTGCAGTGAGCTCTATCTTGACTTACAAACAATTTCTTTGAGTTTGCTGAGCGCCCGATCTTCATCTAAGATTGCACATCCAAGCTCCTAAGCAAGCAAAATGGTTTGTCTCGTTTCTTCTTGTACGAGTGCTTCCTCTTCTCATGCTCTGTCGGAGCCTTTACGATTTCAGGCTCGAAGCTGGGGAAACTCGAGATCATCAAATATCTTTCGCAAAGCTACCACATCCACCTCAGATTGGCCTCATCAAAGTCATGAATTCCTTCTAGCATGGAGATTTTAAAACTATTCACTTTGTCACACCTACCACGGTCTTCTATGACATCCATCTTAATGCAGCTACTGCTCTCAATCTTCGTTAGCTCATTACTATACCCTCAAGTGAGGCACCTCGGGGACAGCGACTTTGAAATACCCGTACAAATATAATATATATGTATACACTATGTGTATACGTTGTAAATCATTAGTGTCTTTCTCTTTAGTTGTTAACTCACTATATATATTGATTATTATTATTTTATTTGTTAAGGTTTAGTAATTTTACTATGGTACTAATCAAACATATATTGATCATAGTAGCTATTTTATCATTATGCAGACTTTTGAGAGATTCCTATATATATTTGACAAAGCAAGGATGAGTATATTTATGTTTTGGAAAAAGAAATGTGTATTTAAAAATATTGGATTTGTAGTCAATTGACTTGTTTTTCTCAATGTCTCATTATGCAGAATTTTGAGAGATTCGTATATATATTTGACAAAGCAGGGATGGGTATATTTATGTTTTGGAAAAAGAAATGTGTATTTAAAAATATTGGATTTGTAGTCAATTGACTTGTTTTTCTCAATGTCTCGGATTTGATTTTTATATTCAGTTGTGGTCGTTTTATGACTTGGTTTATATATTGAATAATTGCTCAGAGTTCTTCGTTTTGAATCAATATTGTCATTATCAACGCTAAGTATGATAAAAGAGGATTTTTAATATTGATTTTGAGGATTTTCCCCTATCCTAACATCCGCCCGAATGTGTAAGTTCGGACAGGTCCCAAACATATATTGTTTTCTACTGTTCGTTGTGTCCGAACATCTGCCCGAACTTGCATATTTGGACAGCATGCGAGAACGGGTCTGAGTAGAGGGTTCAACAGTGGTCCGAACTTATATGTTCGGACACAAGTCCGGACGCCTCTCGAAAATTGATATTAAGGCTCGTTTGACTTCTGTTTTACTTTCCGTTTGCGGTATTATTTCTCTAAACCTTTATATGTTATACTTTGGTAGAAACTTTGGTATTACAAAGTGAAAACCCTTATAATTTAATATACCATTATTTGGCTATATAATTATTTAATTACCACTTACATTGGTATATCAGTATTATTTTAGTGGACTTTAATAGTTAAATTAAATACAGATTTTATACACTATTCTAGTTTTATATTTTACTAGTAGCTATTGAGAATAGTGATAAATAGAGATTTTACTTTATTATAGGAGTTATATTAACAGGGAGAGAAATTAGAAACAAGAGAACTAACCTAATTCATTTCTTCATTCTCTTCTGGTCTGCACTTCTTTTCAAGTTCTCCTTCTCCCTTCCACACCAAATCCTTCTCTAGGTCATTGAATTCTCTTTGAGAACTATTTCTGGCACCTCCCTCGTCCTATCTTCTAGAGGCACAGTGACATATCTCTGCCAGCATTTCTATTTCTTTCCGGCGTTCCAAAGAAAGACATAACATTTGTGCATCTCTCACATCCATCGAGATAATTAATGATGGAGAAATACTGGATACGATCGTCTATTGTTTTCTTTACCAATCAATTATTAACTAATCATTTGGCCACCATGGTGATGATTAATTAATGGTGTGATATATACAAATGGAAATTATGGTTTCGTGACGATGGGGTGATGTTTTTAATGATTAATATAATAACGAGTGGTTATGATTAGGTGGATCCGCTTGTGTGACTAGATTTTAAGCATGCATTGTGCGTTAGTGCCTTATGTTACTATATTAAGTCATAATTGGGGTACGGTTGTAACACCCCTACCGCTAATACCGTCATTACCGTCCAATCACAACGTACTTACATACCTTCGCAGCGGATACTTACGTTCACAACGGTGGGTGATACAATGCCGTTAGCCACCCACGTGACTAACAAGGCTACTACTACTACTACATACAGCATCGATCGGATGGACCGGAATATCCGAGTGCTACACAAATACAATCCTTACTACATTTACAACCAAGTACTACGACATCCCATTCAGTACAATACTCCATAAGTACAATACAATATAATACACCGAGTTTACTAAGATCCTTATACAAATACAATACCTCTTTCAATTTCATACATACTCGTTAAGAGTCTAATACCTACCCATTCCTCTCAAGCTACTTACTTTCTAAGTACAAGGTATACCCCTTGGTACACTTCTACAACAAGGCTACAAGCCTTATACAATTCACTACCATCTACATACACTCCTAGCTATCCAAACTTAGCTGTCGTTCTCTTACTGTGATCATGTCCGCTTCGGGTACCTGCACACTAAAAACGTTGCCCCTAGGGGCTCAGCTTTCGCTGCATATGACTTCCGCCTACCCTGCGTGCTAGCGAGGGTACGCCGACCACTTGGTCGAATACATGCAATTTATTTTACAAATACATACATACATACGTGCTTCCATTCATTCCAATTCAATACTACACAAGTAATACATACATACATTCCAATACATACAAGGTAGTGCATACAAGCCAATTGATACTTACTTACCTTTCCTGTCATACGCATACACAATACATACTCAATACATACACAATCCATACTCAATACATACACCACACCCAGTACTTGTTAGCTTCATTTGTCCACCCGGGTTAATCGGGTGGAGATTACTCTTTTACTTGGGGTCAATGACTTATACCAGCCAAGACCATTACTCATACAATACTTTACTTTACTTACTACTTACTCAAGTCAAGTTGTTGGAACCTCCGGCCCGGGGACTACTCTGTCCCACCATCGGGATTTACTTGGTTCACTAATCCAGGATGCTACCCATTTAAGGGGTTTGGGCCGTGGACCAGTTTAAGAACCAGGAATCGGATCCAACCTCTTGTGTCTCCTCATCCTCACGCGTGACCGAAACTATATCGGACTTCTACTCATTCCAATTTACTCAGTACTTACGTTAGGAGTTAGGTGGTTAGGAATTAGTAGAAGTCATTCACATACAAGCCACACAATAATCCATTACTCACATACACATACTTACAAGGTACAATACTTTACACAACTACACTACAAGGTACATACACACTTCATCATTATCCATTCATTTCATGAATTATACAAACTAAATGTTCATGACAAATATATCAAGAACAATTTAAACAAGCACAAGTAGGTGCAATATAGTCCGATTCATGCATTTATCTTATTTAGGTGATCAAATAAACACACAAATCGGGGTAACCAGGTTAGGATACAGAGCATGAAGAAATCATATCTTTTACCGGAATTTACTTTACCGGGTGTTCCCTTGTTCCTTTGGTTCACTCTTGTTCCTCGAGTCATTCTCGATCCTCCGGCTACATGCCAAATGGTTCCATTAATACTAAGCATTACACTACATACATAATCACTACTCCCATACTTACCCCGTTATCCCGTTATTTCGGTTTAACTTAATGTTCTTAAACTTACAACTTTCTTAATGACTTCTCAAACTTGTTTACACTTCTTAGGGCCTTTAAAGGTCACCAAACAAGGCCTTAACAACAACTAAAACCAATACCATTAACTTCCCCATCATTAGACACCTTTAAAACACATTCTGCTACAATTTTAGCATGGTCCGGGTTTGTGTCCGGGTCTACAAACCCGGACCAGACACTGAAATCAAGTTCTGGCCACTTTTACATGTGGTCCGGGTATACAGACCCGGACCACCCCCTGGGAAGTCTTTCTGGCATGTTTTTGCTATGGTCCGGGTTTGTGTACCGATTTGCAAACCCGGACCAACCCTGGAACTGTCAAAATTTACAGTTTTTGACCAGTTTTGAACCCCTAATTCACCTCTAATCATTTCCTAACCTTTCCACATGTTTCCTACATGCTTAAGCACCCTAAAACATGCCTTAATCCAGTTCCAAACCTCCTCAACACATTAGTCAAATCCATACTCAATACTTGCTCCATTTCTACAGATTTTTCTTCCTCTTTGTTACAGTTAGCACACTTGTGCATTTCCTACACTCCTCTTTGCATTTTGCATCTTGTCCCAACTTCATTTTACCATTCCAATTCCTTTCCAATCAACTACACTACCTATACCCAAGTACAACTCTCTATTTATCAAATCTTGCACACTAGTTTTTCCTAGTTTCTGCAATACCTTTCTACACTTCTTGCTACAGATTTTACACTCCTTTATTCACAAACCACTACTACCATTCCATGGTCACTTAACATCCTCACTCAATCCAATACACACCTTGGTTCTCCCAATCACCAAGTCATCCATAAATGTATATATTCGTACCAAAAGTTTGCCATAGTTTACCTACAATTCTAGCTTCTCCACATACATACTTTTTCATCAAATCCATTCCTAATCTAGCCACACCCATTCAAGGGTCCTACCAGCAATCAAAGAAATCTTAATACATTAATACTCCATTAAACAACAATACTAATACACATTACATTTGGCTCCAAGGCCTACAATTCACATACTTGCTCACCAATTCTCAAACTTCCACAACTACAATACTAATACAACATTTTGAGTTCTTTACTTAGTTTTACCCATTCCCATTACTCTAATGCATTTAAAATTTAGCATTAAGAAGGAGCTCTTACCTTGAGCTTATATTTCCTTCATTTCTTTTCCAATTCTCCTCCTTCTCTCTTTCTTGCATAGAATCGGTCACATGGGGAATGGAGTTACCAAACTCCATTCCCATCACCCAAAGCACACAAAACAAGTATAATTAAAATACTAACCCTTAGATTCATACTAATTCATTGAGATGTTTAAAGCACAAATTCAAGGGTTTACCTTTGGAGTGTTTTAGGAGGGGTTTTAGCCCTTGGTTCAAGAAGGTGATTCCACCACCATTGCAAGGTTGGAATTATGCTCAAAAGAAAGAGAAAAAAGAGCATTATAAAGGGGTGAAAACCGGCTACAAAAGGGAGATGAAGAGAACCTGAGTTTTTCATGTAGATTTTTACCTTAATGGAGAGAGGAGACTCCAAGCTTTATTTGGTGCTATTTTCTCTTTGAATGGGGAATACCCATGGAGATGAACTTCCTCATCTTTGGATTTTGAAAAGAGAGAAGTGTAGAGGATGATGAGGGGAGTAAGAATATGTGGTTATTTTCACATTTGGAGCTTAAATGGAGATGGAGCATGCTTGGAGAGGTGAAGAAGCCATGAGAGTTTTGGAGAGCTTCAAGAAATCGCCCCAACCAAAGAGAGAGGGCAGAAATCGGCTGGGAAGGGAGGAAGAAGAAAGAGAAAAGAGAAATGAGAGAGTGAGGTGAGAGAAAAGGGGTAAAGTGCTTTTTGTACTTTATCTACTTTTTGCTTTTTACCCCTTAATTAATTAGCTAGTATGTGAGTGTGTGTGAGGGCTTTTGACTTATTAAAAACCGGCCCCTACTGTTATACTAGTTGGAGTGTTTTTCGACTTTTACAGAAAACGCTTGTTAATTTACCCGGTTTTGGTACTATTCACTAACTGGGCCCGTTTTCTGGAATTTTCTCGTTTCTTTAATTTTATTGGTTATTAAGCTTCCATTAATGATTAATTATTGTCATTTAATGATTTATAATTTTTACGGGTTCGTTTGACCACTTAAAATCACGTTTTCGGGTTTTCTCGAAAAACGTGCGCTAAAGCTCTATTAGCGTTTTAATACATTATTTGGATCCATTTTCTTCGGGAGTTATTCCCATATATTATTTAGGCCTTATTAAGCCTTTAGAATCCATATAATACGCTAACCGAGGTCTCATACCTCCTATGGTTATTTAACGCTTATTTAGCGTTTTTCACTTTTTAAGCGTTTCTTTATTTCTTTTGGATTTATTTTTCCTTACCAATATTACTTAGGCACCATTAAGCCCTTAAATACCTATTAGGATAATTTTAGTCACTATATTTAAGGTCGGGGTATTTCAATCTACCCCCCTTAAGAACTTTGTCCTCAAAGTTGCTCGAGGTTATAGGTTTACTACACTTACTCATTTATACTTGTCTAATACTAAAGCCATACATTCTTCCTCCTTACAATTCCCCAAATTCATTACTCAAGGTTTCTACATTCCATACCATACAAATATACCATACTCACTCCAATCTGCATTACATCCACCATCTGGTTTTACTCCACAAGGTTTATACATACATACAGTGCAAAGCTATCCCCAAAGCAATGCAATACACAACACAATCCCGCAGGCACTCTAGTCATCTAGACACAGGACTCCTCTATGTCCCGCTGCCCTTGGAATAATACCACATGATATACTACTATCTTCTCTGGTATAGGCTTCTAACAAATCCTCATCTTCCAGTCTAAGGGAAATACTTCACTACTACTAATTAGAAATATTTCTAAAACACACAACTCCAAATTCTAATTTATATACATTACTTCTATCCTATGTGTGATTCTTGTGACCACTTGAGGGGAGCTTCGAGAATCATTCGACCCTGATGTGATCAGCATCAGTGTTGAACTATCTTTCCACCCCAATTTGTGTTCGGTTTCCCTTGATCTGATCAGGATCAAGTTCGACTTCCCACATCAGTTTCAAACAAACAAATAATTTAATTATTTCCATTTTCTATCTTTGTACTCTTTCTAGTCGTAATTATAAATTCACACAACTCCAAAGGATGGAATTCAGTCCATCAATCATCCTCACTCTACTTCCAAATACTTTACTTCGGGATTCAATACCTAAGTGCCCATTTCATCAACCTTCACTACTTTCATCCATTACTCTCCATTGTCTCCAATATTCTACTAAGGAATACAATACCTACGAAATCCAATCATTCTCAATTTGGTTCAAACAATTTACCTACGAATACGCTACTCATGGCTCCATTCACCTACTACTCACGGTCATTTGTACTATTTCTTAGGGGTTACAATACTTGTGCAGCTCCGTCCACTACTCATTACTCTTCTTTACCACTACTCTTACACTGGGGTTACAAGATGGGTATATTCATCCTATGGTATTTGCATCTCTCGTGCCTAATTACCATAATTACAATGTGAATGAATACCTATGTTTATTTAACATAAGTACCAATCATCAATTTGATTCTCATTTGTGCTATGCACATTGTAGTTTATGTGTTTTATTCAGGAGACTTACATTAAGCGGTTTTTGCTCTACCCCCCCTTAAAAGGGATTACGCCCACGTAATCTACCATATGTTATTATTGAACATTGGTTTACTAAGTCCGGGCACTATGAAGCATTTAGCTTCACTACGGTTTATTATATAATGTACTCTGGTCAAAGGGTCTTAACCATCCTAATGGTTTAGTCCTTGCACCAAGAATTCCTATATGAGTTTATTTAACTCATAATTAATTCGGTTCTAGCCTATTAGGCTTCAAGGCATTAATAGCCATTCTCTCATACTTAGTAGGTAAATTAACCTCTTAGTTAGGGCCCACTAGCTTCTGCTGCGTGACCCTGATAACCTTAGTGCTTAATTCGCTCTTTGGTTATTCTAGATTTGCTACTCATCGCCTTTTTATCCCTCTATCGTGGGAATAAGGTTTACTAACAAGTTTGGTATTCTTTTACCATGTTTGAACTCAATGAGTTTTAGATCTGTAACAAGCTCCTTGGCAATCTAGTATACATACTATTCATACTTCCACGATTATTCGCTAAGCTCCTCCGACTTATTGTCGGGCGAGGTTAAGTCACTACTTAGTTTTAGTGCTTCCTCTATTGTCACTAGCTTCTGAATTATACCAGTTCTTCTGGTTCAGTACAAGTGTTCTTTACTTGTATGACCTTGCATTTCTATGTGTCGGTCCTAGTGCCTTTCTTACATCTCCTTTCACCTTTTATTCCAATGGAATTCACATTTTGTGATGGTTAGTGTGTTTTACACTCTTCGTGCTTCTTTGGCCTTAGGCCGCACAGTTTGTTGCTAAGCTGGGTTAACTGGCTAATGCCATGTTTGTTGGTGAAAGAAGGGTTTACTACGGTTTACATTTTCCATATCCCTAGCTATCCCATATTAGATCATTAGCTGCACAAGTGCAATACCAAAACACTCAGTCATACAGAGTGTAGAGGCGTAAACGCTTGGCAGTAAGTCACTTATGTGATAGGAATGAATATTTCTGTCTGTCTTCTCATACTTATACTCCGTGTCATTATCTAACTACTTCCTCATAACGGTCGCTTGTTGCGCACCGTATTCTTACTCATTGTACAACATCGTTCTTACGGTCTCTGTTACTGTGGTAGCTCATCTTTACTCTTTACCATTGTCGTTGGCACCATTTCTTTATGGTGTGAATACACTAGGAGTTTCCTAGTTTGTGTGTATGACGGTTGTCGTAGCATACCGCAATATTACTATCTTCCAAATGTGGAGATGTTTTATTGCAATATAAGTTTCATGTGTAGGTTAGTTTACCTCACATTATCTCATTCATGATACAATTTACCAAGTATCTTGGTTGACACTGGATGAAGTAATTGTCGGGTTACAAGCTCTCTTGAGCGTCGGTCATTCTTGGTGTGCAATGTGCATTCACGTTGATTGTTTTGACCATTATTGTCTCCTCGGTGCTGAGCATTGGTTATAGGCTCTAGCTGTATAGTTCTACTTGTATGTACATCACCGGGACATCCCAAGAAACTTCAAGGGTTTTCTGGTCCCGTTCTCTACTTAAAGAGTGTTCTATCACTGATAAATGAAAGTTCTTGTTGAGAGGTTTGCCTCCACTCATAAGTCTCATGGCAAGGTCTACTGTGTTGGTGTTTACACAATGGTTCGCCACATGCTTGGGTGCATATGGAGTATACTTACTCCCTTTAAGTCGTAAAGGTTTGGAAATCTCATTTCCTTATTCCATTGCCCCTTGGCAATATCTATGTGCGTAGGCTTTGTTGTCATTGTTGATGGAAGCCTTTTCTAAGGGTTCACATCTTCACCACATTGATGGTCTTCGGTTAACGAGGGGTACCTTTCCTCGAGTTTTTGTAGTGTCCAAGTGTGGACTAGGCCAATGTTGGCATTATCGCGATTCTTATGCCTTTGTGCTACCATTGCTACAGAAGGCATGAAGGGTAATTAAAAGCTTGTCAACTATATACTAGACTGATGCTCTAGTGACAGTGACCTTGAGGTAGCCATTACTCCAAGCCATTCCTTATGTTGAGCTCAAATTGGTTGGTTCAGTTGTCGATCTGTTTGTCGTATGAGCATTATCTCTTGCAAGTCATGTTATTAAATGGTATGGGTTTTGCAACCGTTTAAGTTTATATAACGTAGTTGGTTCATGGCTTTTAAGCCTTTATTACTGCAAGCTATGCTCTTTGCAAGCTGCTTATACATATTTCCACTCCTTGTATACCCCATAGGTTGGAGGTATTGCTGGGCTCCATGGTAAGTTGTGACATCACGCTTCCGTTCATAGGAGACCCTTTAGGCATTCTGGTGTTAATCGGTGCCTTTTAGTGGTTGAGGGTATTTCTGTTAAGTGAAATCTCTTCGGTGTCCTAACCGAGTGCTCGTTCCAGTTCCCGTGCTCTTATCATGACGCTTTGTTTGTTTTGTTGTTAACTCAGACACCCTTCAAGGATTGCTCCTGGGTGTTGTTAGATTGCGCCGTTACCTCCGGCTAATGTTTATGATATGTGTGTTCGCTATACCTCCTTGTGGTATCGCATTTGAGTTATCCCTTTTTGGGTTATAACATCTCCCGTTCTTGGGTAGACTGCTTATACTTCCTCCTAGTATTCTTGACTAGGTTTAAAATCCTCTCCAATGATGGATTATGCTTCCTGGTCTTCTTTATATTTGTTCTCGAGAATTTCGTCCTGTTTGTTGAACATCGTCGTTCCCGTTAGGCATTTACCTTACCGTGTTTAGGCTGGGTATCCCTTCCAGCTGTCATGTGTTTGCTTGAAGTCTTTGAGACATATCCAATGTCTATACTTACTAGTTTGCGCCCTTTGCACTTCCTAGTCCTAATTCCTTATCTTCGGATGGATTCTCTGAGTCCCTTATTCTTATCACTTAGTTGAGTTCCTTCTCCTTGATCGCCTGAGGTGTCCAGCTGTTTTGCTTTGAACTTACTCATGGTCCGTAGAACAGAGTTGACTACTTCCCGTGTTTCGCACACTACATGTATACATACGTGGGGTACCTTGTTGATACGTTACCACTTACCTAACTACATGTCAGGCCCGCAAGCTCCTTCGGAGTGCGGTCGTCCCACATCCCATATTTGGGTACACTCGTAGTGCTCGTCACACACCTAGGTGAAGTATTCTATTGTCAACTCCTCTTGTATCAATCTATGATACTCACCGTAATTTTGTCGATTTGGTTTTAAAATTCAGGGTTTTAAAGAAAGGTTTAGTTTTGAAGGAAAAGTTTTGGGTTTTAAAAATTATCGTTCGGTGTTAATAGAGGTTCTTCATGGCGTAGCCATGTTTGAGGTTTTGACCAAGTCCAGCTTCTCGTTGACTGGTATGTCCTTATTACAATGGTCAGGCCGTTAGGCCTTTCCAAGGTTTCATTCTTCCAGTTTTCGGATGTGTGATCCTTCAGTTGCTTCATTGCTGTCACGGTACATTACTATGTACCTGTGGTGTGTTAGAGTTCCTCTACATGTTCCTGCTCTTACTGCACTTGTCGTGGCAAGTGCGTGGTACTGGTGGTTTTTGGGTAATCCTATACCGATAACGGCATGGTTTCCACTTGTATTTGATAGTCTTGTTGACTTTTCTCTTGATCTTATTGATCTAAGTTTGGGATACTTTTTTTAGGTAGCTTCTTAATGACCTTGACATGGTTGTCGTTGATCGGGATACTTCTCCAATCCTTCGAGATCCCTATTTATTTGGTTTTATGTTTTTCCTTGTTGCTCGTTCCCACGTGTTTACCGTGGTTATTGAGTCTTAGCTTGTCGAGGCATTACTCATGTAGTCCTGTCGGATTATATGCGGTGAATGTTCTTGTAGCTGTCTGAGCTATGTTGGCCAGGTATGGTAACCTTCTTGGCGTTACAGTTTGGAGTTAGCCACTCCCGACTATGTCCTTGGTCAGGTAACATACCATTGGTGGTGCTATTTAGCTATTACTGTCCCGTAGACTTGTGTCTCAGGTTTTGTTACAGTTCCTTTTTCTGTTCAGTTGCACGCTTAGTGCTCCTTTTCCTGCTGCTGGTTGATTAGCCAGGTTCGCGACTGCTAAGCATGTCGACCCATGCTGTTGTAAGTTGTAGTCTCCTTATGGTTGGAGTATTCGTCCAACCGCTATTAAGTGCGGGTGTTGTTGTTCCACCGGGATGCATCTCCGGACTTCCAGTTCTTGGAATCTACTACATGTCGGTTCTTGTCTACCGTATGATTACTTCACAACTGCCAGATCGGGTTTCCCCGAGTATGAGAGGACTTTCCTTCTCTTTGGCGTTCTTTCCCAAGTTATACAATGGGTTTGTGGAGGGCGGGTCTGATATTGTAGGTATCTGGTACACATCGGGAGTTCCTCACTAGCTCATCTCTAATGCTATCACTCAGCCCTTAGCCATATGCTTCTAATTCCTAACTCGGTATTTCCTAAACTCAGTTTTTCCAGTCATCAGAGCGATACTTCGCTCTGATACCACTTTTGTAACACCCCTACCGCTAATACCGTCATTACCGTCCAATCACAACGTACTTACATACCTTCGCAGCGGATACTTACGTTCACAACGGTGGGGGATACAATGCCGTTAGCCACCCACGTGACTAACAAGGCTACTACTACTACTACATACAGCATCAATCTGATGGATCGGAATATCCGAGTGCTACACAAATACAATCCTTACTACATTTACAACCAAGTACAACGACATCCCATTCAGTACAACACTCCATAAGTATAATACAGTATAATACACCGAGTTTACTAAGATCCTTATACAAATACAATACCTCTTTCAATTTCATACATACTCGTTAAGAGCCGAATACCTACCCATTCCTCACAAGCTACTTACTTTCTAAGTACAAGGTATACCCCTTGGTACACTTCTACAACAAGGCTACAAGCCTTATACAATTCACTACCATCTACATACACTCCTAGCTATCCAAACTTAGCTGTCGTTCTCTTACTGTGATCATGTCCGCTTCGGGTACCTGCACACTAAAAACGTTGCCTCTAGGGGCTCAGCTTTCGCTGCATATGACTTCCGCATACCCCGCGTGCTAGCGAGGGTACGCCGACCACTTGGTCGAATACATGCAATTCATTTTACAAATACATACATACATACATGCTTCCATTCATTCCAATTCAATACTACACAAGTAATACATACATACATTCCAATACATACAAGGTAGTGCATACAAGCCAATTAATACTTACTTACCTTTCCTGTCATACGCATACACAATGCATACTCAATACATACACAATCCATACTCAATACATACACCATACCCAATACTTGTTAGCTTCATTTGTCCACCCGGGTTAATCGGGTGGAGATTACTCTTTTACTCTGGGTCAATGACTTACACCAGCCAAGACCATTACTCATACAATACTTTACTTACTACTTACTCAAGTCAAGTCGTCGGGACCTCTGGCCGGGGACTACTCTGTCCCACCACCGGGATTTACTTGGTTCACTAATCCAGGATGCTACCCATTTAAGGGGTTTGGGCCGTGGACCAGTTTAAGAACCAGGAATCGGATCCAACCTCTTGTGTCTCCTCATCCTCAAGCGTGGCCGAAACTATATCGGACTTCTACTCATTCCACTTTACTCAGTACTTACGTTAGGAGTTAGGTGGTTAGGAATTAGTAGAAGTCATTCACATACAAGCCACACAATAATCCATTACTCACATACACATACTTACAAGGTACAATACTTTACACAACTACACTACAAGGTACATACACACTTCATCATTATTCCATTCATTTCATGAATTATACAAACTAAATGTTCAAGACAAATATATCAAGAACAATTTAAACAAGCACAAGTAGGTGCAATATAGTCCGATTCATGCATTTATCTTATTTAGGTGATCAAATAAGCACACAAATCGGGGTAACCAGGTTAGGATACAGAGCATGAAGAAATCATACCTTTTACCGGAATTTACTTTACCGGGTGTTCCCTTGTTCCTTTGGTTCACTCTTGTTCCTCGAGTCATTCTCGATCCTCCGGCTACATGCCAAATGGTTCCATTAATACTAAGCATTACACTACATACATAATCACTACTCCCATACTTACCCCGTTATCCCGTTGTTTCGGTTTAACTTAATGTTCTTAAACTTACAACTTTCTTAATGACTTCTCAAACTTGTTTACACTTCTTAGGGCCTTTAAAGGTCACCAAACAAGGCCTTAATAACACCTAAAACCAATACCATTCACTTCCCCATCATTAGACACCTTTAAAACACATTCTGCTACAATTTTAGCATGGTCCGGGTTTGTGTCCGGGTCTACAAACCCGGACCAGACACTGAAATCAAGTTCTGGCCACTTTTACATGTGGTCCGGGTTCGTGTCCGGGTATACAGACCCGGACCACCCCCTGGGAAGTCTTTTTGGCGTGTTTTTGCTATGGTCCGGGTTTGTGTACCGATTTGCAAACCCGGACCAACCCTGGAACTGTCAAAATTTACCGTTTTTGACCAGTTTTGAAAATTTTACACTCTTTTATTCACAAACCACTACTACCATTCCATGGTCACTAAACATCCTCACTCAATCCAATACACACCTTGGTTCTCCCAATCACCAAGTTATCCATAAATGTACATATTCCTACCAAAATTTTGCCATAGTTTACCTACAATTCTAACTTCTCCACATACTTACTTTTTCATCAAATCCATTCCTAATCTAGCCACACCCATTCAAGGGTCCTACCAGCAATCAAAGAAATCTTAATACATCAATACTCCATTAAACAACAATACTAATACACATACACATTACATTTGGCTCCAAGGCCTACAATTCACATACTTGCTCACCAATTCTTAAACTTCCACAACTACAATACTAATACAACATTTTGGGTTCTTTACTTAGTTTTACCCATTCCCATTACTCTAATGCATTTAAAATTTAGCATTAAGAAGGAGCTCTTACCTTGAGCTTATATTTCCTTCATTTCTTTTCCAATTCTCCTCCTTCTCTCTTTCTTGCACAAAATCGGTCACATGGGGAATGGAGTTGCCAAACTCCATTCCCATCACCCAAAGCACACAAAACAAGTATAATTAAAATACTAACCCTTAGATTCATACTAATTCATTGAGATGTTTAAAGCACAAATTCTAGGGTTTACCTTTGGAGTGTTTTAGGAGGGGTTTTAGCCCTTGGTTCAAGAAGGTGATTCCGCCACCATTTCAAGGTTGGAATTATGCTCAAAAGAAAGAGAAAAAAGAGCATTATAAAGGGGTGAAAACCGGCTACAAAAGGGAGATGAAGAGAACCTGAGTTTTTCATGTAGATTTTTACCTTAATGGAGAGAGGAGACTCCAAGCTTTACTTTGGTGCTATTTTCTCTTTGAATGGGGAATACCCATGGAGATGAACTTCCTCATCTTTGGATTTTGAAAAGAGATAAGTGTAGAGGATGATGAGGGGAGTAAGAATATGTGGTTATTTTCGCATTTGAAGCTCAAATGGAGATTGAGCATGCTTGGAGAGGTAAGAAGCCATGAGAGTTTTGGAGAGCTTCAAGAAATCGCCCCAACCAGAGAGAGAGGGCAGAAATCGGCTGGGAAGGGAGGAAGAAGAAAGAGAAAAGAGAAATGAGAGAGTGAGGTGAGAGAAAAGGGGTAAAGTGCTTTTTGTACTTTATCTACTTTTTGCTTTTTGCCCCTTAATTAATTAGCTAGTATGTGTGTGTGTGTGAGGGCTTTTGACTTATTAAAAACCGGCCCCTACTGTTATACTAGTTGGAGCGTTTTTCGTCTTTTACAGAAAACGCTCGTTAATTTACCCGGTTTTGGTACTATTCACTAACCGGGCCCGTTTTCCAGAATTTTCTCGTTTCTTTAATTTTATTGGTTATTAAGCTTCCATTAATGCTTAATTATTGTTATTTAATGATTTATAATTTTTACGGGTTCGTTTGACCACTTAAAATCATGTTTTTGGGTTTTCTCGAAAAACATGCGCTAATGCTCTATTAGCGCTTTAATACATTATTTGGATCCGTTTTCTTCGGGAGTTGTTCCCATATATTTTTTAGGCCTTATTAAGCCTTTAGAATCCATATAATACGCTAACCGAGGTCTCATACCTCCTATGGTTATTTAACGCTTATTTAGCGTTTTTCGCTTTTTAAGCGTTTCTTTATTTCTTTTGGATTTATTTTTTCTTACCAATATTACTTAGGCACCATTAAGCCCTTAAATACCTATTAGGATAATTTTAGTCACTATATTTAAGGTCGGGGTATTTCAACGGTATATATAAATATAAATATAAATATATATATATATATATATATATATATATAGTAGCAGCCTTTTATAATTTTGAGTAATTTGGTCTTGGCTAACTAGTTTATTGTAAAGATTAAATTCTCTAAAATTTGATATAACGGTTCAAAGATCCTAGTTTAAGGAAAAATGTGGGAGTTATAATTTTTGAAGATCTAAAACTTACAATTGTAAAAATGAGGAGTTGGTGTAGTAAATTGGTGTAAAGATTGTTTTGGCTAGCGTTGATACTTTTGGAGGCTATATCCCAGTGGTTATGAGCTTTCGATAAACCAAGAGGAGTGTATAATAAATGTATTTATTATTTTATAATAACACGATTAATTGTAGTGGTCATGTGGTCGGTGTTGACATGATTGTTTGTATTTTAATTATTAGATGTTGAGATAGCTTGGGGTATCACTGGGTGACTAGTTTGGAATATTTTATCTTTTGCCATGCTAGTAATTGATTGCGGTGGATTGTTGTGAATGTCTGCTTAAGCGATGATTCTTGGTCAACTTCTGTGCTCATATTTGGCTTGCCTGTGTGATTGTTGTGATTGGTCAACGGTTTTTAAAATCTTAATTGATGAACTGGTATTTGAGAATAAATTCCTTGAGCTATTATGAACTTGGAAATGATGGTTTTACAGTGTTGAGATTCTGTTATGGATTTGGGAAAACTTTCATCGGAATGATCGAATTGTTGGTACCTATTGGTACCCCGTGTATATTGTTGGTACCTTTTGGTACTCCGTATAAATTGTTGGTACTTTGTACCCCGTGTATATTTATTTGTGCTGTGACAGTGAAACATAGTTAAGCTCTATGATCTACTCCTTTAGGTCAGAAGTACCTTCTGGGGGGTGTGCACACTTAAGGACTTAGGGTGAGGTGGTATTATTGTTGGGGCCCCAATTTGGGTGTCCGTCCGCATATACTTTGTGATTAGTTCCTGGTGAAAGCTCCCCTGATTGTTGTTTGCTGGAAGATGGTTTTGGAGTGGTGGATTGTGTTATATTGTGCATGTCTATATAATTGCTCAAAGGTTTTCAAAACGTATTTTACATTATGAGGTAGAGTTTACTCAGTTTTTTTTATTTGTGCGGTCCCTTTGTGTGTTACTAAGTTTTTTTGCCGCGGGTAACGAAGATGATGAGAGTTGGGTTTGGGGAATTGACATATAGACTCCACTTCGATTAATCTAGTATAGTTATGAATGGTTATAATGTCATATAGATTAACTATATTTCATAGATTGTTTCGTACTTATTTAGTTGGTGTTTTATTTATTTATTTATTTATTTTCTTATTTATTTATTTACTTATTTTTATCCGGTTAAGGTTGAAGTTTCTTTTTGTTTAGCCTTAGCACTCACCCGGTTGTGGGTGTGGCGATAACACCCTTTAGGTTTTATTCTCTGGCTGCTTAGTAGATGAAAAAAAATGATTTTAATATAACTTCGACCTTAATAAATACCGGCTAGTTTTTGGGTGTTACAAACTTGCTCTTTGCCTTGATGAAAAAAATCTTCCATTATAGGGTCCTGCCTGGACTCTTTCACCGATTTAGGATCTCAAATAATAATCTACCTCTCATCTTTAGCGTTGTGGGCCAATGTTCTTCGAAGTTGTTGGCTCTCTATTACTGGCTGCGGGGCTTGAGAATGCTGGTGCGAGCCAACCCAACAGTTATTATTTGCATTGAAAGATGGGTAATAAGACTCGGCCCAGCCGAAGCTACTAATTCAATCTTGGGGCGGTTCACTACCAACTACCACAGAGTGAATAGGTAGCATAATAGGGAATCCAACTGGGAATGCCCAACCGATGCCTTGGTAATCTACGACTTGTGGAACAGGATGAGCCAATGGTTTTCCTTACTATGATCAGCCGACCACTCATTACTCATCCTGTTGCCTTCTTCTGAACTTTTCATTCTTACCTCGGGACATACAGAAGCCACTTCACCTTTAATCTTCCAATGTCCACTATGACTACTGCATCTCTCTTCGGGGATGAAAAATGGAAATACTAATAGTATGAATGCTTATCCTTGCCATGCGCTGGAACAATGACTCCACTTCAATTAATCTAGTATGGTTATGAATGGTTATAATGTCATATAGACTAACTATATTTCATAGATTGTTTCGTATTTATTTAGTTGGTGTTTTATTTATTTATTTATTATTTACTTATTTTTATCCAGTTAAGGTTGAAGTTTCTTTTTGTTTAGCCTTAGCACTCACCCGGTTGTGAGTGTGGCGATAGCACCCTTTAGGTTTTATTCTCTGGCTGCTTAGTAGATGAAAAAAAAATTGATTTTTATATAACTTCGACCTTAATAAATACCGGCTAGTTTTTTGGTGTTACAGACTTGCTCTTTGCCTTGACGAAAAAAATCTTCCATTATAGAGTCCTGCCTGAACTCTTTCACCGATTTCGGGTCTCAAATAATAATCTACCTCTCATCTTTAGCGCTGTGGGCCAATGTTCTTCGAAGTTGTTGGCTCTCTATTACAGGCTGCGGGGCTTGAGAATGCTGGTGCTAGCCAACCCAACAGTTATTAATTGCATTGAAAGATGGGTAATAAGACTCGGCCCAGCCGAAGCTACTAATTCAATCTTGGGGCGGTTCACTACCAACTACCACAGAGTGAATAGGTAGCATACTAGGGAATCCAACTGGGAATGCCCAATCGATGCCTTGGTAATCTACGACTTGTGAAACAGGATGAGCCAATGGTTTTCCTTACTATGATCAGCCGACCGCTCATTACTCATCCTGTTGCCTTCTCCTGAACTTTTCATTCTTACCTCGGGACATACAGAAGCCACTTCACCTTTAATCTTCCGATGTCCACTATGACTACTGTATCTCTCTTCGGGGATGAAAAATGGAAATACTAATAGTATGAATGCTTCTCCTTGCCATGCGCTGGAACAATGACTCCAGACTCAAATGTAATGACCGTGTCACTAACCTTGATTGACAACAACATCCCTTGACTGAGATGGCAAGCTTTCCCCGTATCGTAAAAACGAACATCAATTGGACTATCATCTTCCTCTCTACTTGCACTTGCTTCAGCGCTGCATGAGCCTTTTACATTGATCCTATATACGATTCCCACACTTCCATGAAGCATACTTTGCATGACAGGCAAATAACATGTTTCCTATGAACATCCTTCCGTGAATGTCTTTGACCGCTTTATCCACTATCGAGGCATTGATAAACCAAACAATGGCAAACACTAGTTTGTTGTATGCTCCATGTTTCTTCGAGATAGAATTCTCTAGGATATCCTCCTCTTTCCGAAGCAATTTATGGATGTCCCTTGACTCGACTTCCAAGCTTAAATTGTCAATGAAGAGGACATTATCATTTTCTTCATGATCATGCGGCTCCACTGGTGAGAAAAACTTGCCAATTCTCTTAGCGGACCTTCAATGACACCATTTCGAAGACTTCTCTTCCTCTTCTTCAGAATCCTCTGTAACACCTAGCGAGGGTTACCTCTCCTTGTTGTGACGCGTTTTAGGGCTAGGAAACACCGAGAACAAAACCGTGCGGTCTGCGTGCTAGAGCGGACAATATCACAACAATTGGTATTTGGGGATGTTACATATGGTAGCAGAGCTAGACCCAGGTCGGTGTGCCAGTGGGCCCACGAGGGCGCTGGGCTCCCAAGGGGGGGTGGAGTGTAACACCCAGCGAGGGTTACCTCCCATATTGATTAGAGTGAAGAATGAAACATTCCTTGTATGGGTGGGGATACCTCTCCTTGTTGTGACACGTTTTAGGGCTAGGAAACCCCGGGAATAAAATTATGCGGCCTGCGTGCCAAAGCTAACAATATCACAATAGTGGGTACTTGCGGATGTTACATCCTCCCACCCGCTTTGGACTCTATGTGATCTTTTCCTTCATCTGGATCTTGCATGCCTACTCGGGCTTCTCCCTTCTCTACTCCCCTATGTTCTTTCTCTTTTTGTAGTTGTCTGGGCATGGAAGTCGAATTTCCCTCCTTGGTTCCTACTCACTCTCGTTCTCTCTCTCTCTCTCTCTCTAACCCTCTTGCTATCTCACCCTTTAGGCTTTCACCGAAACCAAGGAACAATGAACTTTACCCGTACACACCGAATTCACCCGACACGATCCAACCCGAACCAAATATTTAAGCAATCTAAAATTAACCCTAATCAAACTGAACCGAACTAACCGTGACCCAAATTGCTAGATCTATCTATGTCCATGTACATGTCCATAATCTTGCAATGAATACTTTTCAGGAATCTACAACTGGGTGCTGGCCACACACATCGATGAAATATTTATGCTCGTTGTTAAATAAATCCTACCACCAAATCTAAGGTTGCAGCTGACCCAGTTTATCTTTCTCCCTTTGTTAACTTGTATATGATATGGATCTTCTGTGGCCTACCTTGTTGACCCAATTTTGACAGTCGAAGGCCCATGACCACCCACTCCATTCCCCCCCCCCCCCCCTTAGGCAACTTTCATGCATTCTCGCCATAATACTTTGCTTTTAGCTTTAGATAAGTTCCACAGTTATAGAAATTTGTAAAATTTAGTAAAGTTAGGGATGCTTTAAGCTCAATGTTCTCCTACCACCTCCATCACTACCCAAGTTCACATTTTTCCTTTTCACTCCAAATAAATTACGGCATAAATAAACTCTTGCTTATGTGCTCTTATATTATCTCATTTCATCATACTAATATGGCACCAATGTATCATCTTGCTCGTAACACTTCTCGATATGTAGTTAACAAAAAGCATCCTACACCCTTTCACCACTATAGTTATCCATGTTGTGCAAATAGAGATAAATAGTACATTATGCCTTGCAAATGACACATGCTCTTTCTCAGTGGCTACTACTAGCCACAAAGATCCTCTCTCTTAAATATTGCACATACTTGAAGCTTCCAGTTGTTAAAGCTCACATAGCTTCACAACTTTTTGAGCGTAACAAGAAACTACGATTTCGATTTTAGATCAGACAAGCACCAATTCACAAGAATAATAAGAAAGACAGACAACTGTGGAGGGTGATTTTTCGGTATGAGGGGGGTCTATTAAAATATGGTCTAACTAAGAAGTCAAGATCCTAGGAATTTGCCATTCTATGGAGGGTGAAAACCCGTTATTCATGGCATCCCTCAAATACCTACTAAATCGTCCGTCTTTCCCAGAAAACATAAAGGGGAGTGCAAGTATGCACTACACCCGCTCTCAATGGGCTCCACGCGGACTTATGCCATAAGGGCGGAAATTGACTAGAGTCGCCACCTAGTTTGACCTAAGATACTAGGAAGGAAGGGAAAGAGGGTTCTAAGAACCGTTGGTTGACTCTGAATTTATTGCCTGTGGATGGGGCTTATCTGGTCATACTAGAGATTCTATGTGGGTTCGTACTAGGTTACACCCCTTAGAAGTGGCAACGACCACGACTTTGGATTGGTGCCCGAGGAAATCTCGGTCTCCAATTGTCGGGATTGCCTTCTTTCAAAACCTTATTAGAGAGATTCAATTAAAGCCAAAGGATAGGATTGAGTGTGGGTTAGGAGTAGATGATTTTGAAAGTTTGAAGAAATAGGCTGGTCTTGAAGTATCGGTTCGTGGGATTGGTCAAAGTGTTGAGAGGTTTTGTTTATTTTCGAGGGGTTTGAGCTTGTCTCGGCTTTTGTGGAGCTAAGGGCATTTTGGTCATTCTTGTGGAGTTAAGGGGTGTTTGGATCATTTGTTGGAGTCGAAGAGCTTCCCGGGTTTGTTAGGTTCAAATTTCGAAGTGGTTAGCTTTTTGAGGCGTTTTGTGAAGCCAAAGGTGTTAAAGAAGAGTTCAGGTTTTCGAGATGATTGAGTGCAGAAGAGGGTATTCGGTTTGCAGGTGCTCGGATTTTGAAGATGTTTCCGGTTTCAGATGACTAAGGTTGTTCGGGAGTATTCAGTAATTGGAGGTCCTATGTGACTTGGAGTTGGTTCAGTGAAGGATTAAGAAGTGTTTATGTGTCCTGAAGCTCTAATGGAAGGGTTGGATTGGTTTATTCAGAATTGTCTCTCTTAAAGTTTTAAAACCGAAAAGTCATTTTTGTTGTAAAAGGGCGGATAATCCTGAGGGATTACCCTATGTACCCCCTCGAACATGACACTTAATTAATGGTAAGTGCCGAGGCTCGAAAGATGGGACAATGAATCTATGTCGAAAATAGGATTTATAGAGAAACACCATAAATGAGATGTTCTCGGTCAAATCCTAATAACGTCTCTAACTCCCGGGTTTTGAAACGTTAAAACCGAAAACATTGAAATCGAGCGGAAGGGAGTTAGACGATTCTAAAATCCCGACTGCAGCTAGGAAGGCCGTTACTTCCCTAGCACCCCGCCTTGTAAAAATCTAGGCTGCAATTTAAGGAGGTTTGTCACCCTAAGGCCTCGCCTAAAGAGATCCAGACTGCGACAAGGGAGGTTATGACCCCAGTGCCCCGCCTTGGATTTTTATTTTGGAAGGGAGACAAGTGATGCCTAACTAGGGAGAAAACGTTCTTTGAAGATGTTAGACATCCCATGTTCCCCGAAAACGGTTTAGTTTTGAATTGAAAACTGAGCTTGAAAACTTTGGAAGTTGTTTGAAATCCTCAGTGAAGAAACACTGATTTTGAGAAATGTTTTTAGGAGAAAACTTTCTGTATATGTGAGAAGAACTTTCTATATTTGCGGAAAGTTTTCTGTGATGTGAGAAGAGTTTTTCTTTTAAAATTCCACAAAATGGTTTCTTTGAAAACTTGATGAAACTTGAATAAAATGATGGTTTGGAATTCTTTTTAGGTTTTTGGATTTTAAAAGGAATTTACAAGTCGGGTTTGAGTTGGATTGAATTGGTCGAATTGAATCAGACTGAATTGGATTAAAGATGAGATGGTTTGGATTGGGCCGGGTCAAAAATTTGGGTCAAGGTCAATGTTTTGGTCAAGATCAAAGTTTTGGTCAAGGTCAAAGTTCAGGTGGTCAAAAGGTCAAAGTCAAGGTTCAGGTTAAAGTTTGGGTCAAGGCTTGGGACTTGGATTATTTTCTGTGGTCTTGGGTTATTTTTGTGAACTTGGATTGGATTGAAGTTGGATAACATTTCATGGGTGATTTTTTTGGGATTTGGTGAGGATTTGATTTGGGTTGGACTTGAAGTGTTGGGCTAAAGGGTTGATTTGTGGACTTGGGTCTATTTTGGACTCTGGGCCGTGGGCTTGGGCTTGGACTTGGGTTTTGGGCTTGGGTCGGGTTGAATGTGTCATTTGGTTGAGTTTTGGAGTTGGGCCGGGTTGAATGTGTCATTGGGCCGAGTTTTGGAGTTGGGTCGGGTTGAATGTGTCATTGGGCCGAGTTTTGGAGTTGGGCCGGGTTGAATGTGTCATTGGGCCGAGTTTTGGAGTTGGGTCGGGTTGAATGTGTCATTGGGCCGAGTTTTGGAGTTAGGCCGGGTTGAATGTGTCATTGGGCCGAGTTTTAGAGTTGGGCGGGGTTGAATGTGTCATTGGGCCGAGTTTTGGAGTTGGGTCGGGTTGAATGTGTCATTGGGCCGAGTTTTAGAGTTGGGCGGGGTTGAATGTGTCATTGGGCCGAGTTTTGGAGTTGGGTCGGGTTGAATGTGTCATTGGGCTGTGGGTTTTGAGTTTTGGGCCATGAGTTTTGAAAAGATGATCAAAGTTAAAATGAAAAAAGGATTGATGATAATAAATAAGAAAATTAGAGAGGCAATTTGACTTTCCATTGGATAGAAACCTTTACAGAGATGGGCCGGATCCTTAGTTTAAGGGAGAAGTAGAAGTTGATGACTCAGTACTCATTTTCTTTTAAAGGGATGGTTTGGAAAGTCTTATAATAGAAAAGGTTGTTCCCACCGTCCGGACTCTACGGCCCGTTTGAGTGAGACAAGCCCTTGATCCTAAAAGCTTTTCTAGAGTGGGCCTCAAAGGCCCACTAAAAGAGGTCAACCTAATGGGCTATCTTAGGCCACCTGTCCTAGCCCAGTTTGGCTAGTTATGGGCTAGGTCTGAATTAAACTAGATTTGGGCCCAAGTTTAGGCAGGCCCAAACAGAACAAGCCCATACGTGTACAACGATATTAACAAGGGAATGAGCCACCAAAGTAAATCAATATGTAGACATGGATTACAAAACAAATACCACATATGGACATGGATAGTGAAAAGCCAACCAAACAAATCGTAAATAGATAAGGAGGGATTACAGAAACTGAATAATATACAAGGAATGAAAATCTGAGGTTATCTAGGAAATAAACCAGATTTAATCAACCTAAGAACTCTCAAGAAAGCATCAGCAAAATGAACCCTACTGTGTGGATTGCTAATTAGTCGTTACTCTCACACTATTTTTATCTTTCAATGACCACACAATGGCTTGCAAGCAAGAGAATTAATCCAAAAGAATAAGTATACAAAGGAGCAACTATATACAGAAGCTGAATGAAAGATCCGAAATGGTTAGCAAAATAAAACACCAATTAATCTGCACTGAACAATGAACATCCTTGCTCTAAAGAAACTAGTAGAAATGTGAAACCCTAGAGTGGAGTTGCTAGTCTATTTTATTATTTCCTCATCCTTATTTGCTTACTGAATCCTCAAGGTATACAGAAAACAACCATCCTGCTCTTATATCACTCAACATCTAATACCACCATGTACAAAAACAGAACCGTAGAAGGAAATCCACACTTTATAAACAAACTATAACAGAAAGCTAAAATTAGAGACCAAATTCCATTTCCAGATTTATCTATCCAAGCTCTACTACCCTAACACCCTTAGTGGACAGATTAACACACTAGCTAAACTAGCCTTTCCTTTGTTTCCATCTTCATTTTTTTTAGCTCGACCCCCTACATTTTTCTTTTGACAACTGAACAAGCTCTCGTCACGCCATCATTTAAAAGGGTATACAAATCAACTAGGAGCATCAGAAGAAATCATCCAGGGACTCAATAAACGGGAACCCAAGTATGCTTGATCAAAACCAGAAACATCAATAATCAGTAACTTAAACATACTCAAGGAATATCCAGAAACTCAGATACGTTCAAACAATAACCAGTAACTGAATCATCACAAATAGCCTTCACAGACGCAGAGAAAAACTAACTGTCATTCACACAACAAGCATAGCAATAATTCGGTTAAGAAATGGTGTACCAGGGAAATGAAGACTAAATCTCCTATAAAGTCAAACCCACGAACGGACAGATGGGTTAGTGCATATCCCTTTGATCAACAGAAATTTAAACAGAGTTAAACAAAATGGTACAAAGCTTTAGAAAAATGAGATTGGAGTTCTGCTCTTATAGGAATGAGTATGATCATCCTTGAAGGTTAGGGATCGGCTTCTCCTGCTCGACTAGCAAACGGACGTGAGTGATGGTGAAGTATAAGAACCGCATAATACAAATGCTATCACAAGAAGCAAAGCGAACATCCCTTCAGCCTATTTTTGGCAACAGAAGCGGGTTTTTGAGTTATGATTACAAGGTAAGCTACTGACAGAAAAGAGACAAAACGAAACCCACAATCGAAGAGGGACTAGTTCACCATTGTTGCAAATATTCATAACAGTAGCATACAGGTAAGGAAGTTCCTCAACTGGAGACTGACCAGTTTATCGGTATGATCAGCTACTAGCAGTATGAACATGAACGTAAGAGAATGGGAAGTATACAGAGTCATTATTATCCATTTTAAACACAAACGGAACTCAAAACTCAATGTAGTCGAAATGACATGAATGAATCGGTAATAACAGAAGTAAAAAAAAAAAGAACTCGGAGCAAAACTTGCTTCGGAGCACGTCGTGTACGTGGACTTCCAGGTCCATACCAGGCTTTTGAGCAAGGGTAATATACGCAGCAAGGGGACGCTAGGACTTTTAATCGGAATCCGAAAGCTAAAGAAAACCATGCATGTTCGTACTTAATCGGCGGTGAAAAATACAAGAGTAAGGGTAATAAACAAGGTTGTACGAAATCTCTCAAGACTAGAGACATGCAAAACCGACATTTGCAGCCCTAGCCTCAGAATCTCAACAAAGTAAACGAAATACAAAATCCGAACGGGGAGAAGATGGAAAACGAAAATCAAAAGATGACTCAAGGAATGGGAGTCCACGCCAGACGTTGGTTCACTCTTACCGTGACAACCATGAAGCAAAACCGCGACAAGGAAGAGGGATTGCAACCGGAAACTTAAGCTTTGCGAAAGGGAAGGGAATGGTGAAGTGTTTTCGAGGGATTACTTCAGAATGACAAGCGATGGGGATGGTGGTGGGTTTCGGACGAGGGAGTATGAAGTCGACGATGGAGGAGAAGTTCGAACGGGGTGGGCAGTTTTTCTGGGTTTTTTGTTTCTTATGTTTGAACTTGGAGCAGTAATAAGACGGGAAACTAGACAGGCAAAGGGAATGAAAATGTTGGGATTGCTGCTTGCTGGGTAAGAAAACGTGTTCTACTGTAGGTTTTTGGGGGGAGTTTTATATTGGGGGTAGACAGATGGCATACTAGGGTTTTATTTGAAGCATGGGCTCACTATTTGACTCTTATTTGGGCTAGCTGACATATATGGGCCTTGTTTGGAAGCAAAAACGGACTGGACTGAGACCTGGGCCGCGTTTGGATTGATTTCCGGCGCCAAAACACATAATCTAACCCGTAGTGCGAAGTTAGAAGAAAGAAAGAGAATAAATGGAAAGCAAAACACTCAAGCTTGGATTTGAACTCAAGACAAAAGGCATCTTCAAGGAGTACTCTAACAAGTTGTGCCAATTCAGAACTCAATATACAAACGACGAAAATAGTACAAAAGCTCTAAGTAAAACTAGATACTCTCTCTAAAATGCTATTATCTTTAAGGAAAAGTAAACAATAAAATGATGGGATAAATCTAATGGAATGTAACTAAAAGAAAGAAGTTCAAGGCGTAATGAGGTATAAATAGATAAACAAAATAGCATATGTACATAAAATAAAAATGAAAAATAATGCCTTGCATAAAATGAACGAAAATAGCGACGATAAAACAATGAAAAAATCGAAAGGGGAATAACAAATAATAATAAATAGTAATAATAATAGTAATAAAAAGTAGGGATCAATCGAGTACATAAAATAATACAAGATGATAATAAAACAGTGAAATATTTTAAAACAAAAGCAACAAAATAAGTATACAAAATGAAGTCGGTTAAAAACAGATTACAAATAAAAAGCCCGTGCTCCTTTTCCATGGGAATCTGAGATTTAAATGTTGAAAAAGAAACTCCTTTGATTGAAAACGGGGACGACCGTCCTATTTCTATATTTTATTTTTTCCTTCATTTCAAAAATAAATAGTACAAGGAACGGGTGAGAATTTTTTGTGTTTACAACAACCAGACATTAACAACCCGAGCAGTGCAAAAGTCAAAGTAATCTGAAGAATGGGCTACAAAATTACACTCTCGTCTAACAAAAGAGCACCTAATTGCCCCAGCCCCTTATGTCACAAACTAGCTGGTGAAGAAAAGCATCAACTAACAGATCAACAGAGACACTTGCCTAGAGAAAATGAATAACCAGGAAGAAATCACACTCCGCCACCAAAAGACCGCACTCCAACAGTCTCCCTAACACTAGTACATAAATAAGCTTTTTTGGTGGTTATTAATTATTTCAACAAAAATGTAAAATCACTACTAGAATATAATTGTTTGGTAACAACAAAAAATCGTTACCAAAAATCAAAATCGTTACTAATCTAATTTATTGTAACGACTTTTGTCGTTACATATCGTTACACGAGATGGCGTAACCAAAGATCAATTTATTTATCGTAACGACTTTTATTCGTTACTAAAAGTTATATCGTTACTAAAAATATGATTTCGTAACATTTATATCATTACTATAGTCTTAATTTTTTTTAATTTTTAGTACTATTTTTGGTAACGAAAAACTTGTCACTAATAACAATTATGGTAACGAATTTAAGTCGTTGTCAGAACCTTTGTAACAAAAATTCGGATTTTTACTAGTGAATATCGATATACATTTTTCGGTAGTTCCATAAAATAATTGATGAAAAAACTTTTTTTTTAATTTAGCTTTTTTGGCGGTTTCGTCAAACAACTGCTGAAATTTTTTTTTAAAAAAAGAGGTTTTTTTGTTGGTTATGCTAGGAAATTGACGAAAACATGTCTTAATTTTCTACATCTCGCACCGGCTTCATCCCTACCATTACACAGAAATCGAACAAAGTTCTCGAGCCACATGCGATTCGAAGCCCTAGTCGTCCCTCTCGGGCGTCATTCACCACCGCCTTGTCCTTGCCCCTCTTCTGCGTCATTCACCGCCACGCTCCACCGCCCCAAGTCGTCCATGTTCTCCGTCATTAATCGCGTCGCTACACGGACCAGAACAAAACATAGTGTGATTGAAGGCAAGCTCCGACTCCACCTTCTTTTTGCCATTCTCCCGCACTATTCACCACAGCGCACCGTCCCCTAAGATGCGGTTGTCCTTCGCCACTGTTATCGTGCTGTTTGTGCATTCTCCATGACAATAATTTAAAATAGGTTAGTTTTTTGTGGCTTGTTTTGTTGTCCGCTTTTTTGTAACTGTTGGTGTTAGTTTGATGTTATAATGTTCTTGTTGGTTGATTTAAGTGATGAGTGTGATTAACGACTTAGTATGACTCAAACAATTAAATTTATTCTTCTGGGGAAAAATCACGAGTAGTTGATAACTAATGATGGTTGATGGATAAAGATATGCGTTCAATTTAAAAATAGCTCGGCTTATTGTTAATTTGATTTATCTCATGCTCTAACGTAAGCACATTTTCAGCCATTAATCCCCCTTACAATTTACTGAATAATGTTGCAATGATAATTGTCCACGTACCCACCAAATGTTGATCATTCTTTGTAAGTCTTGTTGGATTAAACAAGTTGAGCTTGTTTCATCTGACATGACCTTGAAGAAGTTCTGCATTATTTTATGAGTAATGTTTACCTTCTGAATACAGTCTGACATGTCTATGATAAATACAGGAGCTTGATGATGGAAATGTTCTTATTCGACTAGCACATTTGTATGAGGATGGTTACTAAATCAGATGTTACTTTAGTTCGTGCCATCCGAGGTTCTCAATATATGTTCATGTAACATTGACATTCTCTTGCAATTTAACTTGTTGAAACCATGGGTAGGTCGGAGAGGACAAGGATCTATCGGTTTTGACTAGCGTGAAAATAAAGAAGCTTTTTCCATACACTGGTGGAAAAAAAAAGAATAAAAAACGGGCTTTAAAAAACACTTTGTGTCGGAAGCATTTTTTTTACAGTGGCCGGAACACATAAAAAATGCTTTGTGTAGAAAACGTTCTTTAAAGTGTATGACTGGAGCACATAAAAAATGCTTATATTAGGAAGCGTTCTTTATAGCTCTTAGTAAGACACTATAAAGAACGCTTCTTAATAATAAGCGTTCTTTATAGTTGACTATAAAGAACGCTTATTATTAAGAAGCGTTCTTTATAGTGTACTAAGAGCTATAAAGAACGCTTCCTAATATAAGCGTTTTTATAAGTCAAGTATAATGGACGCGGATTTTTTTGGCTCAAATTTGAACATGTCGCTCTTTTCTTTTCTTAATCTTCCATATATTCTCTTCTGGACGTGAATTTTTTGGCTCAAATTTGAACATGACGCTCTTCTCTCTTCTTAATCTTCCATATATTCTCTTCTGAACGTGAATTTTTTGGCTCAAATTTGAACATGCCGCTCTTCTCTCTTCTTAATCTTCCATATATTCTCTTCACTCGCGTTAATTTTGCAACCTGCGCTGATCCTCTTCAATTCTCTTCTCATGGTAATTTTGCAACCATAACCGGCGACCAAGGAATATGGATTGCGCCTCTTCCATACTTTTCAATCATAGAAATTTTGCAACCGGCCATAACTGGCGAACAATGAACATGCTCTGCACCTCTTCCATTCTTGTCACTCATGGTAATTTTGCAACCCTAACTAGTGAACCAGTAATATAATGCGCTGCACCTCTAGCTTCCATTCTCTTCACTCACGTACTCTTGTGCTTGCGAACAACTAACATACTACTCTATCTCTATCTTCTCATGGTAATTTGCAACCTTAATTAACTGGCCAACAAGGAACATGCATGCTCTGCGCCTCTTCCATTCTCTACCCACGATTTTGCAACAACTGGCGAACAAGGAACATGCTCTGCGCCTCTTTAATTCTCTATTCACAATAATTTTACAGGTTTTTGTATGTCGAATATGTGAAAATGCACAGGGAAAGGGAAAATATAAAAAAATAAAATAATAATAATGAAGAACGCTTCCATAAAAAAGTGTTCTTTATTCTATCAAAAATATGGTGCCAAGACACTATAAAGAACGCTTCCTAATACAAGCGTTTTTTATAAGGCAAGTATAAAGAACGCTTAAGAAGCGTTCTTTATAACTCTTACTTTTTGTGTCGCTGGCATAAAAAATGCTTTATAAACGTTCTTTTAAAGATGAAATAAGCGTTTTTTATTCTTTTTTCCAGCAGTGATAAAAAAAGATGAGAAATTGAAAAACACTCGTCACATATCACATGAAGGCTAAACTGGTAGTTAGTAAATTCTTCCTTATTTACCTGGTAAAAGAATATTGTGTTGTTTGTTTGTTTTCTTTTAGATTGCCAAAGTGACGAAATGCTTGTTCGCCAACCAAGAGAGGTCTAAAATGGAGAAGAAAAGACTTGTTCATCAAGTTTGCTGAATCACATGAAGAGATGTTGGATGTCTGATCATGATGAAGAGATGAGCTACATTGTAAGAGACTGCACTTGAACTTTTTTGTTTTTTGTTTTTAAACCGAGACTACACTTGGACTTGAATACGGTCATCAATCCCATCCTGTGTTAATATGGAGTTTCTATTGTCATCTTGTCCTTGTAAAGTTTCTTTGGACCAAATAAATCTTTAGTGCTTACTAGTCTATGTTTCGTTGTGTATGTTACCCGAGTTGCAACTTATATTCTTGGTACTCTCTTTAGTTCAAGGTATGTTAGCCCCTTACTCTGTATTGTGGTCTTGTGATTTTAGTCTTTAGTAACTTGTGTGTTTATTCTCTTCTCTTCTCTCATAGCTATATGTGGGAACAAAAAAAAAGAAAAAAATCTATTTATGTAGTTGTTAGGGAGGAAAGCCCGAAAATGAACAATTTCTTAATGACGAAACACCATGTTTGACTGTTTTTAAGACAAGAACCGTTGAAAAAGGTCTGTCAATTGCGGCTTCATGTTGCTCTTTTTTTGGGGTTTTGGTCTATGAACCTCTGAAAAAATCTTATAACCTTTTTTCGGTGGTCTTGTATTCGATGGTTTAAAACTGCCAAATATAACTGATAAAAACCTCTGAAAATGATTTGTTTTGTACTAGTATAGATCCACTCCATGCGATAGCATGGACCTCTGCCAAAGTAGGAGAAAGTGAAACATCACCCCACCACAACCCCAAGGGTCTTCTTCAAAGTTCAAATAATAAAATAATCATTATGTTAGTGTATAGAATATTGATGGAGACACATATCACATGAAGGCTAAACCGGTAGTTAGTAAATTCTTCATTTTTTTTACTTGGTAAAAGAACCTTGTGTTGTTTGTTTGTTTTCCTTTAGATTGCCAAAGTGACGGAATGCTTGTCCGCCAACCAAGAGAGGTCTGAAATGGAGAAGAAAATACTTGTTCATCAAGTTTGCTGAATCACATGCAGAGATGTTTGCCGCCTGATCATGATGAAGAGATGAGCTACATTGTAAGAGACTGCACTTGAACTTTTTTGTTTTTTTTTTGTTTTTAAACCGAGACTACACTTGGACTTGAATACGGTCATCAATCCCATCCTGTGTTAATATGGAGTTTCTATTGTCATCTAGTCCTTGTAAAGTTTCTTTGGACCAAATAAATCTTTAGTGCTTACTAGTCTATGTTTCGTTGTGTATGTTACCCGAGTTGCAACTTATATTCCTGGTACTCTCTTTAGTTCAAGGTATGTTATCCCCTTACTCTGTATTGTGGTCTTGTGATTTTAGTCTTTAGTAACTTGTGTGTTTCTTCTCTTCTCTTCTCTCATAGCTATATGTGGGAATAAAAAAAAGAAAAAAATATTTATGCGGTTGTTAGAGAGGAAACCTTGAAAATGAACAATTTTTTTATAACAAAACACCATGTTTGACGGTTTTTAAGACAAGAACCATTGAAAAAAGACTGTCAATTGTGGCTTCATATTGCTCTTTTTGGTGGTTTTGGTCTATGAACCGTCAAAAAAGTATATAATCTCTTTTTCAGCGGTCTTATTTTCGTTGTTTTAAACTGTCGAATATAACTGATAAAAACCTCCAAAAATGATATATTTTGTACTAATATAGATCCACCCCACGCAAGAGCATGGATGTCTGCCGAAGTAGGAGAAAGTGAAACATCATCCGAGTGGTAGAGGACTGAAGTAGGGGACGGAAGGTCCTGAGTTCGAATCCTCTTACCACCCACTTTGGTAGGGGAAAGGAGTTTATTCTCTTATTACTCATGGGGGGAGTGGAGCGGTCTCGCCGTTATTTTTCTTTAAGCGGACACTAATTAAGGCATTCATTATAGAGACAAAATTCATCTTTTTACAAAATATTATTTTATCGGTTTCATTGTTCTTTGCCTGAAGGCTAAAAGATAACATCCTTTTTTCTCAACCTTACATTTTTCATTTTTTTTTAAGTTCTTAAGGGGAGAATCTACTCCCATTACGGGACATCAAAATGTAGTATAAAAATTCAAATAGTTAATCAAAATCATGTAAAAATATAAATCTAAAATATAAATTTTTGTATAATTATTCATCTAAATTAGAGTTTTAAAACATCACTATAAATTTTGATATATTTAAAATATTATATTAGTTATATGTATATATATTCACATATCATTGACATCTATAATTTACTTAGAATTACAATTATCATACAAATACACTACAAAATAATAATAATAATAATAATAACAATCTACTAGTATTACTTAGAAAAATTCATACGTCAAAAAATGTCTCATTCAGCACTGGTTAATTAGTAAATCATGTTATAATGTAGTGTATTATTATAATCTAAACCTGTATTTTATCGTGTCAATTTCATATCAGATTTTGGATTCATGTCAGAATTGGCATCTGGCTTTTTAAATGCATAGACCAGGATAATTGCAGTTGGTATCGAGTTGTTACTTGCACACTTCTTGGTCTTTGATTGGTATCTACCTTTATAATTTTAAACTCTTAACGCTGCTCTTTCCAAGTTTGAGTACCGGCGTGTGACGGGCTATTCTTGTTTGACCGACAAATTCACTTCTTACAGACTACAATCAAAGAGATTTCTACATTTGGAATTTGCCGAAGTAGGGAAAGCGAGGTTTCAGTTGGTTTTATTGATTTTTTATTTACGAAACTGGTTGTAATCAGTTTGTGTTTATTTTAACAAAATAATTGGAGTCATCTGTATATTCTGTGTTTGAATCTGATTGTACTAATATTTTTCTAGAAAAGAAATAGGCATCTTTGAGACTCATATCATCAAGTTGTAAATACTTATCAAAGAAGACCATGTTGAGTAGAAGCCGCCATAATTGATTATCTGATCTCTGTGGATTGTAATAATGATAATCAGAGTTACGTAATGATTATTGGAATAGGAAATGATCAAGAGGACCTAGATATTGATTCCTATTCTAAGCTAATGATATGCCACCGCCCAGCTATATATTATTATATGAAAAAACGGGTAAGTCGCGATCCATAAAGATGGGAGGTGAGTATGATTGACTTTTTATTTTAGACCTTCAACCTGATTTATTATAATTAGGATATGGTAAATTTTTGGTTACATGTATATGTAATCAAAGATAGATATATTTACTGTATAACCAATAATGAAAATATGTATAATGAATAAGAAAGTTATGTATATTAAATAATTATACTGAAAGTACTATTTTTGTGTAAAATATTTGTTATATAACGGTCCCATTCTAGAAATCGAATCAAAACAACAAGGGTGGGAACACCATCAAAACTCATATGTAATGCCACTAACAAACAGAATCCGAAACCTACCGACTCGAGGAAAAGAGGGCCACATTTGTGGATGAACACCCGACAACCGTACAACTACAATATAGTAGAAATTATCATCCAAGCTAAACCACGGTATAAAGGAACATCCCTAAACTTATTGTAAGAGCTAAAAGATACTCGGAAAACATATATTAGGAGAGTACTAAACAAGACCATTATTGAAAAGCGGAAGATGACCGATGACATAGGATGACAAGTATAGCAAATAGAATAGAAGTAATCAAATATCAATTTGTGGGATTTAACGAAAGTAAGTCTAATCTTAAGAAAAACTGGTTGTTCTTATTTTGAAAATTAAATAAACAATAAGGAAACTAAACTAACAAATAAAATAAATCTGATAAAATGCTATGGGTGAGTGGAACGCTAGGTTTAGGCTATTCTTCGCTAGTCAGATTATGCAAACTCCTACAAACCGATAAGAGATACAGATTGCCTAATTCTTCAATTCTTTCCAGAATTAAATCATAATTTCAGGAAAGCTCAGCTAACAGAGCACACAAGGTCTAATCCAGAACCTAGCGAAACACACATAGATTGATTAAGCTTAAAGAATTACTACGCACCTGAGAGAAACCTAATCAATCCGATCGAATTTCCATGGGCTAACAAATTAATATGACCTTTGTGTTAATCACTGATCTGATCATAAAAAGATTCACAAGGCTTTTTAAGAAATTCGCGAGGTTAATTAAAAAGCCTAACTTTAACATAGTCTGAAACAATATGGAAATAAAATCTCAAATAATAATTGAAGAAGTAATTGCAAAATCAATTAGCTACAAATAACGATCACCCAGAGTAAATCCATTCTAGCCTAGCATATTACAAGAAATAACAAACTGAGATACTCCCTCCTATTCAAAATATTTGTCGTTTTAGTGATGAATCTGGACAGATTTAAGTCTAGATTCATCTCTAAAATAACAGATATTTTGAATAGGAGGGAGTAGAAGATAAATCATCTGGTAGAGAAGACTCCTGCTCTTGTTGTACTTGTCAAATCTGGAGATTCACCGGCTGGAGGTTGAAGATGATGAAGAAGTGGCGATGGTGTGGTGAGATTAAGTGGTGCAAGCCTCATCTGAGGCATCTGGGGTGAATAGGTCTTGTTCCCCCAACCCTAGGTGACTTTTTATATAAAATAAATAAGCATTTTTATCTCTTAAAACGTATATTTCGAATTATGTATGCGGCGTCCGGACTTACAAGGTCCGGACACATGTCTGGACACATTTTCAGGAAGTTATGGCCTATGTCTGGACATACAAGTCCGGACATAAGTTTAGGCATGTCGGTATCCTAATGAGCGAAACTTGTTTCGGGCCTATATTCTTTGTTTGGACTCCGTTTTGTTCCCTGTTTGTTGCGTTGCTAAGCTTGCAAAGTGAAAAATGTAATTCCATGGATTTTACATGCATTTGACATATAAAATGCATCAATTCTTATCTAAACACAAATCATAGAAAAACACATGATAAGTGAGAAATATTGGTCAAACCACTGCAAATAATAGGAAAATTAAACCCTTCAAAGTCTTTATATTTCACACTTATCACCCCCATGGTTATCGGAAGTTGCCGCAAAGTCGGAAGCCCAAACAACCTAAACTGGCTCTTGCATGTGAACCAGCTCCACAACCAACTGAGGTTCCTTGCCCGAAGCATTTGATTTTCCTTTCTTCCCCTTTTTACCTGCGAACAAGACCTTTGAAGAGACCCTCCTCCTGCCAAAACACCATCCTTAGCCACCTGATCAATGTGCCTTTTTTTTCTTCCCTAAGAATCATGAAAGCCTTCATCTCCCTCTTGATAGTCTAAGGTTTTATTAGCCCTCAACTCAGTTGGACTCACATTGGCTTGGAAGTAGACTGACAGTTCCACCACCCTATGAGCGGTACCAATGCATGGATCATCCAAGCCGTAAATAAATTTCCAAACATTCACTACCTTCTTCTTAGGGGGCTTTGTGTCCAAAACGAGAACCAGAGGCCCTCAGCCAGGGGCCATAGGGATAAACTCCTGCAGGATAGTCGGATTGATATGGGCACTCCTTTGTGGCAAGGAGAAACAGACCACACCTGAAACAAATGTGATTCATCTTCTCACATATAACCCGTAATACTAATTCCACACCTTGAATGGACACTTTCATGCATCTTAGGAGAGGCATACCAAGATCCATAAGAACTTTGAAGTGCAAAAACTCGCTACCCAACCCTCCCTCTTCATCACCATACTCTAGGAAGTTCCCAAAGCGCGAACCCAATCAATAGGTAAACCTCTTTTTTTGAAGAACGAAAGGAACATCGTGAATACGAACCCAAATAGAAAGGCAGAGGAAGTTGATCCTTTGTCGCCTTTGCTCGGTCAATATGCTGATAGACCAACAGGGAGCCATCAAAGGTCCAAGGGCCACGGGACAAAAGCACATGCAGAGAATCCTACTTCATTAACTCAAAGAGGATGAGGTTAAGCCCAGCAGACCAGACCTTGGACTCTGCGTTCATCTGCGAAAGCCGATCAAAGGTGGATTCCTTAGAGGAGAAAAGCTTACCCAGCAAGCGGCGTGTGAAAGGATAAACTTTAGTGACATTAACAAGGTCATCCATGGTGGTTGTCAACTATTCATCCATAGTGAGAGTTAACGTAACACCCCAAATGGGCAACTGTCCAACAACGTAGCTTTCAAGTTATTCGGGCTTGAAAACTAGTCTCTTTTAAGCCCTCTATCCTCACTTGGGCTTAAAAGTGGAATGTCTTGTTGTTGTAGTTAACCCATATGTATCCATATAAACCATTCACATTACTACTCATATCCCGTTATGAGATGGGGGTCAGATCGTGAGGTCAACTCGTCAACCGGTTAGGCAAGCGCGATGGAATGAGCGACAAAATGTGGGTTGACAAAACCGAAACGATCCCGAATGGCAGCCAGCAACGTGAAGGGGAAATTGAAGATGATCCCAGCCCCACACGCGAGAGTAGGTCGAAAGGAGCCAAGACCAAGAAGCAACAAAAAGAAAGGGGAAGACCGGTAAGAAATTTACCCATAGAAAGCGGGTGGACAGCCTGAGGAAATCTTGTAGAGAGGACAAGCAAAACCGTTGAAATCGCTAGAGATTGGACACGAAGTTGCAATAAGCATACAATTGGCAGCAACAGACTGACAAAAGGAAAAACCATGAACTCAAACCTTCTGCCCAAGGGAGTCACTAAAAACAAGGAAGGAGCACTAGTGTAAAGCAGGCCTATTTCGGCGGTTGTTAGCTAGGAACCGCTGAAATAGGCGCGTTTTTAGAACAAAAAAAAAACACACCTATTTTGGGGTTCCTAGCTAACAACCGCCGAAATAGGTGTAATTTAAAAAAATGTTACTGTTGCCCCATTTGCAACCTTGCCTGTTAGGGTTACAAAATTACAGAGCCGCAGAGATGTTCGTTTCGCCAGTTAGGGTTGCAAAATTACTGTGAGAGGCGCGCAGAGAGCATGTTCATTGTTCGTCATTTAGGGTGCACGAAGAGAGGCGCGTAGAGCATGTTCCTTGAACTCCAGTTGTAAAATTACCTACAGTAAAGAGAATAAATATATTCACAGACACAAAGAAGAGAATGAAAACGCACAGAGCATGTATGCATTCCATGTTCACTAGAGAAAATAAGATAAGTTTGAGTATATTACCGGTATGGGATGAACAACAGCCTGTCTTCAATCTGTTGAGCGAAATCAGTCCATAGGAGCAGACGCAAGAAGAGAATGAAGGGGGAGGCGGAGGCGCAGACATGAAGAGAATGAAGAGAGAAAGGAAGCATCAGAAAAAGAAGGTAGAGGCGGGCGCGATTTTTATAAAATTTCGTCTATTTCAGCGATTCTTAGCTAGGAACCGCCGCAATAGACTAAAAAAACCGGAAATGTGAACAATTGAACCAGGACAACCCTTATTTCGGTGGTTCCTAACTAAGAACCGCCGATTTAGGTGTCTTTTTTTTACACACACAATAATCGATGACCCTACTTCGGCGGTTCCTAGTTAAGAACCGTTGATATAGGTGTCTTTTTTTACACAGAGAAGTTTTCGGGACCCTATTTCAACAGTTGTGAGTATAACCGTTGAAATATAGACACCGAGATAGACGTTTTTTGTACTAGTGGAGGCTTGAGTGCGTGAGACTCGTTCTTTGGCTACATTTCTACAAAAAATTGATCGCTGACCATGAAAGAGAGGAAATCGGAAGACAATTGCTGTTAGTATGATAGACGTGTAATATTCAAATACTAATAGTATGATAGACTTTAATAGTACGTACTAATAATAATCTCTTCTATCGTAACATCTGTTGACATGTATACGAAATACGTATTTGACTTTGGAACTCTTTTTTGTTATCTTCTGAGATCTCAAACATTGCTGAATTCAGCTAGTAAAGATGAGAGCATTAACTTAATTGCTATAACGGGTAATCAATTACCCTACTATATTATATATCTCTTCAAGATCGACGAGACAGATGTGACGAGGATTGTAACAAACTGTAATTAACACGTGTTCGTAAATTGACCCACAGAAATATTTCCAAATCTCCATTGAACCGTTCAAAAGGCCTGGATGTGCTTGTTGTGCCCTTTTTATAATCCTATAGTCGTCATCTTCAAATTCCACTTGCTATTTATACCTAAGCTCCCTTGCCAATTAAGCTATCATTGACTCACACACACATCTCATATGCGTCATATGAATTAACCATCTCTGGAGAAGGAAGAAAGAAATATCATAAAGTAGTCATTTGAAGATATGGCAGCAGGAGGAGGAAGGTCGATGGAGGAAACTGCGACCTGGGCTGTGGCCGTAGTCTGCTTTGTACTGGTGCTCATATCCATTGCCATTGAGCAGGGCATCCATCGTATTGGATCGGTATTATATATAACTGAACTGAATTCATATATCTATATAACGTTGGTCGATCGATCTTAATTCATATATCTATGGTTATTTGACTTGTTTGGTTTTTCCTTGTTAATTATTTTGATCAGTGGCTGAAGAAGAAACACAAAACTGCGCAGCATGAAGCACTAGAAAAGATCAAAGCAGGTGATCGATCGACTGATCACTTATTTAGTTTCTCTGATCAATCATCTACTACGTACTCTTCTGGTCCAGAAAAGATCAGTTGTTAATTATTTAAGTCAGTTTTAAGCTCGCTTCAATTATTGAAGTTATTATATACTTATCTGTTTCTTTGTTTGTTTATTTGTACATGGATGCAGAGCTGATGCTTATGGGGTTCATTTCCCTTCTCCTAACAGTCCTTCAAAAACCCATTTCTGAGATTTGCATTTCCTCCGGAGTTGCTGATTCTTGGCATCCATGTGTCTCCCTTGATGATGGTCAGAAACCTAAAATATATGAGGACAAATATTGCGCCAACGTACGTAACACAGATATATATTATAGATATTCCTTAAATAATACAAAGAAGTTCTGCTTAGTAATATTATACTATATCTCTCTAGCTAATTTACTCTATGTATATTAATTATTTCAGGGTAAAGCTCCGCTGATGTCCACAGATGCCATTCATGAGTTGCATATATTCATTTTTGTGTTAGCTTTCTTGCATGTACTCTACTGCATTACCACCTTGGCCTTGGGAAAGTTAAAGGTATACATCACATCACTATATTTCCGTCATATGATCTAGCTACCATACATTACTTCAATTATATGAAAACTTTTATGCTTGGTCGGTAGGTGTGGTATCATATTTTGGGTTCAAAATCTACTCACTACAATAATTATTAAAAAAATATGAAAACTTTGTTAGTTGAATAACATGTATTTGTTGACCAGTCAAGTATATACTCCCTCCGTCCCGTATTGACCTTCTAGTTTACTATTTGAACATGTCGTCTGACTTCAATATTTAACCTATAAGATGACATAATTTTACAAATCTAAGTTTTGCAATAGAATCCTTATATGAAAAACTATATTTTGTAGAAATTTGTTTTATAAAATTATTTTATCCTATATGTTTAAAATTGAAGTGGAAAAATGTACCAAAAAGCAAACGAGAAGGTCAAAGTGGGACGGAGGTAGTATATAACTGGGGATTTCATAATTTTCCTGATATTTGACTGTTTTTTGTCAAAATTTTGAAACAGATGAGAAGATGGAAAACATGGGAGGATGAAACAAAATCAGTTGAATATCAATTCTCAAATGGTCAGATATATATTCCACACTCGTGACCCCTTTACTAAATATTAATTAATTCATGAATTTATGCGATATTGCTTGTAATTTTTTTTTTACTAAATTAAGTATTGAATTAATACATATATTTTAACAGACCCGGAGAGGATCAGATTCACTCGAGAAACTTCATTTGGTCGCAGGCATATGACTTTTTGGAGCCGTTCAACCACGTTTGTTTGGATTGTACGTACTTCGAGCAGCTAGCTAGTTACTCTTTATTTGGGATGTGATTTTGACTCTATTTAATTTGCTTGAATGCATGCAGGTTTGTTTCTTCAGACAGTTCTTTAAATCTGTCACTAGGGTTGATTACCTCACTCTCAGACAAGGATTTATAGCGGTGAGTAGCAACTAGCAACTACATACAAAACAAATACTCCCTTCTCTCCAAATTCGTCTCTAAAACGAGAGATATTTTGAATAGGAGGAGTAATTTTAAATAAAGAAAAAGTAAACAATATTACAAATTATCAATTACTGACAGTCTGATATATGTGGCTAGGCCCATTTGGCTCCCGGGAGTGATAAGAGTTTCGACTTCAGAAAGTATATCAGCAGATCACTGGACGAAGATTTCAAAGTCGTAGTAGGAATTAGGTTTGTTTTCTGCTTGCATTCTTTCGGTTTTAATTTTTATAATTGAGTTGGGTTACATTCTTTTGTTCTTGCCTAAGTAACACGAACCCTTTTCTTGTGTTTCACTTTGTTAATGCAGCCCAATAATGTGGTTATTTGCCACGCTATTCTTGCTGGGTTATACGAATGGTAATTAGCAATTACTCATCATCCATCAATTCATCAAGCTGGTTGATTCAGAATTCCATGCAGTGTTAAAAAAATAATCACTTACATATATCTAGCTCGATACTGAATTCTTTGTTCTAATTTTATTTCCCTCTTTCAACGTACAGGGTGGTATTCTTATTACTGGCTCCCCTTCATGCCATTGATAGTAAGTCTCATCAGACAGCACTATATTTGATTAATATTCATATATACATCTTTGTTTTGTCATGTTTTTGACAAGATTTATTCGCTAGCTAGGGTTTAGTTACTTTGAAAATCATTTGGTATATTGGTTGCATCATGAGAGTCTAAATTTGGATTTTGGGGGCGCAGATAATCCTCTTGGTCGGAACTAAGCTACAACTCATCATAACAGAGCTGGGGTTAAGAATATCAGAGAGAGCGGAAGTGGTTAAGGGCACCATTGTTGTAAACCCAGATGATGATCTCTTCTGGTTTAGCCGGCCGCGGTTCCTGCTATTCCTTATCCACTTTGTTCTTTTCCAGGTGAATTAATGTCATTTATGACTAAAAATAATACGTAATGTTATTAGTTACGCTTACTAATTAATCATCATCAATTATCTTTGTTCTTGAATTAATGCAGAATGCTTTTCAACTCGCCTTCTTTGTCTTCACTTGGGTAAGCGAGCATGCATATTTAAAAGCTCTGATTCTTTTATCTTCATTCTTTTATATGTCTAAATTGGTTGTTTGATTATCCAATTTTCAGTACAAATATGGATTCAGGTCATGCTTCCATCACAAGATCCAGGATGTGATTATAAGACTCGCAATGGGGTAAGACATCAAGCTTAAATTCAGTCTCCCTTCTACCATATTAAGTGCTATCCATTACCTGAGTGATGCATATTATATATAGGATAAAGTTGTAATGTTCTGGAATTGGAATTTTGCAGGCTCATGATCCACATACTTTGCAGCTACATAACACTTCCTTTATATGCTCTCGTCACACAGGTAGGTATTTAAAATATTACCAGTTACAAGAATATGAACTGCATTATGTGTTTTGATGAATAATGTGTACATATTTAAATAACAGATGGGATCAACCATGAAACCAACAGTGTTCAGCGCGAGAGTAGCACAGGCCATAAAGAGCTGGCACCGCTCCATCAGAAATAAGAAATCCCATCATTACGATAGGGGAACAACGCCCATCATGGCTGACAGCAGCTGGGATGATGATTCAGCTACTCCTTCCGTAGGATCCTCTCCAATGCACCTTCTTCATGGCAATGTTAACAGATCAGAGAGCCTCGAGGTTCCACCTTCATCACCTCCTCCTTTCTCAGAGAAGAATTTATGGCAGTTCAGGAACAATGGTCAAGGAGGGTTCGGATATCATGATGATCCATACAGCATTGATGTAGTAGTTAGTTCGCCTCCTCCTGATATTCAGTTGGGTCGAATGGAGATGGAGCCAAGAGTATCGCCTGTTCAACTCCCTTCAAGCAGGTTAGTGGGAGATAGTAGCCGGATGGGACAGCCGGAAGCTCCTCAAGATCAGCGATCATGAGAACCACTTAATTAAGATTTTGATTCACTTTATTTGTTGTATATGAAGCATGTATAAATATTATCAGCTCAAAACAAAACACCTAGCTAGCGATAGTAGATTAGGAAACTGGAACTTAGTCAAGTGTGTTTTATATGAAATGAAACCTTCTGTATTTAAGGGACAGTCTACTAATCAAAAGTGCCAATAATTCAGTCTGCAAAAACATTGCACTGCCTATCCTACTAGATTAAATGGGAAGAGCTTCAACAACCCTTTCTTTACTAAGTGCCCACTTGCTCTTAATGAATCAATTCAGTAGCTCATTTGCAAAATCCACACTCAAAGCAGCCAGCATGTATCAGTAAACAGTCAAATTTCTGAACCTTCTCTTCTTCGTAAATTTCCCTTTTCTTTCAAGTACAACATGGATTTCGAGTTGGAGTTGGAGTTGTATGGTAACCTGAGTGAGCTATTAGCTTCATCTTTTACTAACGAACCAACACAGAATCTGACATCCACAATGAAAAATCATGACAGCCACCTACTTTTTCCTTTTACCTCCCACCAAGCCGAGCTTCCCTGTACTTCAGATGACCTCATTTAGACTGGTGATGATACTGTAGGTTCTTGCAGTGGTAATTCGTTGTGAGGTTGTTACTCAAAACGTACAACGAATGTGAGTAATAGACTGACTATGAACTCAGCAACCCAGAAAGAGTAATCGATGAAAACAGTAACTTAAACCACGTGGAATCTCACTTCATTAACACGTATCAATGCGATACAACCTAATTGCACAAGGAGAACTTGCTTTCCATGTACTTTCACGTAATTCGACTAGAACGTCTCGCACTCTAGTGTTTTTACCAGTACTCTCGAGAGTTCTCTCTCAGTTTCTGTTTTCTCTTCATGAAAAAACGTAATCTTGCTGCTACCAGCCATATTACTTATATAATCCCAATAATACTATAACTAAACCCTAAGACGATAAAAGAAAATACATTTATCACGAAATATATAAAATCCGTTAGGATTTTATTGTCACAGAATGGAAGCTTGATACCTTCCTAAAATCTCTCTAACAGAAAAACTATTAAAACGTGATCTTCATTCTTCAGCACTCTTCAGACTTCAGATTACTGTGTATGTAACACAGACACAGTATGTAACACAGAGTTACTAATTAAACACAACCCAATTTCCCCTTTTTTGATTAGGGCAAACTCTGTGTAGTGTGTCTGTAGAAAAGATTCCCCCTGAATAGCTTCACCAAGCGTAATAGCTTGATAATATGCTTCCCCCTCAATGTGCAGTCCCAAAGCTATAGAAACTGAAACAAAACAGAACTCACATGCGAATATACCAAGCCTAATAGTGTTGACCAAAAGTCATGGCTTATCAGCCATATTACAGCGTTAGCAGTAGTTCAAGAGTACAGATCCAGACACACATATTAGTTTCCCCCTTTTGCCGAATCAAAAGAGGAGAGCAAAAGCCAAAATAAGCCTAGCCAGCAATCCTAAAATATAAGTCTGTTACACATCAGAAAACCACAACAGCTTAACCACATAACCAAGAGCAAAAGAACGAAAATGAAACATTCAAAAGGTGGGTTCAGGCTCCGAGGAGGAAGAGACATTTTGAGCAGAAAGGTTGGACTCAATGGCGAGGATTCTCTTTTCCAAGGCATGTTGGTTGGCGATTAAAGTGTTGATCATAGCTAAAAGAGTTGACTCATGGGAAGTAGGCTGAGTGCGAGGAACCAAAGGATCCTGATGAGAGGAGGGATTCTTCAGCTGCCAGCCGGAATCAGTATGCTCAATAGACATCTTGGCGAGCGTATGACTGCCTAAAAAGTGAGACCCTTTCAAGGGAACACCCTCCATCGTTTCCAACGGTACATTGTAGAACTGAAAAACCTTCGTAAGCCACAACGAGTACGCAACCACTGGTTTCTGACCATTGATTATGCCTTCCAGTGTGCAATCATGAGTTTTGGTAAAGATATTTCCAGTTTGTGTTCCAAACACCACATCAAAGCTAATCAACCGGGGTAACACGCTCTCTCATATCATAGCGCGGAGTCAGAACCTGATAAGCAAAAAGATGAAGCAGCCTGGAAAGGGCACCAAAATCACGCTGCAAGTAATTGCGAAGACGCGAGCTAGCAGAATTTAACCCATAATGTTTCTGAACATCTCGAAGAGGAGCAACATCAATTTTCTGATGATTGAAGTCAGACAAACCAGCAAGCGGAACCTTGAGAATGTTTGCAAGCAAACCAGGAGACAATGTGATGCAAATACCAGCGACCTTGGTTTCTAGTTCGGTCTCAGAAATCATGGACATATTAGTCACAAATTGCAGTAGAGCTTCCGGATAATACACCGATTCGGAACTAAAAGCGAGTCCCACTTTTGAAACTCTATGTATTCAGCGATCTCAACCAAATCATTTACCCGTAACCATTTACAGTCGATAACCTTTCCCATAATGATATCAGATGTCTGAACAGATCGTATAAACAACGGAGTCTGAGGAAATGGCCGTGTACCTTTAGAGGATGGAGTAGAAAACACGAGGACGGGGACCAGACACGGTTACTTTACGTCTCTTGGAGCTTTTCGACCCCGTTCCATCGACACGGAGTAGCGGCGTCTTCGCAGAAGCAGGAGAACACCAGGGGAGGATGGTACCTGGCGCTTGCGCTGATTGCGAGTTCGAGGACGCAGCGGCTGTTCGTCCACAGGCGTTGAGACGACACAGTCAACCGAAGCAGCACCTAGAGATTCCGCAGCCTGAGAGGACTTGGAGACAGAGTCAGCCACATTTGCTGATAAGGAATTAGGGATGGAATGTAGCGGGGAGAGAGACATTTGAGGGTTTGGGTCATTTTGTGGAGCATCCGGGTTACGGTCGAGGACGGGTGGCCGGGATTGAGGTTGCTGCTCAGTCACGGGTGGGTTTGGGACCGAAGAAATGTCGACGGACGCCATGAGAGAAGGAGAGGCAGAGAGCAAAAGCTTGAAAAAAAACAGAAGAAGAAACAAGAATTCGAACTAGAGAAGAGTAAAATAGAACGAAGAAATATCGCGTGTCTGTTCGTATTCTTTCTTGGTATTTCTTTTTCTTCTTCTTTTTTTTTTTTTTTTGAAACTAAACAAACACGCAAGCAAAAGAGAAGAAAGAAAAAACGAAAGAAGAACGAAAGAAACAGAGGTAAAATAAAAAAAAATTGTGGTAAGCTGCTGTGAAACGACTAGTAACAAACTCACAAAATAGAACTGAAAACCAAGATCAAAGAGACCCCTTAATCTACACTTCCGACACAACAAAAGAGAAAAAAAATATATACTGGATCCATACCTTAAGGTGTGTTGATCATGCCAAGTTCAAAACGAAGAGCAGAATTGGTCCCGACTCAACGGTTTGGTGAAGATGTCAGCAATTTGAGTATTGGTGGGGCAATGAAGTAATTGAACAGTGCCTTGCTCAACTTGATCTCGTAGAAAATGATGGCGAATCTCTATATGTTTTGAGCGGGAATGATGGACCGGATTCTTTGCAAGCTCGATAGTGCTGGTGTTATCACAATAAATTGGAACAGGTCCAGAGGTAATACCAAAATCATGAAGTTGATGACGAAGCCACAAAGTCTGTGCACAGCAAGCCGCAGCAGCTACATACTCAGCCTCAGTAGAAAGAGCAACAGCCGCCTGTTTGCGAGAGGACCATGAGATGAGACTGTTACCCAGAAACTGAGCAGACCCAGATGTGCTCTTTCGATCAGTCAGAGAACCACCAAAGTCAGCATCGGTATATGCGAGCAACATAGGGGAAGATCCGGTAGGATAAAATAAACCAAGGGACAACGTACCACAAAGATAGCGAAATATACGTTTAACTGCCTTAACATGTGGAATCCGGGGAGAGGATTGAAATCTGGCACAGAAACAGACGCTATGCATAATATCCGGTCGACAAGCAGTGAGATACAATAGGGAGCCAATCATTCCTCTATAGGTTTTCTCATCAGCGAGCTCTGCTGTAGACTCAGCGCCCAGGCGCAAAGTGGTGGACATAGGTGTGGTAAAGGCTTGGCATCCTGAAAATTATACTTAGTGAGAAGCTCAGATATACTTCGCTTGACTTATGTGTGTTCCATCTGGTGTTTGACGAATTTGCAATCCAAGGAAATATGTAAGTTCACCCATGTTACTCATTTGAAACTCATTAGACATAAGAGTCTCAAATTCCTTGGCCAAAGCGAATTCGTAGAACCAAAGATAATGTCATCAACATAAATCTGGATGAGTAACATCTCAGAGCCAAGACTGCGTAAGAAAAGTACGATCAACCGTGCCACGACTGAATCCCTGATGAAGTAAGAAAGTTGTAAGTCTGTCATACCAAGCTCGAGGAGCTTGCTTAAGACCATAAAGAGCCTTCTTTAGACGAAAACATCATTTGGACGATCCAGACTTTCAAAACCAGGAGGCTGAGAAACATACACTTCCTCCTTCAGATATCCATTTAAAAATGCACACTTCACATCCATTTGATACAACTGAAAGCGATTAGCCGCAGCAAAAGCAATGAGTAACCGTATAGCTTCAAGTCGCGCGACGGGAGCAAAAGTTTCATCAAAATCCAAACCTTCTTGTTGGTTATAACCCTTTGCTACCAAGCGAGCCTTGTTCCTCGAGATATTTCCCAGTTCGTCCAGCTTGTTCCTGAACACCCACTTAGTGCCAATGATGTTATGATGTTCAGGACGTGGAACCAACTCCCAAACATCGTTTCTCCGAAACTCATTTAGTTCCTCATGCATCGCGTTAATCCAATCAGAATCTGACAGAGCTTCCTTCACAGTCTTAGGTTCAAGTTGTGACAGGAACCCATGGTAAGCATAGAAACCATGAGCAGCGGAACGTGTCTGGACACCGGCGCGTATATCAGTGATAATGTTATCCATATTCACTCCGGGAGCTTGGCGAGCTGTAGGAGCACGCAAGACAATGGACGAATCAGCAGGTGGGAGAGTGGACTGAAGTTCAGAATGTACCTCAGTATTATCAAGAGATAAGTCATCTGGATTACACGGCTGGTGTTCCTGTGTAGCAGCAGGGATAATATGGTCATCATCTGAATCAGTACCATGCTCAGCCGTCTGCTCAGGAATGAAAGACGGCTCATGTAAAGATCGTGAAACCCTTCCTCCAAAATTTGTTTCGTCAAACTTCACATTGCAGATTCTTCTACAAGTAGAGTATGTTTGTTAAACACTCTATAAGCTTTGCTACTTTGTGCATATCCCAAGAAAACACCTTCGTCACTGCGAGTATCGAACTTCCCATATTAGTAGCTTTCTGATTAAGAATAAAACAGCGACAGCCAAAAACCCGGAGATGAGAGATGGACGGCTTTCGTCCTTTGAAGAGCTCATAAGGAGTTTTAAACAGAACTGGTCTGATGAGTGCCTGTTGAGAATGTAACAAGCTGTATTTATAGCTTCTCCCCAAAACTCTGACAACCCACTACTGCAGAGCATCGTACGAGCCATCTTGTAGAGTTCTATTCTTACGTTCGACCACTCCATTCTGTTGTGGAGTACGCGAAGCGAGTAAGTATGAGTGATCCCTCTGTCAGTACAATACTCAGTAAAATGAGAATTCAAAATTCTGTTCCTTGATCAGTGCGAATCCACTTAACAATTTGTCCTGTCTGTGTCTGTAACTGAGTGATGAGAGCCTTGAACTGGTCAAATGTCTGATCTTTAGACAAAGCAACTTAACCCATGTGAATCTTGAATAATCATCTACGACAACAATATATTTCTTCCCCGACCGGCTCTCAACGCGCATAGGTCCCATCAAATCCATGTGTAACAGCTCAAGAGGACTAGTAGTGCTTACAACGGTTTTTGCATTGTGAGCAACCCGGACTTGTTACTTAAAGCACAGTCCTTACAAACTCTGACGAATCAAGAGTCTTTGCTGGAAGACCGACAACCAGGCCCTTCGTACGCAGTCGATTTATAAGACGAAAATGTGCATGACCAAGACGTCGATGCCACAAATGTACATCCTCTGTAGTTGCTGTGAGACACGATATATCATGAATAGATGAATTCACATCACATAAAGATTTCCTTTCCGTACTCCCTGTAACAGCAGCTCATGAGTTAAACTGTTCCTGACTTGAAACCCTTCGAGTCAAAAATACCTGTGATGGACCCTTATCACAAACCTGAGAGACACTCAATAAGTCATGTTCTAGCCCTTCAACAAGACATACTTGATCAATATAAGCATCATGTCCGACGGTTCCAATCACCCACAATCTTGCCTTTTCCGTTGTTCCCAAACTTAACCTTTCCACCATTCTGTTCTGTAAGAGAACTAAATTTCGTTCTGTCACCACTCATATGCCTTGAACAACCACTGTCCATGAGCCACCAATTTTCAGTGTGTGACTGAGATTGTTCCTGTAAAAATTAGACAGAAGAGTTAATTTTGGGTACCCAGACTAGCTTGGGCCCGTGATATAAGAATACAAACTCCGGTTAACACGTGTTGAGTGTACACCCCTTTATGTGAACACTTAATTCTAGAGTTTTTTTCTCTGAGTTTGTTACACTGCCTAATAGTATGTCCTAACCGCCTACAATATCTACAGGTAGGTTCAACCTTCCTACGTTCTGAGCTAACTGATACTGAGATTTTCTCACCGTCTCCTGACCATACCCCAGACCCTCCTTATCTGTACTTTTCTTGCTCAGCATTCTACAAAGGTTAATTTTCCCAGAATACCAACCAGGATTTTTCTGAGACTGTAACTCAAGTTCTCGGTTTTTCTTAAGTACCTCATTAGTGAGAGACACAACTTCTTTATTCAGATTCTCATTACGATCGATCAAAGAACCAAACTCACCTGCGCCCAGTTTGGCAAAGTAGCAATCTAGAACCAAAGGACCTATAAATTTAACATGACATCACATAATTATCCGTTGTTTCTGAATTATTTGACTTTTAAGATCACTTATATTCTTTTCCAACAGACCTATCTTATTCTCATAATCGAGCCTTTGAGATTCTAATTTCAGCACAGTTTCAGACAAAAAATCAAATTTGTTTCTTTGTCAAAGACTCTAAAGACTCTTGAATATGAATTAAACTCACCTCACTATCCGGAAGAGCCTTTTGCCACTTTTCAGTTGCCATGAGACAGAAATCGATATCTGTATGTGACTCATCTGATTGTACAATTGCTGTCATACACGCTTGATTCGTTTCAGGTTCTGAGTCTGTACCTGAGCCATCGTCTCCCAGGCTGCAGCAGCAGTTGTTGAGAATTTCTTGACTTTCTCCTGGAAGTTGTCTCTTTGGGGTAGTGGACAATTCTTGACCTCATGTCCAGGTTTGTTGCACCTGAAACAGATTATCGGTCCCCTTTTTGAATTGTTACGGTTAAACTTTGCATTCTGACCTCTTCGTCCTCCGAAAATTCTTCGTATACCGTTGGCTATCATGGTAATCTCCTCATCTTCATCTATCTCATCTTCATCTGATTCTGCCGTCTTTTTGCGTACCTTTAAAGCTAAGTCTTTTCCTGCAGATGAAGAAGACGTTGCCCTTTCATTTTCCCTCATAGACCATTAACTCAGATCCTAACTCTTCAAGTGACATTTTTGATAAGTCCTTGGTTGTTTCCAGCAAGGTAGTGTAGTGTAACCAATCTTTTCCAAGACTGTCAAGACACCTCTCGTTTATGGTGCTGTTATCCAGTGTAACACCCACAGTCTTCATGTCACTTAAGATCTTGTCAAACTTCTCAAGAGTCTGAGTAATAGACTCACCATCCAGCATCCTGAAATTGTCAAACTGTCTTCTGTACTGTTTTCCTTTTGCCTTTCTGATCGAATCAGTTCCTTCATAGGCTACCTTAAGGAAACTCCAAACATCCTTGGCAGTCTGTATACCTAGTACTTTTTGTTGGTCTCCCTCTGTTAGTGAAGACACTATCACTCTCAGTGCCTGCTTGTTCTTGCTGAGTAGCTTCTTGTCGTTTTCATTCCAATCCTTCTTTTCCTTCGGCTTGGTCACTCCTTCTTCTGTAACTTGAGGAACCAGATCACCTTCTGTCACGACTGTCCACAGATCATAGTCTATCGACATCAGTTGATGTCCCATCTGTTCACACCAGCATGCATAATTGAACTTTGTAAGCTTTGGTGCTTTGACGTTGTAAGAACCCATGTTGATCACCCTTGGAAGATTTCTCTTCTAATTTTTCTGACGATGAGAAGAAAGGGAACCTTGCTCTGATACCAAATGTAGGTTCTTGCAGTGGTAATTCGTTGTGAGGTTGTTACTCAAAACGTACAACGAATGTGAGTAATAGACTGACTATGAACTCAGCAACCCAGAAAGAGTAATCGATGAAAACAGTAACTTAAACCACGTGGAATCTCACTTCATTAACACGTATCAATGCGATACAACCTAATTGCACAAGGAGAACTTGCTTTCCATGTACTTTCACGTAATTCGACTAGAACGTCTCGCACTCTAGTGTTTTTACCAGTACTCTCGAGAGTTCTCTCTCAGTTTCTGTTTTCTCTTCATGAAAAAACGTAATCTTGCTGCTACCAGCCATATTACTTATATAATCCCAATAATACTAACTAAACCCTAAGACGATAAAAGAAAATACATTTATCACGAAATATATAAAATCCGTTAGGATTTTATTGTCACAGAATGGAAGCTTGATACCTTCCTAAAATCTCTCTAACAGAAAAACTATTAAAACGTGATCTTCATTCTTCAGCACTCTTCAGACTTCAGATTACTGTGTATGTAACACAGACACAGTATGTAACACAGAGTTACTAATTAAAAACACCAACAGATACCTTGTGTGCAAAAGATATCTCAAACTATCGCTGAGGTTTCGTGCGACTCTTCAGCCTTCCTAGCAGCAGCCAGCCTCTCAGCTGCCAACCTCTCCTCCAAAGCTCTGGCACCTCTTTCTCTGTCACCCAAAACACAAAGCACTCTCTTCAGCATCTAGCATGGTCTATCCAAAAAGGCGGCAGTTTCATATTGAAAATCACTTTATTTGGACAGGGACCGCTTACGTAAAATCTTCACGAAGTAGAACAATTGAAGAGAAAATATTTAAATTACTGAGTATTCCATTCCAGCCCTAGATGTAAAGAGTCTCAACTAAACCATCTGAAATGATCCCCAAGTGGCACTTTCAGACCAAAGAATGGGTAAGACAGGTTGCTCTGCCCCGAGAGAGAAATAGGAGATTCCTCTAGTTTCCTTTCTATCTAGTTTTTTCTCATATTCTTTTTGTTTTCCCCACAACTCTCCTGAACAGTGTAAGTTAAAACTTAAGGGAACCCACAATTTACCAAAGTGAAAGCATGAAGTATAACAATGCTACAATCATACAGATTCATCTGTACGTCTTACCTCCTCCTTGATGCCTCAATTGGGTCAGAACCTGGCAATGGTGTGGCACCTCCCAATGTATACCCTCTAGCCTCATTCAACATTTCAGATCTCCCATAAAGCAGCCGATGGAAAATTGATGTTATCGGGTTAACAATTGGTCTGCGATAAAATATTCAAGGTTCACAATGGATAAACTCTAGAAGCCCATATACTAGGCCCACTGTATCAAATAGATATAATAGCCTCTAAAGCCCAGAATGTGTCTGTATATATATTAGTCCTTGTACAGTGACTCATTACAACGGAAAATATCAATACAGAAACGCTTTTCACTATGGTATCAGATGCCCCACCTAGGGATATTTTCTAACTACCGTCCTATCTCTACGCTACCCCGTCTTTCTTCTTGCTCTTACTTCCTTCCCACGCATCCATGGCTGATGATCCCATTGCTTCTGTTGTAAACTCCAGTAGTGGATCTCTTGGATCTGGTGCTGATCGATCTCAATCACAACAAACAATTCCCACACAAACACATCAGTCTATCTTAACTGCATCCACAAATATCATCAAACTTAAGAAGGATAACTTCCGGATATGGAGAGGAATGATCTTACCCCTACTGAAAGGGAATGATCTTTACAAATTTGTTACGGGTGACTACCCTTGTCCGCCAGAAAAATTGAATGGAGATCCAAATCCAGCGTATCTGCAGTGGCTGTAACAAGATCAGCTGGTGATCTCCATCTTGCTCTCATCCCTGAGTGAATCTGTGGTAACTCAGGTAGTAGGCATTGAGTCTTCCGCTAAGGTATGGGATTACTTGCTGAGTACCTATTCTGCACAGAACAATGCTAAGATTGGTCAATTATTGTTCCAACTATCATCGATGGAGAAACTGGGAACAGAAGACATTACTACTTACTTTAACAGGGCTAAGGCTCTTGTCGATGCCTTATCTATCACTGGCCATAATGTTACTGATCATGAGTTTCAGTGTTACCTCCTCAAAGGTTTAAGCCATGAATATGCAGTTATGGTTTATACTCTTATGACCAGATCTGAACCATGTTCTCCTAGCCAACTACACTCATACCTTTTATCTGGTGAAACCTGGATCAATCAGCTTCACAAAACAACATCCCACTCTGTTTCTCTTAATGCCACACAATCATCATATGGCCGTGGAAAACAGCAGAATAACAGATCTCAAGGTGCTCGAGGAAATTCCTCAAACACCAGAGGCAGAGGCCAGAACTACTCCCAGAATCAAAACACAAATACATCCCAAAACACCACAAATTCTCCTACTACCTTCTTCACTGGCCAACCTGACACCAGGCCAACATGCCAGATCTGTGAAAAACGGGGCCACACAGCTAAACAATGCTACCACAGATTCAACCAATCCTACCAACCCCGCCCACCCCAGTCTATTACAGCAAATGCAACCAACAAACTTAGCTGTTCAGAATGGCTTCCAGACACAGCAGCCTCACACCATTTCACTGGTGATCTAGACAAACTCACCATCTCTTCTACAGATTACAGTGGCACTGAAACAGTCTCTCTAGGTGATGGATCTCAACTTCCAATCACTCATTCTGGATCTCTTACTTTACACTACCCTGATCGTGATTATATTCTTCCTAATGTGTTGCACACACCTCACCTACAGAAACATTTGCTATCTGTTCATCAATTTTGTACTGATAATAAAGTTTTCTTTGAATTCTACCCTGACTATTTTCTTTTAAAGGACCTGAGTACCAAGGCCATTCTCCTACGAGGTCCAGTTAGGGATGGAGTCTATGTCCTTCCCTCTACTACTTCCCCACAGATGAACTACAGCACTGTTGCTCCTGTTACCTTCTGGCATCAGCGGATGGGACACCCCTCTTTTCAGCTTACGAAACATGCAATAAACACTTTTCATTAACCTGTTTCATCTACTGCTTTACCTGAGCTGTGTAATGCCTGTGCTCAAGGCAAAATTCATGCAATCCCCCACCCTAAATCTCCCTCTGTTTCTAAGGGAAGTTTTGATTTGATGTTCTTAGACCTTTGGGGACCTGCTCATACTTGTTTCATGTGGTTTTTTCCCCTCAAACAAAAATCAGATACTAAACATGTTTTTACCCAGTTTAGTAAGCTGGTACTCACACAGTTTAGGAAAACCATTAAAGCTATACAAATTGATGGCGGAGGGGAGTTCAAAGCCCTTAACCCTTTTTTATCTCAAAATGGCACTATTCACCGCCTTACCTGCCCCCACTCCCATCAACAAAACGGTTCTGTTGAGAGCAGGATCAAAACTGTTGTTGATCATGGCCTCAGCCTTCTAGCCCACTCATCCTTACCCTTGCATTTTTGGAGCTATGCTTTCCAGACCTCCACTTATCTTATTAACCGTACTCCCACCAGAGTTTTGAATCTCTCAACTCCATATGAGAAACTCCACCACCATTCCCCACCTCTACATCATCTCAGGGTCTTCGGTTGCTCTTGTTGGCCAAATTTAAGACCATTTAATCCTCACAAACTTTCTCTCCGCACTCTTGAATGCATTTTTCTGGGATATGCTTCTAACTCCACTGGGTATATTTGCTACCATTTCCCCTCTCATCGATCCTATATATCAAGAGATGTTCTATTTAAGGAAACACATTTTCCTTATCTCTCTCACACTCCTACCTCAGCACCACAAAATAATCCCACACTCACCCATTTTCAGATTCCCCTCATCACACAGAATAACCTCCCACCATTACTGCCCACACCTATATCTACCCCTACATCATCTGCCCAGACCCAACCTCGCTTATCTGCTCCCCAGACACCTACATCTACCTCCTCACCATAAAACCCCACCTCTTATGATGCCACTGTTCCTGACCCTCCTATGCCCTCACCCTTTGTCCCTCCTCAACCGCAGCCTACCCACCACATGATTACTCGAGCCCAAACCCATTCCTTAAAACCTGTCCACATGATAGATGACACAATTCCTTGGCCATCAAACACTCTCAATGCTACCACTACCCCTATATCTGATGATGTCCCAGGGGAACCTACCTTCTCTAAGGCCATGAAATATCCTGAATGGCAACAAGCCATCCAGGCTGATTTTAATGCTTTGACCAACACTCACACTTGGACATTAGTTCCTAACAGACCGGGCTTAAATGTTTTGGGGACAAAATGGGTTCTCAAAACTAAAAGAAAATCAGATGGCAGTTTGGACAGACGCAAAGCTCGACTTGTTGCCCTTGGCTACAATCAGGAGGCTGGTATTGACTACCATGAGACATTCAGTCCGGTAGTAAAAGTTGCTACTGTTCGATTGGTTATTTCAATTGCGGTTTCTAGAGGCTGGCCTATGAGGCAAATTGACGTTGATAATGCTTTTTTGCATGGCCATTTGGAGGATGACGTTTACATTCATCAACCCCGCAGATTTGTTAATCCTAATTATCCCCACTATGTGTGCAAATTGCAAAGGGCTCTCTATGGCCTTCGCCAGTCTCCTAGAGCTTGGTTTGCTCGCCTGAGCAGCTTTCTGGTCAATATTGGTTTTCAACCCTCTGCAGCTGATTCCTCTCTCTTTATATACTCTCAGTATGGTCAGCAGGTTTTCATTTTGATTTATGTCGACGATATTCTTCTTACTGGGTCGTCGGACACTATTCTCAATCAGTTGATCAAATGTATTGCTAAGGAATTTCCTATTAAGGATCTGGGTGAGTTACATCAATTTCTGGGTGTTAAGGTCTCCAGAGATTCTACAGGGTGCTATTTGTCTCAGTCCCATTATGTTAATGATTTATTGAAGCGCTCAAACCTACTGCAAGCAAAACCAACCCACACCCCGATTACAGACAGTGCGAGCCTGGACTCGATTGAGTCTTGGGGTGGCAAAATGGGTTCGCGGGTCGTGTTAGGCTAAACCTAAACCCGACCCGTTTATTAAACGGGTTGACCCGACCCAACCCGTTTAATTAATCGTGTCAAAATATGAAACCCAAATCCAACCCGTTTATTAAACAGGTTGACCAGGTTATCAAACGGGTTGACCCGTCTGACCCAATTAACTAATTATGTTCAAATTTGAAACTCAAATCCGCATATATTTAACTCAAAACTAACATGTTTAGTTATATAAAAGAAAATAATTTGATTAATTAACATTAGATTTATCATTCTATGATATTATTAACTTTAATTCAATTAAATACTTAATTTAAATATTTATATATCTTATTTATATGAACATTTGATTAAAAAAATGAATAATCTATAAAATTACATCGCCCACCCATGACGTTTGGTGAAATTACACAGCCCACCCACGAGGTTTCAAAAATTACTTTGCCCACCCATGTGGTTTCCACAATTTTACATCCAGCAACTTTTCTAATATTTGATCAACTTAAAAGATGGTTAAATGATATCCAAATTTGATGAAACTTTACATGGACGATATTAAAGTGTTATATTTTGGTAAAATGTGAAACCCAACGTTTTTTAAGCTCATATATGATCCGTGGGACCCGATGAACGTGTCTCATGTTTCATTGGGTCCCACACGGCATATATGACCTTAAAAAACTTTGAATTTGGCATTGAACAAAAATATAACACCTTAGCATCGTCCATGTAAAGTTTCATCAAATTTGGATATCATTTAACCATCTTTTAAGTTGATCAAATATTAGAAAAGTTGTTGGATGTAAAATTGTGGAAACCACATGGGTGGGCAAAGTAATTTTTAAAACCTCGTGGGTGGGCTGTGTAATTTCATCAAACGTCATGGGTGGGCGACGTAATTTTCCCTTTATAATATATATTTATTTAATATAAATTACTTAAACGGGTTAGCGGGTTACATATCTTAAACCCAAACCCGACACGGTTATTAAACGAGTCGTGTTCGGATTGACCCATTTATTTAATCGTGTCAAATTTTAAAACCCAAACCCGCTAACTTTGTGTCGGGTTCGTGTTGATCAAACGGGTCGTGTTGAAATTGTCACCCCTAATTGAGTCCCCCCTCTACCCTGACCCTCAGTCCTATAGATCTGTCGTTGGAAGCTTGCAATACTTGGCATTCACTCGTCCAGACATTAATTTCGCAGTAAATAAAGTCAACCAGTTCATGCACATGCCACGCGAATCACATTGGAAAGTTGTGAAACGAATTTTGTGTTACCTGAAACTTACCGCAGATCTCTCCCTGCACTTCTCTGCCTCAACTCTGGGTCCTCTTCGCATCTATGCCGACGCTGACTGGGCGGGCTCCCCTGCCGACCGCCGTTCCACCGCTGGGTTTTGCATCTTCCTCGGCGAGCATCTTGTCTCGTGGGCGTCTCGCAAGCAACGGACGGTGGCGAAGTCGTCTACCGAGGCGGAGTTCAAATCACTTGCTACTGCTACCTTAGAGTGCTTGTGGCTTCAACAGATTCTCAGCGAACTTGGGTTTTCCTCTCCAGCGCTCCGATACTCTTCTGTGACAATATTGGAGCGACATTCCTTGCTTCAAACCCAGTTTTACATAGCAGGGCGAAACATATTGAGATAGACTATTTTTTTGTTCGAGAAAGAGTACGAAATCGGAGTTTAAAGATTGAGTTTTTACCAACAAAATCCCAAATCGCTGATGGCTTCACAAAACCCTTGACTAAGGTTGTCTATTTTGACTTCCGTTCCCATCTGCCTCTTACATTCTACAGGCCAGGAAACGCGGGAGGATAGAAGCCCATATACTAGGCCCACTGTATCAAATAGATATAATAGCCTCTAAAGCCCAGAATGTGTCTGTATATATATTAGTCCTTGTACAGTGACTCATTACAACGGAAAATATCAATACAGAAACGCTTTTCACTAAACTCAAACCCACGGTAATACATATAAGCCGTTATTTAATCACTTTGGAATTACAGCCAGAAAATAGATGTCTACAACTGAAATCTAAGGCCAACACTGGCATAACACCATCATATATACATCTGCCTCCATCAATCCTTCCAGTATCATGTGTATATATAGGATGTATGATCCAGCTGACCAAAACCCTAGTCTAGCCTAAATTATCAACATCCTGACTGTAACTACAATCCTTAACACAACCTATCAGACCATAATCAACCCTGCGCCCATTTGACCCTTGATTGATTCCCTCTACCTATGACATTTACTTGGGACCAAGGCATTAATATCCCAATACGAACCTTACAATTATGACACAGCTTGTTTGCCTAATATGGTTTTGACACAATCATTAAAGGTTGTGTGTGGATTGATCCATTCAATAACATTGTTGGGCTGGGGTTGAGCAAGTATATCACGCATAATCTGTCTTGTCAAATGTGAGCAATAAGCAAGCACATCGCGTATTATGCTCGATGCACTCTGTAGGATGCATCTGATGCATGATACAGGTGCCATTTGTGATTAAAAAAACTAAAAAAATTAAAAAATTAAAAGAATCAAAAAATTAGAAGAATTAAAAAAATTTGAAGAATTAAAAAAAATACAAAAAATAAAATAATTAAAATAACTAAAATTTAAAAAAAATTAAAAAAATTGAAAAAATTAAAAAAATTAAACAAAATTTTTTAAACAAATTAAAAATTTAAAAATTCCTTTTAAAAAAATTAAAAAAAAAATAAAAAATTATTTTTTAAAAGTGTACAAAAATTAAACAAATTTAAAATTTTTAAAAAATAAAAAATAATAATAAAATTATTTAAAATTCTTTTATTTTTTTTAAAAGTACAATAAAAAGCAAATAGTATTCAAAACAATAATTTATACCAATTTTCTACTAATTAAGTACCATAATTTGTACTAAATAAGTATCATAATTTTTACCATACATTTTTTAGTTTTTATTTTCTATCAATTTAAATTATTTCTTCAAAGTTAATTATTTTTTATTTTTTATTTTGGTGAAAATTTTGAAAATTAAAATTTCTAGATAAAAAATAATTTATTTTGAAGAAATAATTTAAATTGATAGAAAATAATAATTAAAAAATGTATGGTACAAATTATGGAACTTATTTGGTATAAATTATGATACTTAATTGGTATAAATTGGTAGTAAAATTGGAATAAATTATTTGTTTAGAACACAATATTTTTTTATGGTTCTAAATAAATTTTAAAGAGTGAAACATTTATTTGTTTTAATATTATATGATATTTATCAAAAAATCTATTTTTAAATTTTTTATATTTTTTATAAATATTTTGAATTTGTATAATTTATTTTTTGATGTATTTTGAACTTTTTGTGAATTATTATGAATTTTTTAACATTTAAAGGCATATTGTGAATTCTAAAAGTACTTTGTTAACTAGTAGGGTATTTTTATCTTTTTTTCCATCTGGTCAATGATTATAGAAGCATTTCATGAACTTTTATGAAAATATAGTGACATATTGTGACTTTCTTTTTTTAATGGAATTTCATGAATTAGCCAAAAATAGTGACATTTCATGAAAATTCCCATTTTTTTAATGATATAACACCATGTTTGGCGGTTTTTAAGACAATAACCATTGTAAGAGGTTTGTCAATTCGGCTTCATGTTGCTCGTTTTTGGTGGTTTTGGTCTATGAAGTGCCAAAAAGGGCTTATAACCTCTTTTTTCTACCTTCTTATTTTCAATGGTTTAAAACCGCCGAATATAACTAATAAGAACCTCTAAAAATGATCTGTTTTTTACTACTAATTTACATCCACTCCACGCGACAGCATGGACCTATGCCAAAATAGGAGAAAGTGAAACATCAGCCCACCACAACCCCGAAAGGTCTTCTTCAAAGTTCAAACATTAAAATAATCATTATGCTAGTATAGAATATTGATGGAGCGCGTTATTATTCTTTAAGCGGACACTAATTAAGGCATTCATTATAGAGAAACAAAATTCATCTTTTTACAAAATACTACCTCCGTCCCGTCATAAGTGTCTCATTTGCTTTTTGGCACGCTTTTCCACTTCAATATTAAATATATAAGATAAAATAATTTAAAAAAAATAATTTTTACAATATATAGTTTTTCTCATAAAGATTCTATTATAAAAAAAAATTATAAAAATATATTATCTTACATGTTAAATATTGAAGTCAAACGACAAGCTCAAATAGTAAAGGGGACAAAGTGAATGGGACGGAGGGAGTATTATTTTATCGGTTTGATTGTTCTTTGCCTGAAAGATAACATCCGTTTTTTCTCACGCAAATACTTACCTACAACCCACTGTAGCCATCTGGCTACATCTTAGGAGGAGGGGGAGCGCGTGCAACAATTTTTGTTTTTTTCATTCTTTCTCGCGCGGTACGTAACATGAACTTCTATTTTCATTTTTCTTTTTTAAAAATTTATTATTTTTCTTATTCTATCATAAAACTTTAAATTATTATAACTTTTAATATATAAGTCCAAAATAAAAAATAATTATATCATTGTTCATCTAAATTCAAGCTCTTCAAAACAAGATCAGTCATGAATATATTTTGACAATTTTTTTAAAAAAATATTTTACGTGTATACGACGATACACTAAAATGATAATATGATTCATTAATTTTATATTATGATTTATTAAAATTAATATTATGATCCATTAATTAATAAGTGGTGAATTCGATGTTTTTAACTTTCTTAGGTAGGTTTTGAGGTGCTTTGGGGTTGGGTAATCTATTTGGAAGCTGTTATATACTTTAATGTGATGATGTACATATTTTAATGTGACAATGTACATGTTTTAATGTGACAATGTACATGTTCTAATGTGAGAATGTACATGTTCTTTAATGAACATCTGTACATGTTTTTATGGCCATCTGTACATGTTTGTATGACCGTCTGTATAAGTGTTCTTCCTTATATGTACAGGTTTTAATATAAGGATGTACATATTTAATGATTCGTACAGGTTTATATGACTATCTATATGTTTTTAATATGAGGATGTACATGTCTTTACGTGAGGATGTACATGTTTTAGTGAACATTTGTACAGGTTTGTATGACCATTTGTACAAGTTTTCTTATATGTTTTATGCTTTATACATGTAAAAATAATTTTTTTAAAATTTGTCAAAATATATCCATGACTGGTCTTGTTTTGAAGAACTTGAATTTAGATGAACAATGATATAATTTTTTTTCATTTTGGACTTATATATTAAAAGTTACAACAATTTAAAATTTTTATGATAAAGAAAATAAAAGAAATAAAAAATCTTTAATAAACAAAAATAAAAAAAAAGGAAATGATATGCGCCTCCGGCGCGCTTGAAAACGGAAAAGAAAAAAAAGAAAAAAAAACAAAATCGTGCTCGTGGGTGCTGGATGTAGCCAACTGGCTACAGTTGGTTGTAGGCAAGACACCCCCTTTTTCTCAACCTTACATTTTTCATTTTAAAAAAAAGTTCTTAAGGGGAGAATCTACTCCCATTATGGGACATCAAAATGTAGTATAAAAATTCATACAGTTAATCAAAATCATGTAAAAATATGAATTTTTGTATAATTATTCATCTAATTAACACATCATTATATATTTTGATATATTTAAAATTTTATATTAGTTAGATGTATATATCTTTAACATCTATAATTTACTTAGAATTACACACAAATATACTACAAAATAATAATAATAATAATAATAATAATAATAATAATAATAATAATAATAATAATCTAGTATTACATAGAAAAATTCATACATCAAAAAATGTCTCATTCGGCACTTGTTATTTAGTAAATCATGTTATAATGTAGTGTATTATTACATCTAAACCTATATTTTATCATGTCAATTTTATGTCAGATTTTGGATTCATGTAAGAATTGACATCTGACTTTTTAAATGCATAGAGCAGGATAATTGCAGTTGGTATTGAGTTGTTACTTGCACACTTCTTGGTCTTTGATTGGTATCTAGCTTTATAATTTTAAACCCTTAACGCTGCTCTTTCCAAGTGAGTGCTGGCATGTTAGAATGCAATATTAGAATATGTATCTTATACGAGTATATCTTATACCCGCTACTTATTCTACCCGTTGCTTACTCTGATAGTTTATTGCAAACAATTTATTTTTGATATATTAAATGCTAAGAAATAATCCTAGAAATCAACAATCAATAGACCGTCGGGTTGCAAAAATTCCGGTTGCAGTAGTATAGTAATTATGAAGCGACCAGGTGTCAATCCACGGGACTTGAGGTAAATAAGCCTAGCCTAAGACAGTGGGTAATTCAAAAGGGGTTTGTTTTGGTTTTGGGGTTTAAATAGATGACAAGAAAGTAAATAGCAGATAATTTAAAGTGATAGATTTGGGAGTGTGAACGGTACTCTAGGTTCAGTGAGTTGTTTCTCTAGCTAGGTTCTGCATATTCTACTACTTAAACGGAGACTTGGATCGGCTTGTAATTCTCAATTATCTATTCTGTATTAAGTCCTAATTTCATATAGCTCATCTAGACAGGACATGCAGTTCTAGTCTAGACTTAGCAAGTATATCTAGATGGCTTTTATTGCACAGAGTTACTAGTCTGGTTTTGGTCCGGACTAAAGCTCCTAGTGGCTAATGTAATCTATCCGATTGCAATTATCACAGGTAACAGGTTAATAGGACCATCAATACTAATCACCTTATCTGATCATAACATGATTCGAGGGCTTATAATAAATTCATGACGTTTATTAAAAGCACTTAAAAAGCATTAACCTGAACAATCCAAATAGTCTCAATAAAGCAGTAAAATAATGCAGAGTTTAACTAATTACAACATCCCTTCCCCTAGAGTATATCCTCTTAGCTAGACATAGCGATTATAATCGTAAATGAGAGAGAGAGTTGAGAGAAATCATCTGTTACGAAGATTTTCGTGCTCGCTCCGCCCTTTGTCCTTGCGCTATGCTGGCTGAGAGGTTGGATTTGGTGACAATGGAGTGAATCTGGTGAAATGGGGTGAAAATGGAATTTCTGGGCAAGTTTGTGAGGTGTCCGGATGGGGTGGGTCGGACACAAATCCGGACACAAATGCGGACGTGATATTTTGTGTGGCGTGTGTGCGGAAGATTATGTGTGAAGGAATTGAAATGAAAACGTGGGTGATGTGGAGTGTATTTGTACTTGAGTGTAGGTATGGAGATGGAGTACAGAGGAGTTATTATGAGGATGAGCAGATGAATGGAATGAGAGGATGAGGATGAGGTGAGGTGTGGACGAATGTCCGGTGCAAACGATTTATTTGATGTATTAAATACTAAGAAATAATCCTAGAAATCAACAAATCAATATACCGTCGGGTTGCAAAAATCCCGGTCGTAGTAGTATAGCAATTATGAAGCGACCAGGTGTCAATCCACGGGACTTGAGGTAAATAAGCCTAGCCTAAGACAATGGGTAATTCAAAAGGGGTTTTGTTTTGGTTTTGGGATATAAATAAATAACGAGAACGAGATAATTAAAATAACAGACAGGAAAATAAATAACCAATAAAATAAAGTGATAGATGATATGAATGAACGAGACTCTGGGTTCAGATTAAAACCGTTTGATCAATTATGTCTACTGGTTAATTAAAGACAGATTGACAAAATTCCTAATATTTTCTTAAGAGCTAAATCATAGTCTCAGAAGAATTCGGTTACCAGAATGCGGGGTCTAGTCTAGACTCGAGCAGAAAACACATGTAAACGAATTAAGTACGAGGTTTTAATAATTTGCGTCTGTAGGAATAATTAATTAATCCAATCAATAATTCCACAGATATACAGATTAATTTAACCGATCTATTTATCACTTGGTCGGATCAAAATAGATTTAGTAGAGCAATTCAATAAACAGATGACATTTATTAAAAAGCGCAAGAATAACATTAATCGTAACAATCCGTAATTAATTAAAACCAGAAAATATAAATTACATAATTAAAACAAACTGAAATAAATCATCCCCCAGAGTAATCCTCTAAATCGACATAACAAATAAATTGAAAGAATAAGAAATCATCTTATCTGACATCTTGATATTGCTTGGTTATTTGGACTGATAATATGTCGATTTATAGGTTGGATAATGAGTGTGAATGGAAAATGGATGAATGGATTATGAAGGTGAGTGAGGTGTTGTATGGTGGTGGTGGTATCGGATGGAAGAGTGTGAGAGTGAATGGGAAATTGTGGATGAATGGAAGAGTGAGATGGATGGAGGTGGTGTTCGATGGTGTTGTGGTCGTGTAGATGTGTGTTCTATTTATAGAACTAATTGGATGGATACAGAGGAGTATGGTGGTGGATGATGGAAGAAATAATGAGGTTTAATGATGGATGAGTACGTGGAGTAGTATGGGGGGATGAATTTGATATAGTTTGATAGTGATTATTAGAGTGATTAGTGGGATATGATTGTGGATGGCCGACTGAAATGGGGCGGTGGTCTGCTGGTCGTGTGATAATAATGTTTATATATTTTCTTTTCGGCTCGATTACGCCTTCAGGATTTGTCTCTGTGTGACGTCCGGATCTGTGTCCGGATCCGGACGTGAGATAAAAGTTTAGATCTGGATCTTGCCCCACGTCCGGATTTGTGTCCGGATCCGGACGTGAGATAGAAGTTTGAATCTGCGTCTCGTGTCACGTCCGGACTTACGTCCGGATCCGAACGTGTGTTGTTCTCTGTGAGGTGTCCGGATCAACTGGGCCAGACGGAGACCCGGACGTGAGATGTCCGGGTCTGTCTGGGTCGGACATAGATCCGGACGTGTGTATTTTGTTTTGGTTTTCTTTGCAAACTTTGACAGGCTCCAGATTCTTCGTTTGAGCTCCGTTTTTCGATCCGTTTGCGGCGTTGGAAAGCTCGTGATGAGATCTATGCATTTCCATAAATTCTCTGTGAGGTGTCTGGATCAGCTGGGCCGGACGGAGATCCGGATGTGAGATGTCCGGGTCTGTGTCCTGATCAGTTGGTCCGGACGTGTGTATTTTTTCGTTTTTTCTGCAACTTTCAACTGGGCTTAGATTCTTCGTTTGAGCTCCGTTTTACTCCCCGTTTGTTGCGTTGGAAAGCTCTTGAGGAGAACTATGCATCTCTACCATCATTTCCTGATTTTATCATATAAATTGGCATCAGTTCTAGCCCAAGGTAAGAATCATGAAAAACATAGGATAAGTGTGAGAAAACGCCTGAAAACTTGCGTAAAATAGGAATTTAGAACATATAAAACTATATCAATTTCACACTTATCATTTATACCCTTCTATAAATATAGTCTTAGGCTTCTGTGCATATCTATCAAAGAGATAATAAAAGAGTAAAAAGAGAGACACCTCTATATTCACCAGAGTCTCTAATTTCCAGTTTCCATCTTCCTCGCCTTTCTTCTACATTCGATCCCACTTACTGAAATCTGAAATGGTATCAGAGCTTGCAATCTTGATTCTAGTTTCTTAACTTTCCAATCGTTTTCTACCTTCCTTCATCGCCAAATTTTCAATGTCGGGCAAAGATAAAATAGAAGTGTCGGGTGTCGGAGAGAAGACAGCGACCGACTGCAACGATCCTTTCTACCTTAGTCCAAATGACAACCCAGGGATGATTCTAGGGTATGTTTTCTCTAATCAACCGGGAGAAAGCTTTGGAGGCTGGAAGCAGAAACTTATGGTCGCCCTGAGAGCCAAGAATAAACGGGTTCGTCGAAGGAACCCTAGAACAGCCAGGAAACCAAGATCCCAAATTCAATAATTGGGTGAGATGCAACAATATGATCATTGCCTGGTTGACACAATGTCTAAGCAAAGAAATTGGAGAAGCAATTATATACTGCACTAACGCGGCGGATGCTTGGAAGTCCCTTTGCTCCAAATATGAACAGGCGAACGCTACTCAGATATATTCGCTAAAGAAAGAAATTAGTAGAATGGAGCAAGGAAAGGAAAGCGTGTCAAACTTCTTCACGAGGATGAAGAGACTTTGGGACGAATTGGCCGCTCTGGAGTCGAAGCCGTCCTGCTCTTGTACAGCGAAGAAGGAATATCAAACACTTCACGAGAAAGAGAAACTAATGCAGTTTCTGATGGCGTTGAGCGACGACTACTCCAGCGTCACGGCCAACATACTGCTCAAAGATCCCCTTCCAACTATAGAAGAGACTTTTTCTATGATCTCCCAAGAAGAGAAAGGAAAGTCGCTTGCTGCAAAGAATGGAATCAACGAGCAAGACGCTCTGGTGTTGAGCGCAAAGCGAGAACCAGCGAGGAAAGGAAACCAACAAGGGTTTCAACAAGGGTTCAAGAACGCAGCAAAAGATCCAAACAAACAGAACCTCCATTGCACTAAGTGTCAGAAGTGAGGACATACCAAGGAGACATGCTTCGAGGTGATTGGATACCCAGACTGGTGGAAAAAGAAATCTAACTCCATCGCTGGCACAACCATGTTCGAAACCATGAAAGAAGATGAGAAAAGGATGGGAAGCACGGGTCTCTCAGTGGAAGAAGTCGATCAATTGAAAGCCCTGCTCCAAAGAGAGCAAACTTCACAAGGCACAAGGGAGGATTTCTGCAACTTCGCTGGTAACCCTAAATCCCTTCTCTATGACAACTTTTTCTGCTCAGTATGCCTAACTAGCCAAACTGAAATTGATGATAGAAATACTTGGATTATTGATTCAGGTGCTTCTAAGCATATGTGTGGTTATGAAAACATGTTTGTTAGTTTAGAGAGTCTGAGTGAAATTCGCAGAATAGGAATGCCAGATGTGCATACTCAAATCGTTAGAAAGGTTGGCATAGTCAAAATAGGAAGAAACTTCTTACTGAAAAACGTTCTTCTTGTTGATTGCTTCAAGTTTAATTTGATGTCTGTTAAAGGATTAGTAAAACAACTTGGGCAACCAATTATTTTCCATGAATACTCTTGTTCCTTGCAGGTCCATAACAAGAAGGACAAACTGATCATTGGAAAGTCTGTGAATGGTTTATATGTCTTGCAAAATGAGAGTTTAGATGAAATGTATACTTGTAGTAATCAAGTTAGACAGGAAACAACATGTTCTAGTCTTATACAGTACGAGAACAAATCTGTTTTGTGGCATTACAGGTTGGGACATGTCCCATATAACAAATTGTATCTTCTGGGTTTGATAAAAGAACCAAATTTGAATAAAATTGGTGCTTGTGATATTTGCCATCGTGCTAGGGCTGTTAGAAAGCCATTTACTGACTCTGTTATAAAAACAAATAACTGCTTTGACCTTATTCATGTGGATACATGGGGACCCTTCAAGGTCCCCACTCATGATAGAAATAGCTACTTCCTGACACTTGTTGATGATTACAGTAGATGTACTTGGATACATTTGTTGAAAAATAAATCTAATGCTTTTTACATTCTTACTTGCTTTATTAAACTTGTGGAAAAACAATTCAATGCTAAAGTAAAGAAGGTAAGAAGCGATAATGCTTTTGAATTAGGAAGTAGCAATGAAGGAGTTAAATATTTCAGAGAGAATGGTATTCTCCATCAAACCACGTGTGCCCACTCTCCACAACAAAACGGGGTAGTGGAGAGGAAGCATAAATACCTCCTAGAAACAGCTAGGGCCCTTTATTTTCAAGTGAATCTGTCTCTGGAATACTGGGGTGACTGCATAAAACATGTTGCATATCTGATTAACAGACTTCCCTCGAAGGCCATTAATGGTAGAACCCCTTATGAGATTCTTTATGGCAAGAAACCTGATTATAACTCTCTTAGAAGCTTTGGATGTCTTTGTTACAGAACATACACAGAAAAAGGGAGAAGTAAGTTTGATGACAGGGGGACTGCTTGTATCTATCTAGGGGAAGCTGAGAACAAAAAAGGTTATAAGGTTTTAGATTTAAAGTCTAAAAATATAGTTATAACCAGAGACTTGACCTTTTATGAAAAAGAATTTCCCTTAAGGAAAGAAACTATTATGATAGAAAACAACACTTTGCAGAAGTTTCACCCAGAAGAAAGAGCTGATAACCTTAATGTCAATGATAAAAATAATGATCAATTTTGTGAAGATGGCAAGATCTATTACAGGAACAAAACAGAAATGATCCTGAAACAGTAGAACCCGAGAGAGAATCTGATATAGGCCAATCTAGAGACGATAGTGAAAACCTGAGAAGGTCTACTAGGGAAAGGCATCCACCTGAGTATTTGAGTGAGTACTTTCTAGGAGAGGTTGGAACTCTTGAAGAAGATCTTTTCACTAAAATCCTCCAAGAAAGGATGAAAAACACAGAAAAGAACACCAACTGTCTTCCTGAGTACTTAACTGATATCAAACCTGATAAAGCTTTGCATGCAGAATGTATTAGCCCCAGGTCTGCTAAATTTGCTTTTAACTCACAAAAATTTTATGAACCAAAAACCTACAAAACTGCTATCCATAAACCAGAATGGCAGAAAGCCATAAAAGCTGAGCTGGAAACCTTACATCTCAACAAGACTTGGAGTATTGTTGATATCCCAAAGGGCAAACATATAGTAGGATGCAAATGGGTGTTCAAAGTCAAATTAAATGCAGATGGGACATTAGAAAGATACAAAGCTCGCTTAGTCGCAAAAGGTTATAATCAAAAGTATGAGGAAGACTATTGGGAAACATTCTCACCTGTAGTTAAAATGACTACAGTAAGAATGCTAGTGGTTGTAGCTGTCAAGAAAAAGTGGAATATCCACCAACTTGACATTAAGAATGCATTCTTGCATGGAGATCTTAGTGAGGAAGTATATATGGAAATTCCTGATGGTATGAAGGAATTACACAGAAACAAAGCATGTAGATTACATAAGTCCATCTATGGACTGAAGCAAGCATCAAAGACATGGTATGAAAGATTAAGTACGTTTCTGCATTATCATGGGTATATACAATCAAGAAATGACTACTCACTATATGTTAAGTTTAATGGGCAGTCAAGAACATTCTTGGGAATTTACGTTGATGACATGATAGCCACTGGAAATGACCAGACAGAAATACAGAAGATAAAGCAAGCCCTTGATGCAGAGTTCAAGATAAAGGATTTGGGAAGATTAAAATACTTCCTAGGGATGGAGTTTCTATACAGCAAGAATGGAGTCATTCTCCACCAAGGTAAGTATGCCCAAGAACTTGTGAATGAGTATTTAACTGCTAACACCCCTTCTGTTTCTGTCCCACTACCAACAGGTACAAAACTAGAGAAAGTTGACGGTCCACTCCTTGAAGATCCAACCATGTATCGGAGACTGGTGGGAAGAATCAACTTTCTGATCAACACAAGAGCTGATCTAGCCTTTTCTGTACAACACCTGAGTCAGTTCTTAAACAAGCCCAGAATGGAACATTATAAGGCTGCCATTCACCTTCTCCAATACATCAAAGGAAGCACCTCACAAGGAATATGCTTTAACACAACATCAAACCTCAAGCTCACTACTTACTGTGACGCAGACTGGGCTAGTTGCTCACTGACTCGACGATCTGTGAGTGGCTTCATCATATTGTTAGGGGGAACTCCAATCAGTTGGAAATCAAAGAAGCAACACACTGTTTCCTTGTCCACAGCAGAGTCCGAGTACAGATCCATCAGACGAGTGACAACAGAATTGACTTGGATCTCCAAACTTGCAGAAGAGCTAGGCATTACAGAAATCACCCCTATAGAGGTCAGCTGTGACAACAAAGCAGCAGTGTTCATCGCCAGAAACCCATTCTTCCATGAGAGAACCAAGCACATCGACTTGGACTGTCACCTAGTAAGGGAGAAGATAAAGGAGGGGCTGATCAACTTACAACATATTTCAGGAAAACACGAGATTGCAGATGTACTCACTAAGCAAGTAACAGCAAAGGACTACAGCGATTTCTTCCAGAAGGTGCAGAATTCCGACAACTAAACAAATTCAAGAGCAGAGTCTGATCACTACTTCACCCTGGTCTTGAGGGGGACTGTTAGAATGCAATATTAGAATATGTATCTTATACGAGTATATCTTATACCCGCTACTTATTCTACCCGTTGCTTACTCTGATAGTTTATACCCTTGTATAAATATAGTCTTAGGCTTCTGTACATATCTATCGAAGAGATAATAAAAGAGTAAAAAGAGAGAGACCTCTGTATTCACCAGTCTAATTTCCAGTTTCCTTCTTCCTCGCCTTTCTTCTACATTCGATCCCACTTACTGAAATCCGAAATGGCGTGCGACGGGCTATTCTTGTTTGACCGACATATTCACTTCTTACAGACTACAATCAAAGAGATTTCTATATTTGGAATTTGCCGAAGTAGGGAAGTCGACGTTTCAGTTTGTTTTAGTATTGATTTTTGATTTACGAAACTGGTTGTAATTAGTTCGTGTTTATTTTAACAAAATAATTGGAGTCGTCTTTATATTCTGTGTTTGGATCTGATTGTACTAATATTTTTCTAGAAAAGAAATAGGCATCTTTGAGACTCATATCATCATCAAGTTGTAAATACTTATCAAAGAAGACCATGTTAAGTAGAAGCCGCATAGTTGATTATCTGATCCCTGTGGATTGTAATAATGATAACCAGAGTTACGTAATGATTGGAAATGGTCAAGAGGACCTAGATATTGATGGGAACGGCTCAGGTGCTGCAAGGCAGCAGATGCAGCTGCAAGAGGAGAAGTAGACGCGATGCGGTGAAGAAACTGGCCATGCGACCTTCTAAGCAAATTGAAAATACACTCTAGTACACCGTTATTAATGTTTATTAACTTATGTATAAAATTAACTAATCGTAAACAAAGTTTTAAACCGTCAGTCTTGGCTACATGTCGCAGGTTTTTTTTTTTTCAATCACTCTTGCTGCCGGTGACCGCGTCGACCCACCAGCTAATCTCCTGAAATAAAAATGGTTTGTGGTATGGAATCAGCCCCTGCTGAGTATGTTATCACATGCCCCGTCATGCCTCCTCAAACCCCTCAATTATTTGGTCGAGAGCATGAGGTTCGTTACATGCAATACCGTTTTAATATTTAAACTGTAAAACATTTAACAATAATATCCATACAATAACACAACCATCAATACACATAATATAATCACACAGTATAACCAATGAACAACAAAGCGAAACAACGAGAATAATAAGCAAGTATTAATTCTCGTCCATGGTGTAGAAACCAATATTGTTCGCCACTGTACAAGTCTCAACTGTATTAAGTGTTCAGTTATACCTAGTGACAATGTCTCGTTAAAACGACATGTCTCTAATTACCCATATATTATGGCGGGTCACCCAAAACAGTAGCCACTCCAGCGGTAGAGTCTCCGACCAACGAGCCATTCTAGCTCACGGGAAATTTTCTTGATACTTACGGACCCATACGCGGACATCCTGGTATCGTTTTTGTGATCACAGCGCGCACCAAGAGCCACATCCTCTTGGCTTTACTATCTTTCCATTAATTAATTATACCATCGCATCGCATTACCCTTTTTTTTCCTAACACAGCAGACTAAGATCATTAGTCCAATCCGGAGTCTGTAAACTTGGGATCCAGTGTTAGATACGAGAGCGGTGTTTAAAAAGGCCAATGCTCCGTATAAAAGTCTCGGATAATATGTATATCTTATTATCCTAGTGCTACATCGTTTTTCTGACGATCCTTATATTTCATATAAGATAGCACCATAGCCGCTAGTTCGTTTTATATATAGGTTCGTATATACGAACCAATACTGTTAACTCAACAGTAAATAATAAGCAGCTATGAATATACAGTTTATGCATATTAATTAACACATTCAGACAAACAATCTTATCACAGATCACACAGAAGTCTGAACTGAGGAAGCCCTCAGAGACAATCAGAGACACATAACAACATACCGTTCACCCTGATTGTATTACGGTGGAGTATGAATCAGCAAGACCCTATGCTCCGTGTATCGTCTCTAGCAGTCTAAACAATACATAATGCTACTGATTAGCATCCCGTATAACAGCATAACTCTACGGTACCCCGTACCGTCACTAATACCTCCCGGTTAATCCCCCGTTATTAACTGTCAACGTTTATCGGGTTTTCGGCTTAACTCGAGATTTGGAAAAGATGTTATATTACATGCATAGTTTTGTCTCGTATGTTTATATACTTTTTGTTGAACTTTGTTATCGCATGTAACTTAATATACCCTTGTGTATCACATAGTTTGTTTCTTTATTGCATGTATGATCCTTTGTCATGTATTATACATCTCACCTTAGTATTTATTTTTCTAAGGTTTGTTTTTTTTTCCAAGTTCAATGTGGTATCACTCATATGTAAACAATACCTCGGATTATATAAATCATTCTTATCCCATGTATACTCTTAACATTAGAATTTCATACCCAATGTTTGTAATTCTTTTCCCTTTATCTTATATCATTTTAATTATGAAAGTACATGGTTATTGAACCATATTATCTTCTACATCATAGCATTTATTTATTTACATACATGTATTATGAAACTAGTTATTATATGGTAAGTCTTATAATATATTCATTCTTTTTAATGAATACCTCTTATTTTATAAAAGTTATAACCCTTATAACATTAAAAACCATATCATAAATTTCATTTTAAAATGTTAATATTTCCGAACAGCACCTATGTTCTTAAATATTTGCAAAATCCACCACATAATTAATATAATGTTACATTATGGTTATATAACATATATTATGACATTTAAGTCATTAAAACAATTATAACCCATAGTTATATTTTGTTATAAAATACCAAATAGCCCTTATATTATTCGGCTTTCACAATAAACCACTAAACTTCTATAAATCACAAATCAATCCCAAATTATATTTCATTATTACACTTATAATATATACTTTATATTATAACCCTTAAACCTTAAAATAATTATAACCTATAGTTTTTAAAGGCTATAATTTTTGAACAGCCCCTAGGACTGTTTTAATTAAATCCCCACCACTAAACTTTGTATATTTACCAAATCTTCCCAATTTATAATACATAGTTTTCTAACATCACTAAAACTATATATTATACATATATCTTCATAAAAGTTTACATATAACTCCAAAAATTACCAAACTATACCAAAAGGTTATAAATATTATTCCTAACCTTATACTTTCTATAAATCTCGGTTTTTACCCACTTGTTACCCATTTGTAACAATGTTATAAAATATCATATATTATACTTATATTATTCATATAAACTCCAAATTTAACCAAATAAACTTCTAAAAATTCCTAATAACTTTAGGACTGTACTAAATCCCATTTAGTACCCCAAAGTTTCGGAAATTACATTATAGCCCCATCTCTTATAAATCTTTTACAATTTAATAACTATCTTAATATAAGGTAGTATTTTAATTTCTAAAATTTTCCAAACTTGGTCAAAGTCTCCTATATAGTCAACTTTGACTTCTTATACCAAATTGGAACCAAACTTTCGGTAATCACCAATAATACCCCATAGTTTCCTATTTTTTCAATTTTGACACAAAACTTTATAAAATGTTATAATTTTTATTAAATTCATTTAAAACCCTAAATTCTTCTAAATTAAGCCCATGGCTTTATATTTTACCAATAATTACGGTTTGGCCCCAAACTTAATTATATAAGCATAAATCTAACTAAATAAGCTTATAAACTTAAATTAAAATGGCCTAATGACATGGCCTTATTACAACCTTGAACTTGCAAAATAAATTACACTTTAAATGTCTCAAAATATAGTATATACTCACGGCCTCACTTTAGTTTAATTATTTTTCCACATAATGTCATAATTTGACCATTATGTTAATTAAATCTCTTAAATGACTAGCTTAATTTATCTTAGTCATTTTTTTCCATTTTTAGGTTAATATAACCCATATATTATACTCCACTCTCGGCATATTAAATATATATGCTAAGAATTCATAAAATCATAAGTTTTAAGGTGTTTATACCTTGATTTCTCCTTGTATGAACTCGGCCACTTGAAGGAAAATTCACCACACCATTTAGACATGTTTAATACACCAAAATAAGATATGGTTATACTCCAAGCTTGAGCTTAACCATAAGGAACAATTAATGTAAGATTTAAGGCAAAAATCACCTTTAAAATGCAAGGGAACTTCAAGAGGAATTCGGCCTGAATAAAATACACCACAAGGTGTTAGATCCACCATATAGACATAGGAAATAGCTATACAACAACAAGCTGCCTTGGTATTAGGTTTTACCTTGGAAAATGCCTTAAAGAAGGGTATTTCCTTTAGATCTAGGCCACCCTTGTTTCAAATGGCTAACCAACTGGATGAACATGTAAATATGAAGATTATGAGTGTATAAACTCGTAAAAATCAAAGGAAGAAAATCGGATGGAGAGTAGAGAAGCTTAAGGTATGTTTTTACCTTAAAATGCAAATTTGGGAAACCTTGGTCCCTTAACTTGCTTCAGCCGAAATTGGTTGGTGTTATAACCTTATAACACTGAGAATAAGCCATAAGAAGTGATGAGCCGCGAGATCTAAGTGTAGGTAATGAAGAGATGAAGAAAAAGAGCCAAAATAAGCCTTAAACCATTACCTTAGGAGCTTAAGAGATGGAGCTGTCTTCCTAACTCAAGAACACCGGTTGAGAGAGTTTGAAAGAGCTGCTTCATCAGCTGGAATGAAGCAAGGAGCAAGAGAATGATTGGAATGAGCATTATTGATTGAAAAAGGAACTTTTGATTAATTTATGATTTGTAATGACTAATGACTCATCAAGGGATAAGAGCCATCGGTTAATGGAGGGTAAAGGGCTGGCTCACACGGTTTTGGAGGCTGATTGGATCAATAATGGAGCAAGAGTGTATAATTTAAGTCATATATTAGAAAGGTAAAAGTGGTCTCCTTAATTTAAGGAGTGGTGTTGGAGACTTGTCCCTTGTATGTACAAGTGGTGAATCCAGCATCTTCTTGCTTGTGGCTGCTGATTTCATGAGGTCCAAGGGGTCAACTTTGACCTCTTGACCATTCTTATTCAATGTTGACTCAAACGGGCCCCCTTTTAGGGTTTTATTAATATTTTAATATTAAATTTGTAAAAATTTGTAAATTTTGGAATTAAATTCCTATTATGATATAAAGTGATATATTATCATATTTAAAGGTAATTATAACCTTTAAGCCCATTAAAAACCAATTTAGAAGGCAATTTCACAAAAACGTGCTTTAAGGTGTTTTAGTGCACATTTTGTGTTGCAAGGTGCTTCTGGGCTTAGTTCTCTTTGAGAATAGTTTTGTTGTGTTCCTTACTTCATTATAATACTTAGGAATCCACTTTGGATCCTATTTGAGGTCATACAATCTTTATGGTGTCTTAAAGCACATTTTTTGCTTTACCGATCTTAAGGCATGTTTTGCCTTGTTGAGATCTTTAGATTGTTCCCCAACAATATTTAGATGTTTATTAACCCTCTTAGATCATTAATATATCATTTAATTAAGTTTTAAAGGTTAGGGGTATTTCATCACGTTAAAATATGTACATACATCCTCACATTAAAGTATATAACGACTTCCAAATAGATCACCCTAACCCCACACACCTTAAAACCCACCCTAGGAAAGCTAAAAAACGTCGAAGACATTTTTAGAGTTTGTAGTGGCAGACCCTAAACCCGTAACCACAAACCCTAAAAACCTATCAAATTAGTTGCAACAATGTAAAGTATAGAACGGTTTCCAAATAGATTACCCTACCCCCAAAACCACCCTAGGATAGCTAAAAACGTCGAAGGCATTTTTAGGGTTTGCAGTGGCGGGTTTAGGGTCTAACGACCCTAAACCCGCTACCACAAACCCTAAAAACCTGTCGAGTTAGTTGCTACAATATAAAGTACGAAACAAATTCCAAATAGATTACCCTACCCCCAAAACACCCAAAAACCCACCCTAGGATAGCTAAAAAACGTAGACCCTAAGCCCGCTACCACAAACCCTAAAAACCTGCCGAGTTATTGCGATGATGTACAAGTTTTTATGTGTGGATGTACATGTTTTAATGAACATTTGTACAGGTTTGTATGACTATCTGTACAAGTTTTTTTTATGTTTTGTGTACTATACATGTAAAAATAAGTTTTTTAAAATTTGTCAAAACATATCCATGACTGGTCTTGTTTTGAAGAGCTTGAATTTAGGTGAATAATGATATAATTTTTTTTTCATTTTGGACTTATATATTAAAAGTTACAATAATTTAAATTTGTTATTATAAAGAAAAAAAGAATAAAATCTTTAAAAAAAAGAAAAAAAATACAAAAACAAAAATGAAACCCGGCGCGCGTAGAGGCTCCCTCCATCTTTACTACATTACAAAATTTATCCTAGATGTAGCTATCTATGGCTACAATTACTTGTAGCTTAGAATTTGCGTTAAATAATTTTATATTAATATAGACATGTAAATATCTATAAAGGGTTATCATAACTCTCATATTTTTTATCTCTTTTTATGACGAATTTTGAAAAAAAAAATAAAGTAGTATATGAAATTTTAAGTTTCATAAAGAAAAATACTTACAATTATAGATACGAGTTACCAATGTTTTTTGGAAGTAGTTCCTATTCATAGATGAACTCTATATTACTTTGAATTCTCTTGTCATATGTAACTACATCTTAAATATAAGGTGATGGAAATTTTATAAAATATCACTATATCTTTTGTTAATTCATTAAATGTCAATGAAAAGATAGAAAGATAAAATATCCTAAAATTTTATCCGATATTCATGAATTGTTATTCTAACCGTTGATCAAAAAAAAGGGAAATTTCATAAGATGTCACTATAATTTTGATTAATTCATGAATTGTCATTAAAAATCATAAAATGCTACTATATTTTTTAAAAATTCCAATAAATCTCACTATAGTCATTGATCAGAATGAAAATGATAAAAATATCCCTACTAGTTAATAAAGTACTTTTAAAGTTCACAATACGCCTCTAAGTAGGGGCGGATCCAATGTAGAGCATAGTGTGTCAACTGACGGCTGGGGCTGGTATGTTGTAAGGTAGCAGATGCAGCATTGCTACAGAGGGGAGAAGTAGACTTACTGAAACTGGACTGACATGTGGACCATGACTTACCTATGAGCAAAGTTGAAATAGAGCACAACAAATTATGTGTTGTTGTAATTTGATCATCTTTGCTTTATTGTATATTATTAATGTATTATTTTATTTGTAAAATTAACGAACTGTAAACAAAAGTTTAATACTTTTATATTAATATAAGAGAGCATTATAATTATTCTAATTTCGTTCATCCCACTTTATGTTATTTACGTATATAAAATTTTGAGTTTAAAGAAGAAAAATACTTGTAATAAAAAATACGAGTTATAAATGTTTTTTAAAAGTAGTTCCCGTTTATACAAATGAGCTCAATATAGGCAACGACTTATGTGCTCAAAGTCTTTATTTGCAGGAGTGTTGCACTAATCAGAACTTATCGTTTTATTTTTTTCTCATCTTCTTTTCTTTCCATCTTCTTTCTTTAGAATTCCACTTCCATGTCACCGCTTCTCTTTTCTTCCACTTACAGCAACTCAATGCTTTTCTTTTCTTCCACGTACATCAACTCACAGCAACCCAACGCATATGATTTGATCGATCAGATATGAATCCGACGCAGATGATTTATCCCAAATTTGATTGATGATGTATCCCAACTTGATTGATCCATACAGACAATAACTCAATGCAGACGATATCTTCCACACATACTGTATTTTCCATAATTTTAGCGAGTCCAATTGAGTATATACACAATTTTGGTTTTTGGTTACTGTAACTTCTATCAGAGTATATTTCCGATCGGAGTATATTTATGGTCATACCATACACGCAGTGACTCATCGTTTTGATATCTTTTGTTCACATGAAACAAAAACAAGGAATACAACTTTGTCGTTATTTCATAACATAACCCATTATTGGTGCTTTCCCATTTCTTTCTCCCTATTGTTCCATGGACGATAAGTTATGATTCAAATGTGACTGTTTCGGACTTACGGTGTATGGAAATTGAGCAGAAGAAAGGGTTGAAGAGATACGAGAAAGGAAAGGAGGGAGAATTCAGAGTTTACAAATAAAGGATTGTTCAGTTTTACAGGGATGAGCAGGGGAATGATGCAAATCTCTCATAGCAGGGGCTCAAAGGTGTTGATTTCCCTAACAATTTGCATAACCACAATAGGTGAGGTTTGGTTAAGTCATTCGATAGTTAATAAAATATATCTCCATTTCAAAATAAACCACTATAATATTTGTCATTTTCTTTTTGTTAGAGTTAAATTTTGATCATGGGAATGATCAATTCCTTAATGAAGATTTGTGAGTGTTTTAAGGGCAAATATGCATACTCGATAATGAATTATAGTGTCCAGCATCCACACTGCCCAACTAGTATCTTGAAAGCACTAGTACCCACATCCCTGAACAAATACACCTTCTGATTTTTGTATTTCTTTTGTTGTTCAAGGAAGGTTATGGTCTGTAGTTATAGTGGTTTATTCACCGGAGTTTTCAACACTATATATATTTGTTATGAGTCGAATAGTCTTCTATTAATCTATGAATTTTCATGGTTTGTATGTTTACATCTATTTTTCTCTTTTTTGGATCAATGGTGTTCCTAATCGATCTTAACTATGAGGCTTTTATTGAAGATGACAAAAAATGATGATGATATTCATAAACCTCAACATTTATATAAAGTTCTATTGTTTTGAGGTTTATCAAATTTTGGTTTAATTCTTACACTACTTTTCTTTTTATTTTTTAAAACAATACTTATTTTGTTATTGTAGTTCATCTAGTTTAAGATGGGGGTCGATAGTTGCAGTTGAATGATGCTCCATCATCTTTTAATTGTGTCATTGTTTATGAACAATGTGCTCCTTTTTCTGCTATTATTGTTGTTCTTGATGAAAATATATCTCTTTCATTATCGGAACCAGTACTTGGTGATGATCCTCTCTCTGTTTACTCCGTTGAAGATGCAAAATTTGAACAACTCATATCATCTGCTAGAGGTTAGCAATTTATTGGCTTCGGGTTAACCTTTTGTTCTTATCCAGTTAACATCAGGTTAACATTTAAATTAGGTCTGGTTAACTTTGTGTGTGATGTCAAGTTTTAAGTTACAACGTTAGTAAGCCTTGGGGTGGGTTTGTGGTGTAGGGTAATCTTTTTTTATTCATTCTATTCTTTATAATGTCGACACTGATTCGACAGGTTTTTAGGGTTTGTGGTTCAGGGATTAGGGTTCACTACAAACCCTGAAAAAGCCTTCGACGTTTTAATTTTTTCTAGGGAGGATTTTGGGGTGGGTTTGTGGTGTAGGGTAATCTTTTTTAACTAAATCTATACTTTATAATGTCGCAACTGACTCGGCAATAAGCCATCGACGTTTTAAGATTTCCTAGGGTGGTTTTAGGGGTGAGTTTGTGGTGTAGGTTAATCTTTTTTAACTAAGTCTATACTTTATAATGTCATAACTGACTCGGCAATAAGCCTTCGATGTTTTAAGATTTCCTAGGGTGGTTTTAGGGGTGAGTTTGTGGTGTAGAGTATTCTTTATAATGTTCACACTCACTCGAGGATTTTTAGGGCTTGTGGTTCAGGAATTAAGACAAACTCTAAAAATGCCTTCGACGCTTTAATTTTTTCTAGGGTGGATTTTGGGGTGGAATTGTGGTGTAGGTAATCTTTTTTAACTAAGTCTATACTTTATAATGTCGCAACTGTCTTGGCAATAATTCTTCGACGTTTTAAGATTTCCTAGGGTTGTTTTGGGGATAGGTTTGTGGTGTAGGGTAATCTTTTTTATTCATTCTATTCTTTATAATGTTGACACTAACTCGACGGGTTTTTAGGGTTTGTGGCTTGGGGATTAGGGTCCTAATCCCTTCACCACAAACCCTAAAAATGCCTTCGACATTTTAATTTTTTCTATGGTGGATTTTAGGGTGGTTTTGTGGTGTAGGGTAATCTTTTTTAACTAAGTCTATACTTTATAATGTCACGATTGACTCGGCAATAAGTCTTTGACATTTTAAGATTTCCTAGGGTGGTTTTGGGGTGGGTTTGTGGTGTAGGCTAATCTTTTTTTATTCATTCTATTATTTATAATCTCGACACTGACTCAACAGGTTTTTAGGGTTTATGGTTCAGGAATTAAGTCGTTAGATCCTAATCCCTTCACTACAAACCATAAAAATGTCTTCGATGTTTTAATATTTTCTAGGATGGATTTTGGGGTGGTTTTGTGGTGTAGGGTAATCTTTTTTAACTAAGTCTATACTTTATAATGTTGCAACTGACTCAGCAATAAGCCTTCGACGTTTTAAGATTTCCTAGGGTGGTTTTGGGGTGGGTTTGTGGTGTAGATAATGTTAGCCATGGTTGTATATTGTTAGTTATAAAAGCTTCTTGATATCAATTGTTTAAATTATTAAATGCATTGCCTTGAACGGAATTATGTACATATTGTTCAAAAAAAAATCAGCACATATATTGAGTAATATTTTCTGGTATATGTAGAGTTACAATCTGTTATTTATTGGCTTCAGAATTATATGTCATTCATACGATAATAAATATGCCATAAGTTTACATAATACTAGCCATGATTTCATATCATTAATATTTAAAAACTACTCAATTCATTTTTCTTTCCAAATAATAGGTTAACCATTTCTAAATAATAGGTTAACCATTTATGAATGACAGGTTAACCATTTAGGATTGACAGGTTAACCATTTACGATTGACAGATTAACCATTTACAAATGACAGGTTAACCATTTACATGCGATAGGTTAACTATTTACATGCGCCAGGTTAACCATTTAGGATTGACAGGTTAACCACTTATTATTGATAGGTTAACCATTTACGTGCGACATGTTAACCACTTAGGATTGACCGGTTAACCATTTACACACCTGTCGACACATCACTGGAATGAAAACAAGAAGTTGAAAAAAAATGAGATAAAACTCATCATGCATATTTGTGCCGCAGCATATGAGCCACGCTCGATATTGATTCCTATTCTAAACTAATGATATGCTACCGCCCTTCTATATATTCTTATATGAAAACGGGTAAGTAGCGATCCATAAAGATGGAAGGTAAGTATGATTGACGTTTTTTTAGACCTTCAACCTGATTTATTATAATTAGGATTTGGTAAATTTTTGGTTACATGTATAAATATATGTAGTAAAGATAGTTATATTTACTGTACAATCAATAATGAAAATATGTACAATGAACAAGGAAAATATGTACAATAAATAATTATACTGAAAGTACTATTATTGCGTATAATATTTGTTCTATAAGTAATGTACACATTTTATAGGTATAATATATATGTTTTTTTATTATATGGACATATAATATAGCTACCTTTAGCTACATATGGGTGTAGTCAGGCCAAGACATATTAGGATGCTCCCTCCGTCCCTAATTGACCTTCCCCTTTATTATTTAGGTATGTCGTTTGACTTTAATATTTAACATATAAGATAACATAATTTTATAAATCTAAGTATTGCAATGAAATCCTTAATTGGAAAATTGTATGTTGTAGAATTTTTTTCTAATATCTTTTATGTTTAATATTAAAGTGAAAAAACAAATCAAAAAACAAATAGGAAGGTCAACGTGAGACAGAGATAGTATTATACCACGGCCAGGCCACATAACGACCCTATTCTATAAAATGTATCAAAACAGTAGTGGGAACACCATCAAAACTCATAGGGAAATTTCACCAAATACCATCGAGTTCTTGCTTAATTCACGATATAACACTGAGTTTTTAAAATTACACAGAATAACACCGAGTTTTAATCTAATTCACCAGATAACACTCTGTCATGTTTTCTGTCAACTACACCGTTAAACAGTATAGCAAAAGACTAAAATGCCCCTTACTAAACCAACGGATGGGGTACCTCGAAAAAAATATGAATACAGGGAGTTAAGGATATTTCCAAAGCAAATATGTAATGCGCAAAAACAAATCTACAACGGATCGGCGGAAGCACACATGAATCAATCCCAATCAAGCAACTCAAAATGGAAGTCAACGAATATAACTGCAATGACTATTTTTTATACACGATAGATAGTGAATAGGTCCCTGATTACAACTCAAAACTTGACCAAATGAGGAAAGAACCATGGGCAAATCGACCGTGAATAGAAGAATGGAGGGGATGGATGTACCCCTTGAGAAACTGCTAGCAAAACAAAATTAATCGCATCAACCCATACACTAAAATGACCAGAATATTAAATGAGCGTAGATTAGAGAAAAGATAGTGCAAAAACCAGATTTAAAATTTGATTTGAGCAGAGGTGGGCACGAGCCTTGGTTGTACAGCGGTTCATCAACACACTCGAACATCGACGGTATGTGGGTCAAAACCCAGAGCTATCTGACGGAGTGAGGTCGCTGGGGGGCGGCAACGGTGAAACCCAGAGCTTGGAGGAGATAATCGGCTCTTGAATGAGCGTAGTGATGGCATCGAGGGCCGTCGGTGTCTGCGACCATAGGTGAGGGCGGTGTCGGGTTTAGGACAAACCAACGGAGAGAGAGAAATTAGAAGGTGAGGTGTGTGTTTTTTTCTTCTGATTTTAGTAAGGGGCATTTTAGTCTTTTGCTATACTGTTTAACGGTGTAGTTGACAGAAAACACAGAGTGTTATCTGATGAATTAGATTAAAACTTGGTGTTATTCTGTGTAATTTTAAAAACTCAGTGTTATATCGTGAATTAAGCAAGAACTCGATGGTATATGGTGAAATTTCCCAAACTCATATGTAATGCCACCGACAAACAGAATCCGAAACCTACCGACTCGAGGAAAGGTGGGCCCCATTCATATATGTGTGGATGAACACCCGCCAACCGTACAACTACAACAAAGAATTATCATCCAAGCTAAACCAGGGTAAAAAGAAACATCCCTAAACTTATTCTAAGTGCTAAAAGATACTCGGAAAACATACATTAGGAGAGTACTAAACAAGACCATTATTAAAGGGCATGGAGACTATGGAGCTTGCTCCACCTTGTAATATGACTTCATGCCACATGTCAATATATTATTGACTCAATTAAAAGTAAGAGAAGAAAATAAGAAAAAATAAAAAAAGAAAAGAAACAACAAGCACAAAGGAGGAGGAGAGAGAAATAATAATTTTTTTCAAAATGTTATAACTTACAAAATAAAAGCGTAAAAATAAAAAAAATTATACCATTGTTCATCATTTTTCGTGCTCTTCGAAACAAGATGCATCATGGATATGTTTTGGTCAACTTAAAATTTTATGTTTTTAGAATGAGTATATATTAGGTAGTTTTTAAGTGAATCTTACTCATTAGTAAAATGAATCTTCTTTAATAATAAAATGAATCATATTCATTAGCAAAATGAATCTTACCACAAACACCCCAAAAACCACCATATGATAGCTAAAAACGTCGAAGGCATTTTTAGGGTTTGTAGTACAGACCCTAAACCCTAAACCACAAACCCTAAAAAACTATCGAGTTAGTGACGACAATATAAAGCGTAGAACTAATGCCAAAAAGATTACCCTACCCCCCCCCCCCAAACACCCAAAAAACCACCCTAGGATAGCTAAAAACGTCGAAGGCATTTTTAGGGTTTGTAGTACAGGGTTTAGGGTCTAATGACCCTAAACCCTAAACCACAAACCCTAAAAAACTGTCGAGTCAGTGACGACAATATAAAGCGTAGAACTAATGCCAAAAAGATTAACCTACCCCCCAAACACCCAAAAAACCACCCTAGGATAGCTAAAAACGTCGAAGGCATATTTAGGGTTTGTAGTACAGGGTTTAGGGTCTAACAACCCTAAACCGCAAACCCTAAAAAACTGTCGAGTCAGTGACGACAATATAAAGTGTAGAACTAATGCCAAAAAGATTACCCTACCCCCCAAACACCCAAAAAACCACCCTAGGATAGCTAAAAACGTCGAAGGCATTTTAATAGCATTTTAATGACCTTTGATTCACTTTTTAACAACCTTTGGTTCACCTTTTAACAACCTTTGATTCACTTTTCCTAAACTTAAGATTCATAATGAATCTTAAAATATATTTTGTACATATAAAAAATAAAAAAAAAATAAATTTATCAAAACATATTCATGTTTGGTCTTATTTTAAAGAGCTCGAATTATGATGAACAATGATATAAAATTTATGTTATTTGGACTTATATACAATAAGATACAACATTTTAAAAAATTTGTAAAATGATAAAGTAAAAAAAAAATTGAAACAGTCGCCACCTTAAGGTGGCGTAGGCGCCATGTTCGAACTTGCCTTATTAAAAAGCGGAAGATGACAGATAACATACGATGACCAGTCATGGTTGGTGGGCTATTCCCCACCCATCAACCATGTGAGCCGGGGTCATTTCATTAGGCAACGTCCTGATATAGCAAATAGAAGCAACCAAATATCATTTCGTGGGACTTGAACAAAGTAAGCCTAATAATCCTAAGAAAAACTTGAAAACTAGGGGTTGTTCTCGTTTTGAAAATTAAATAAACAATAAGGATACTAAACTAACACATAAAATAAAACTGATAAAATGCTATGGGTGAGCGGAACACTGGGTCCAGGCTATTCTTCGCTAGTCAGATTATGCAAACTTCTACAAATTGATAAGAGATACGGATTGGCTAATTCTTCAATTTTTCCAAAATTAAATCATAATCTCAGGAAAGCTCACCTAGCAGAACACGCAAGGTTTAATCCAGAATATAGTGAAACACACATAGATGGATTAACACTAGTAGAAAAAGGGCCTATTTCGGCGGTTCCAATGGGCCTATTTCGGCGGTTGTGAACCGCCAAAATGAGCACCGCCGAAATAGGTGTGAGCACCTATTTCGGCGGTTGTAAACCGCCGAACTAGATGTACCTATCTCGGCAGTTCTTAGAGAACAACCGCCGAGATAGGCCCCTGGGATTGACCGATGGTGAGATTGACCATGGGTCTATCTCGGCGGTTGTTCTCTAAGAACCGCCGAGATAGACTCATGGTCAATCTCACCATCGGTCAATCCCAGGGGCCTATCTCGGCGGTTGTTCTCTAAGAACCGCCGAGATAGGGGTATTTTTTTTTGTTTTTTTCCATTCCAGCTTATATATATATATATATATATATATATATATATATATATCACCGCATTTGCTTCAATGAGACCTGTAATAAAGCTTCATCCACACAGGGAGCTCCAGCACATATTTAAAAAGTTATAAAAGCTCCCAATTAATTCCAACGACGCACCACAATTTGAGAGTTAACAAAACCAATGCAATTCACACTTTCATTACAAATAAAAAACACCATTACAATTCAAATCTACCATTACACTATCCACAAGTGTACAGAGTTACATTTACATACTCAAAAAAGTTCACAAAACATCTTCATGATCATCAATTCATTAAACTTGTGCAGACGAACTCCGACCATTCCTCAAGCATCTCAACAATTTGAGCATCATCATACTGACCACCTTTGAACACTTCTTCGTAAGCCTTGAAAAAAAATGAACATTAATCTTTTAATACCCCGGACCTAATAATGGTGATTTAATTACTCTAATAAAATTATTAAGGGCCTAATTGTGCCTAGAGGGTATTGGTAAAAAGAATAAAACCAAAAGAAAAGAGAAAACGCTTGTAAAGTGAAAAACGCTCAAATGCGCATTAAATTTAAATAAGAGATATATGATCTCGTAAGGGTCCGAGATGGATTCCTAAGGCTTAGTTAGGCCTAATTCGTATACGGGAATGATTCCCGAGGAAAACGGATCCAAATAAAGGATTAAAACGCTAACGGAGTTTTTAAGCACGTTTTTCGAGAAAAACCCGAAAACGTGACTTTAAGTGGTCAAACAGACCCGTAAAAATTATAGTTGATTAAATAACTATAATTAAGTACTAATGGAAGCTTAATAACCATTAAAAATTAATTAAACGAGGAAATTCCGGAAAACGGACCCGGTAAGTGAATAGTGACGAAACCGGGAGACGAGACGCGTTTAATTCGAAAAGACGAAAAACGACCCGGGCTATTAATTCAAGTGGGCCGGTTTTAATTATAATGTATACACTCATTAATAGCTTGTTAGCTAATTAGTAATAACAAGACAAGTAAATAAATAAAGTAAATAGTAATAAAGTAAAAAGTCACTTAAGTATTTACCTCTCACCTTCTCCTTTCTCATTCTCACGTTTTGCCCAGCTCTCTGAAAACCTCTTCTTCCTCCTCTGTAACTTGCGATTTCAACCAGCTCACAAGCCTCACCTTCATCATCCTCTCACTTGCTCATTTCTTCACCGAATCGCACAAAATTGCCACCGTTAGATTCGTATCGGCGAGGGCTACGTTTTCCACCCCTCAAAATCTTGATTCCTCCATCTTCACTTCCATGGGTGTTGGAGCTTTTGGAGCTTCAAGAGCTGATTTTAGCTCTCCTCCACCTCCTTAATGTCTTGAGGTAATAATTAGTAAGAGCTTTGGCCATTTCAAGCTTGTTTTTGCAATTTGGGGAAATTTTCCTCACGTTGAAAATCTTCTCCCGTTTCAGCCGTGAGCACCTTGACCTTGTGGAGTGTTGGAAATGCTCCATTGGATTGCCAAGCTCTCCTTTTGAATACTCTAAGGTAATATCTAAGCTAGAACCTAAAAAAAAACTAGTTCTTGAAATACTAGTTTTGTGAGGAGAAATTAAATTAATAAGCTTGATATGTGTGTGTGGGGATATGATTGTAGTTGGCAATCTATGCTCCTTTGTTTGGTGTGAAAACGAGAAGAGGAAGAGGGAGCAAAAGAAAGGAGAAGAAGAGAAGGAAAAACCGAAAAAAATAAATAAGGTAAAGAGCTTACCTTGTGTTAGTTTATTTGGCTTGTGAAACAGATTTTAGAGTTGAATGAATGCTCTTGAATGGGTGTAGTTATGATACTACAATGATGGTAGTTGAATGGGATTGTTTTTAATGTGGTTTAAGTGGGCAAATAAACCTAGAAGCTAAGCTAGTGTATATGTGTGAACAAGTGGGAATTTAAATGTATTGTGGTTGTTTATGTCTAAACAAAATAGGGGAGAAGATTGTGTTTGTGTGTTGTTTTAAGTGTGGTGAATATCCTAAAGGAGTAGGCAAGTGCTGTCAAAATTTCCTTGGAGATTATGAACTTGGGTGTTTCATTATAAGGAAGAAACTAGTTGGTTTAAGGAGTGTTAGGTGAGTGATTAATGGTTTGAAAACCAAACCAAGAAGAAGAGAGTGTGCTAGCTGTGAAATAATGTCATTTGGGTGCAAGGAATGGCATTAGTGAGTGAGGTTTGGAATGGTAAGAAGAGGGAACCAAAATCTGTTACAAGGGGTTAAGGAACAAGAAACCAAGTTATGAAGTTATAAGTAAATTTGAGTGAATTAAGCATGACTTAGTGAGTGGACTTGGTGATTGGTTTAAGATGGTTTAGGTGGGTAATTAGATGCTAAAACATGTGGTTTATAAGTGGGAAAGATTGGGTAATCAAATGGTGAAAGAAAGGAGTTGTAACAGATTTGGAAAAATTACAAATCTGTAAAATCTGTAGCAGGGTCCGGGACCTAGTCCATGGACAAAGTCCCGGACCACCCCATGAATTTAGGCCGAGAGTGCAGGCTGTGTTTGGTCCGGGACTTGGGATAGGGACAAGGTCCCGGACCAATGTTGAATTCCACCCGAGAGTTACGATGAGTACTGGTCCGGGACTTAGGGTAAGGACCAAGTCCCGGACCACCCCCAGAAACCAACAGAGAGCATTTTTAAGGTTGGAAATGATGGGGGTTTAAATGTTAATGATGTTATAAGATGTTAAGGCCTTGTTTGGTGACATGTAAAGGCCCTAGGAAGTGTAAGAAAGTGTTAGAAGTGTTTGCGAAGTGAGAACTCAAATTAACAAGAGTGAAACCAAGATAACGGGATAACGGGGTAATACGGGAATAACATTTAATTATGTTCCGTATGAGCTTAGTATTAATAATAATGTTTGAAACATTATCAGAGGATCGTGTGTGACCCGAGCAAGGTGAGATGACACAGTAAAAGTAAAAACCCCGGTGAAAGGTATGATTTTCTCATACTCCGCGTGCTAACCGAGTTACGTTGATTTGTGTGTTTGTGTGCCGGCTTAATCAAGATTAAAGCATGAAAATAATCCCTTGTTTGATTATGCATGCCATGTTGTATGTTGAATGAGCTAACATACTTGTATGCCGGTGTGGTCTAACATAGTGAATGGACCGACTCGTAGTGAGTAACGTTTGGCTAGAGACCCCTAGATCGGGTCGGTGCTTATGATAACGTAAACGTGCAAACACACAAACTATCCGTTAAAGTATAACGATAATACAAACATATGAACTCCCTAGAATGTGAGGAGAAGTACGGGTTGAGTAAATACCCGATAATGGTTAGAAAACCACATTGAAACAATCCACGAAACAAATGAGAGTGGAAAGATAAGTGAACCTCCTTCAAGAGGATTTAGGATAGTTCGAAGATGTGAACTAGTGATGAAGGTAAAAGAGACCTGAGAGATTAGTAGCTCCCTTGAGACATGGTCGACCTCCTATATGAGGATTTTACCTGATATATGCAAATAACCGAATGTATGAGTAAGGTAAATGTATGGGTAACTCTTAAAACCTAAGATTAACCAAACTTAAGTAATGTTCCCAAGGTCATTAGAAACATCGAGAGTGATGCTTCTAGACTAATATACATAATATTATTATAACTCCGAGAGAGGAGTGTATGGGAATGTAAGTAGTCCGAGAGTAGTCAGACCTAAGTAAATGAGATAGGAACTAAGAGAGAGTTCCGTGAGCTAGTTGAACCTTTCCACCATGCTAGACCCAGAGTAGGGTCGAAACCGGGGAAGTAAGACTATGCTAGAGAGCCATGAGTTTTGGCCTAAGTATGTATTAAGAGTATCAAGCGTGACGTAGGAGACCTGTAGCGTCTCGAGAATCTACAAGAGCTTGAGTATAATTAACCCAAGAGTGTGGGTGAGAAAACGAGTATAATTAACCCAAGAGTGTGGGTGAGATAATGAGTATAGATAACCCAAGAGTGTGGGTGAGATAATAAGTATAAGAGCCTGAGAGAATGGATGAGTACAGTACGAGTAGCCCAGGAGAATGGGTGTGTATATGAACAAGTAACCCGAGAGAGCGGGTGAGATAATGAATAAGTAAACAAGGCAAGGTGAGGTATAACCCTCAAGGCCTAGGAGAAAGCAGATACAACTAACAACCTTGTTATGTTAGTTTGGAATTGTGTTCCGTGATTGGATGTAGATTCCTTGAGTAATACACATATATATATTGTATTGCTTTGATGCATGTTGTTTGACTAATGAACTCCATGTATATCCGACAAAAGTAGTCGGCGTACCCCGGTTAGCGCTCGGGGTATGCGAATTTCATATGCAGCGTTAAGCTGAGCCCCTAGGGGCGATGTTTTTATTTTACAAGTACACCGAAGATGTTACCGTTCGAGAGTAGGACGGGGTCGGTGGGTTGCATGGGTAGTTAGATTTAATTACTTATGTATTGAAAGAGGTGTAAGACCGATTATGTTGTCGGCATCCATATATTGTAGACTCGGTATAGTAAAGAAATGAAATGTGTATTGTGTGAGTATTGTGTAATCGGTTGTTCCAGTTCATCAGACCGTTACGGTATGTAAGTTTAGCCTGGTTAGCCACATGGGTGGCTAACGGTGTTGTTTCACCCTCGTTGTAATTAGAGTTCCGCTACATGATTAAGAGGTAATGATGAGATTAACGGTTGGGGTGTTACAAATCTAAAATGTACAAGTCTAACAACATGTAAAGAGCATAACTAAAACTTTCAAAGAATGTTACCTTGTCTAACGAGTGCTCTGGTAAAAGGTTTGCCGCTCCTACTATGTCACTCATGAATCTCATGACAAAGTATCCACATTCTGAACCCCCAGGCTGCACTGGACACTATACAAACGCACATATTGACAGTTATAAACAAGTTTAAACATTATCACACAAATTTATCAATTAATAGAGTACCTTGACAGTGTTCCAAGGGATGGTACTCTTCATTGTTATACCCTGTGTAGACACCAAAAATTCTCACCCCATAAAGCAAATTCCGAAATAATAAGAGGGGTCGTCGCCTTTCTTTTTTTCAAAACATATTAACGTGCGTGCTAAGACGAAACCATCATTTTATAATCTTTTTCAAAACATTTCAGAAAAAAAAAAACACAATTCTTCAAAATTGAATTTCCAACAATAATTCGGTTTCAAAAATGAAGGGCGTTTTTCTTTTTTTGTTCAGCTCGTTTCAGAGTTTAATTTCCGTTTGTTTTACCCATATGCTAAGTTCTATCACAGTGTAGCCGGGTAGAGTGTGGGGAGAGTTGGGGAACAACCCGAGTTCGAAACCCAGGGAGAGAACATATCAGTTTTTATTCTTTCCTCCTGTTTTCACCGAACCAAGCATACTCTTACCTACACCCAAAGTCAAAATCGGCCCCCAATAACTTTGGACCAATATCTGTCTCCAAAAACCCTACCTCTCTGTTGTAAAACTACAACTCAAAACCCTACTGTGGACACAGTTTAACATTCAGCCACCAACTACGGCACTTTTCCCTCGCCTGAAGCTCTAAGACAGCCGCCAACCACCCTCTTCATTCTCTTCTTCACGCTCTGCCCCTGCATCAAACCCCTCGTTCATGGTTTTGTAAGTAGTAGAATAATGACGAACATCAGCTCTACACCTCCATCTTCATTCTGCTACCCACGCAAGAAATATATTATAGCTCTGCACCTCCTCATTTCATCATTTTCACTCATGGTGATGTGCGACCCGACTGGCGACAAGAGCATCTACTCCACCCTCTCCAACCCATCTGCTGGCGAACATCATTCCCTTCATTGTGGGTGATTTTTCGCACTCAGTTGGCGAACAGCAAGCATACATGCTTCACCCGCCATCCCATCTTTTCACTACCAGTAAGTTTGCAACCCAGAAAGAACACACAGTGCTTTCTTCATTCTCTGCATCAGCGTACAAAGAACATACATGTTCTCGCCCTTTTCATTCTCTTCAAACCGTCGAAACCAGAACACTCATGCTCACGCTTCTTCATTCACTTCAAAGCAGCCAATAAGAACATACATGTTCTCGTTTCTTCATTCCCTTCAACTGTCTAAACAAGAACACACTTGCTCACTCTTTCTGCATTCTCTTCAAAATTGCTGAATGAGAACATACATCACGCCCTCTTCAATCTCTTTACTCTGGGTAATTTTGCAATCCAAGCCCGCCAACAGAAAATATACATACTGCTTGCTCCTTTTCATCCCCTCCATCCGAACAAGGAAGCTACACGCTCTCACCATTATCTTCACTCATGGTAACGTGTAACTCAAACTGGTAAGTAATAAGCATACAACCCTGCACCTTTCTCACTCTCATCTTCTTCCTCACCGTAACCTGCAACCCAAACTGATAAAATGATACATCCATACTCTGCGCCCAGTTATCTACTTCATTTCCAGTTATAATTCTTCATATCCGTCAGAATTTCCACCCAAATTGTCGAACAAAATAAAAAACATCCCCTCATCATTCTCTTCTTCCTTATTCGATTAACACCCATCCCCCATTTCTTCTTCTAAAAAAAAATCATCAACCAAACCACGAGCGCACCTGCTCTGCGCCTCCTTCACCCTTTCATTCACAGTATAGTTGCAACCCAACTGGCGACAAGGAACACACAAGGCAACAAGGAATAACCAGCTGCGCTCATTCTTCCATTCACCGACGACAATTTTGAAGCCTACCTGACGAGCAAGGAACGACCAGCCCTGCCTCTCTTCATTCTATCCAGCCGACGGTAATTCCGCAACCTGGCAGGCGAACAGGAGTCCAAGCTCTGTTTTCCGTTCAGTTCTCTTCACCAACGGGAATTTTGCAACCTAAACTGGGAACAAAGAAACAAAACTGACGAGCAGGAGCATATGTTTCTTCATTCTCTTCACTGTGAGCAATGTTGCAAATCTGACTGACGAATAAGGGAAATACATGCTCCGCTCTTTCATTTCTTCATTATCGGTAATCTTGCAAATTTACTCGGTCAATTAGAAACTCACGGGCTCCATTTTTTCGTTCACTTCACTCTTGGTAATTATGCTATTTGTAAAAATGCTACCAAATGCTAATGCCTGTCGGATTGTAATCTGCTCGTCTCGGCTTTTTTTTTTCTCTCTCTTTCCTTTAATGAATGGTTTGTTGCTTCGTAAATGATTACTATTATTTTGATGACGTGTTGTTTTGACACGTTCTGTTTTGATCTGTACATATGTTATTTCATATTGTTTCACATAAGCTGATTATTACACTGAAACCGATTGTATAATCGTATGTTTGCTCAGGATATATATACTTTGATATTAGTTAACTGTATCTTTTGTTAGGTACGTATAAATATAGTCAATTCTAGAGATGGACATTCTGAGTATAGTTTTATGTAGATAGCTGTCCAGGTTTATCTGATACTATACATTCTAGAGTTCAGATAGTTATATGTATATCGAGAAGTTTAGTTTGACTTGAGATCTACCTTTGACCCTTTGGTCTCATGTTTTGGTTGATATGTCTTTCTCTTTGAAACTCGGATTTAGTTGGGATTGTTTGGTTGGAAGCTGATTTAAACCTTGAGAATGGGCAGGACTCATTAATTTTTATCCATGGTTGGCATTCTCCCTTCCATATCGTTGCTTGCATTACATTGACTCCTTTGCGCATTGATGTTGATTTGGGAATTATAGTTATTGTCAGCATTACGCTTATCACCTTGCGTATAGATGTTTGTTGGGAATTTGATTTGATTCAAGCATTTGTTTATTACTGTTGGTTGCCCAACTCAATCCGCTCCTTATTATCGCTTTATGACTAGATTGAGGTACATACAATCGATTGGATATGGATTGTACCTGCTTGACTAGAGCCCGCGCTTCTTGCTTGGCTTGGACTTGACTATGGGCTTAGAAGATTGAGGAATTTGGTTTGATATCTGCTCAGCACTATCAAGAGGAGATTTGGAGCATTCGACCCTTCGATCCGGCTAGATTCCTTTATACATATGAGTTTGACTTAATAATAAACCGGGGGCAGGCCACCCCGTCGGTTAGTTTTCTATGACCAACATCTCCCCTTGACTATGATCAACAATTCGTTTTCATTTTTCTACCATGGTTTACCGCTTACACATGAATTTGGTCTGTAAATTGATCTCAACAAGATTTTAGTTTAATCTTCACTTTTACCAACCTGTTTAATTGTTAAGCATTGTTTCACTATTGCTATTCTTCCCAATGTTATGACATTTCTACTTCCAATTTTCATGTCGGTTTTGCTTTGCCTCTGTTCTATTTTTGTCGCCTTGCTTCAGTTGTTAAATAAATATTACAGGTAGCCCTAGTTAGCCCATAGATCCCCCTTGTAGAGAAGCCCTAGGGTACCCCACAGCTAGCTCATTTCTATTTGCTTTGTGGGGAACAATACCTTCCAAACTTTTAAAGCCTATCCCAAACCATCCTTAATTTTATTTAAAAACTTAAGCCCAAAAAGAAAGAATAAATTCAAACCAAATTCAGTCCAAAACTCAATTTCAGCACAAAACAAGACCCAAATTGGCCAAGAACCAACTCAAATCCAACATCTAGATCCAAGGCCCAAAACACCAACAAGGCCTAAGCCCAATTCGAATCCGGCCCTAGTCTCAAAAATCAACCCAAAAGTCTAAGAGTTGACCAAGCTTTGACCACCTGACTTTGACCAAGCTTTGACCATCCGACTTTGACCAACCTGACCTTTGACTTTGACTCGGTCCAACCTTGATTGACTTGGTCCAACTTTGACCTTGACCCAACTTTGACTTGGTCCCACTTTGACCAATCCGAACTTTGACTTTGACCAATCTCAACTTTGACCTAATCCAACTTTGACCCGGTCTAACTTTGACCAGATTTGTTTTTTCAACCCTAACCCGAATTCAAACCCAAATTGTAGATCCCATCCAAATTCCAAAAATTTCTTTTCTCAAGTTTCAAAAATCATCTTATTCAAATCTCATCGTATTTGCAAAGAAACCATTTTGTGAAATTTTAAAGGAAAAACTCTTCTCACATCACAGAAACTCTTCTCAAATGCAGAAAGTTCTTCTCACATATACAGAAAGTTTTCTCCTAAAAACGTTTCTCAAAATTAGTGTTTCTTCATCGAGAATTCCGAACAACTTTCAAAGTTTTTTAACTTAGTTTTCAAATCCAAATAAAACGTTTTTGGGAGCAAGAAATGTCTAACCCTGTCAAAACATTTCCTTCCTGGTTAGACATCACTTGTCTCCTTTCCCAAAACAATCCGAGGCGGGGCACTGGGGTCGTCACATCCCTTGTCGCAGTCTGGATTTCTTAAGGCAGGGCATTAGGGTGACAAACCTCCTCTAATTGCAGCCGAGATTTTTACGAGGCGGGGTGCTAGGGATGTGACTGCCTTCCTAGTTACAGCCGGGATTTTAGAATCGTCTAACTCCCTTCTACTCGATTTCAATGTTTTCGGTTTTAAACGTTTTAAGACCCGGGAGTTAGAGACGTTATTAGGGTTTGACCGAGAACATCTCATTCATGGTGTTTCTTTCTAAATCCTATTTTCGACATAAATTCATTGCCCCATCTTTCGAGCTCGGCACTTACCATTAATTAAGTGTCGTGTTCGAGGGGGTACATAGGGTAATCCCTCGGGATTATCCGCCCTTTTACAACAAAAATGACTTTTCGGTTTTAAACTTTAAGAGAGACGATTTTGACAATCATTCCTCCAAACAACTCAACCCATCATCATCTCATTTCAAATCCCGAAATATCCCAAAACCTCAACTCTTTTCGAACCTCGAACCCAAAAAACCCAGGATCTCTCCCAAATTCCAATTGCCTCACATACTCAAGTCATCATTCAAACTCCAATTCACCTTAAACTCAAATCATCTTGCAAATTCTAGCTTCTCTCAAGCTTCCAAAGTCTCATAGGCCCAAGCGCCTCACAGACACGAACACTTCAATCTCTCCACCATTTTAAGATTCAAACGTCTCACAGGCCCGAGCGCCTCATAGACTTCGATATCTCTTTTCACCAAACGTCTTACAGACCCGAGCGTCTCACAGACTAGCATCCAAACCCGAAACTTTTTGAAACTTCGAACCTTTTTAAATCTCGAGCACCTCAAGTATCTTCAAGCTCCACATACATCAAAACTTCCAAAACCCAAAAATCCTGAACTACGTAAGGTCTGATCTCAACAGGGAGTTGAGTACGTAGGCTGCCCATCTAGGGTGCGACCCCATTCCAATAAAAAACCCTTTCCCCCCTTTAAGGTTGCTATCAAATCTCTCAAAATGCTCACACCTTCTTTGACTCCCACAAACTTCAAACCATTAGACTCCAAGTCTAGTCTATTCACTCGAGCTCAGACTTTCCCAAATCTTCATTCTATACTCATTCGAATTCACCAATTCCTTTTCTTGGCGCTAGCTTGGCAGAAAAGCTCGGCTCATCCATTCTCTTTCTCTCTTCATATCATAATCCTATCCTTGTGGCCCTTTGAAATGAATCTCTCTAAAAAAGGTTTTGAAAGAAGGGAATCCCAACAATTGGAGACCGAGGTTTCCTCGGGCACCAATCCGAAGTCGTGGTCGTTGCCACTTCTAAGGGGTGTAACCCAGTGCGAACCCACACAGAATCTCTGAAATTACCAGATAAGTCCTATCCATAGGTAATAATCTCAGAGTCAATTAACGGTTCTTAGAACCCGACATTCCTTCCTAGTTATCATAGGTCAAACTAGGTGGCGACTCTAGTCAACTCTGCCTTATAGAGGCATAAGTCCGCGTGGAGCCCATTGAGAGCGGGTGTAGTGCTCACTAGCATTCCCCTTATGCTTTCTGGGAAAGACGGACGATTTAGTAGGTATTTGAGGGCTGCCAGATTAACGGGTTTTCACCCTCCACAGAATGGCATTTTAGGCTCTGGGCTTTTCAGTCAAGAACCATATTTAGATAGACCCCCCTCATACCGAAAAATCACCCTCCACAGAATGGCGACTCCGCTGGGGAAAACTTGAGTAAGTTTTTCTCAAACTCAGGGAAGACTGAACTCTATTCAAAATTGTCGGGATTCCCCAGCTTCTTTCAAAACCTTCAAGAGATTCTTTTCAAAGCCTTTAGGATTATTCTACTCCACACATAGAGTGTGTATCTGATGAGGATAGATAGGATTTATTTGATCCTCAACAAACATTACAACAATTGGGTCAATAATTAGCTCACGATTAGAAAGAGACAATTAGGTGTGAATGAAGCTAACTTCCCTTTAGGTTAATAAATAACCAATTTGGAATCACTAATCTCAAGATAAAACACTTAGTACATAGGTTGGTGCTAACTTCATTTGGTTTGTTTATTACTTTCATATTTATATTGCGATTGTGGGGTGCATGGGGTGGGTAGCTTAGGACATGCATTCCTCTGTGTCACCCGATTTACCCATGATGTCACGGGATCCCCAACCGGTCCACGGTTGATTCCCCATGAGCTAGGGTCACTCTCTCAGTGAACAAACCCACGAGGCGGTACGGTCTCCGACCAACGCTTTGAGCTCATGATCCAAAAATATCCTCCATTATCCGAGTCAAAAGCCAGCATATAGTGACCTTTGAGCCTTCAGTGTCCAGCTGCCTGATCCGGTGTCTAGAACGGGTTTTATGGGTAGTCACCCCTTGTATACCGCCTGTCTGACCACCATTTTGCCTTACCCTGAAGACTGCATGGGCTCAGTTCTCCAAGTGTCCTCTGCACCACGGGTGTCTCTAAAGCCCGATGTCACGCTGCACGTCCATAGAGGATCCCGTATTTATCGGATACCCATACATGGCACAACGTAGTCAGTGAATAATTTGGACTTTAGACACACCTGACCGTGCAGATGACGAGAGACCCGTTCCCATGCAGTACTTCCCCAAGTTTCCCAAAAGTGAGTATGTTGTGATAATCCCCGGCCGTGGCTCGTGTGACTGTATCACTTCGGGTATCCTGACCTTTCGAACTTAAGCACTCCGGACTTTCTTGATGACGTGCCCCATAAGGCATAACAGAGATAAATCCCGAGAGATGAACAGTGAAGGAACGACGGTTCCCCCGGTGGTATGGAAGCATTGATTGACCTGGAAGGTGATTATCCCAATCATTCGCACTCAGCTCCACATAAAATCAGCCACAATTTTCACTTTGCACTTACATCTATGTGTGATCACGTTTTAAAGTTAGCAAAAATCAGAAAATGAATCATGTCGAACACTCAAATGAAATATTTTCAAAGTCGTTCATCTCTAATGATTTCAAAATTGTTATTTCCAAAACAGTTTTCAAAATCGGTTTCAATCAAAGTCTTCCAAACAATAAACTTTGTCAAACAGTTTGCAAAGAACGGATTTCAAAAATCTACTGTTTACAGATGATTTTCAAACATCACTTCTCACAGATGTCATTTCAAAAACAGATTTCAAAAGTCTACTTGTTACAAACGAATTTCAAACAACATTTTTCACGGATTTTATTTCAAAATAGTTTTAAAACGATTTTCAAAGTCGGTTTTCTCAAATGTATTTCAAACTAAATGATTTAGTCCCCATGTTGTGACCCGCTATTTTTGAAGTTCAACCCACCTTCAAGAGCAGTGGTCATTACAGTGGAACGTACTAGTCATTTCGTGTTTTCACACAAGTGGTGGATTTTCACATAAGATTTTGTGTTCTATCATTCATCTTTCCTTTCTCAAAACATCCCCCATTCCTCCAGTCGGAGCAAGTGAAGCAGCATGAAGATCGACTACGCGGATCGAGCTGAAGGCCAGAGGCGCACCAACCCGTGGAGCTAACCGAGCGACATGAAGACTAACACCAACCATTTAAATACAAAATTAGAGGTGTACCAACCCGAGTCAAGCGACATGAAGGTCAGCAACACTGATTCGAGTTCAAACTGTTGAAAATCAGAAGAACACCAACCTGTTTGGCTTGATCACAGTACCGCTCCGCTGCAAGAACCTTAAAACGAACAAGCAGCCGGTCAAGAGCCGAAGATGAGCGAGTAGCCGGTCAAGAACCCGAAGACGAGCGAGCAGCCAACCAGGAGCCTGAGCGCGAGCAGTCTTCCAGAATCCCAAAGACGGACCAGAAGAGTTTAGTAGAAGTCCAGCTCAACACTTCCCCATTTTAATGACTTTTTTAGGATTGATGATGTATAGGTCTTCTTCCCCTATGATTCTTTTCTCTCTCGTCCATTTCTGAATAGATTACATGTATAGGTTTATACATCCCTTTGATTTTTTTAGATGGATGTGTATAGGGTTCCCCACTCCCTATTTCATTTGCGAATGATCGAGCGTCAAAGTTTATATTGAGAAAATCCACCACTTTGAAAACACGCGTTTTCAAAAGTTGTTTTCTAAAACTTGGTTTCTTTTGGCATGCACATATAGTAAAAGAACGAATAAGGGACGACCCCCCACATATATATATCATTCGTCAACTTTGCTTTATGGGGTGAAAATTCACGGTATCTACAGGAGGCATCCCCTAAGTAAACAACGCCAACAAATGCAACCGAGCAAAAAACAAAACACATGCATTGCATTCATTGGAAAAAAGTCCCATGCATTCTCGGTCAGTTCGAATTTGTCAAACATGCACAACTCTTGTCCACCTAAGAAAATTTCACAATCATGTGCTCTGTTATCACCACACCACACACCAGCTTTTATCCCAACATCTCAATCTCCAAAGCCTGGCCTTCAGAGGGATAATAGAAAGCACAAGGGAGTTTGAACCTCTGCCATGTGCATCAGTGCCCATGATGAAAAGAAGCAGTCCTTTCCATATCGTGGGGCCACCATGCGGGAGTTGTCACTCCCTAAAAGTCCCAAATTCTAGGAGCCAATTAACCCGACCACACTCGAGAATTACTTCTCCGACAACAACCCCGACAAGTCGACCACCTTCAGGGCCAATGATGATGGGATGAGCTTCATGAACTACAAGCTGAATTCGACTCAAGCGAGACTAGTCTTAACCTTACCACTCATGCATTGCATCCAAAAACAAAACAAACACAAAATAAAAACATTCAATCAACCATTTCTATTCACCATTTTCAGCATTTCATGCATCCTATATGTAGTAATTCCATATTACCACAATACATCGCATGGTAGATAATCGCATTTGCATAGTCCCATATCGAAATGACATCTTTGGGAAAATCGTGAGAGATTGATTGAACATAGAGCGTGAACCACTTAACTCTTGACCCATCAATGAACACAAGGGTCTAATTAAAATCAGCACCACAAACCAAGTGAGTAGTGTGCAAAGAGCGGTATTTTCCCTTGAATTCTGAATGAGGATATTGGACAATCCACCGAGCGATGAGGGCAGACAGAGTGAGTCCATAGAGGTAAAACCATGAGCGACTTGTGTATTCGTTCAACACATAGAGAGGCACAATTCATAGCGAGATCAATGTCGATAAACAGGATATGAACTGTGATTCATGCAAAGATCCGAGAATAGTAAAACAACAATCATTGACTAATGAGAATGACGAGGCACTTAGGAATAAAAACCTCCACAAAACCAAAAGGCTTTGACTAACCAGCACATAATCCCTTAGTGAGCCCCTCTGAGCCTTTCGTGAAAAACTCTTTCTTACAAAAAAAAAAAACTCCACAACATGCCACCCCACATATACTTACTCGCCCTTGCAATAGAGGATCTCAAATGAGCCGGAGTCATGGTCCCTCCCCATCATCTTTCACAAAAAACAATAAAAATGTTCGAAGAAATCAGTGAGTCAATGCAACTCCAAAGCCAAACACCGAACAAAACACCAAAAATGGTCAAAGAAATCAATGAGTCAAGGAAACTCTGAAGCTGAAAGCCAAAATACAAAGCACATAAAAAATGCTTGAGAAGGTCACTGAGGCAAATGCAATTCCAAAAACACAAAAGTGAGAAGAAAGTCCAAACCGTACACCAGAAGAGACAAGAAGGAGAAATCCAGATTAAAAAGACCAATGATGTCTCGCAGAAACTAACAAAAGGTTATCAAAAACATGTCTAATCATTCCACCCATGGCAAAGGCGAAACATATCCTCTATTGCACAAAAGCTCCATAACTCCCAAACAAATCCTCCAGTCCCATGTGACATACATCATACCCCTCAGCCCCGTTATAACCCAATAAAAGACCTCTGACTCGTTAGTTGTTGAGTGTTGACTGAAAGTATCAGATCTGAAATATGAATCATAAGCTTCATACTTGTTATCAACATGTCCCGTCACATGACAAAGGGACCGTGAGCGAATGAGTGTGACCTTACTCCACAAAGTCTTTCGAGTGCGAGTGACTCTTTGATCTAAGCACCAAATCATGAACAGCCTACCCCATTGCACGTGAGGAATTTGTAAGGACCGGAAAGTCCAAAACCTCGAAAAGAATTTCTAAGGAAAATACTGCTCCGAGCGGCGAGAGTATCATCACACCATTATCACACACAACCATACTCACGAGAGATTGACCCAAATCCCCCCATGAGAGGAAAGTGATTCATGCATTCGAGCTCAACAATCACTCAAAATTGAACCGAAGATGTCTTATATTCGTACGCCTCATATTAATAGAGATAGAATCGTACCTTCTCTCCAAAAACTGCATAGGCATCTTGCATCTCATCTAGCATTTAGTGTTTGCATGCTCCATAACCATTTCATCATCAGCATTCCACCGATAGAAACTATGCATAGTCTCGCTGAAGGTGGACTTCAGTTGCAGTTGTTGAAGTGTAACTTTTGGTCAAAAGAAATCAAAAACTGAGGCCATCTGGAGCCACACAAAGACTATTTTGGAGCCATCCACTGTCATACTCGAGCCTCATTGGCGCCTCTCCTATAGCCAAGCTAGAGCCTTATGGGAGTCATCATCCGACATTGAAACCATTCTTGAAATTACACAGAGGTCATCCCAACAGTCCGAGAACAATATGGGAGCCACCTCAAATCCATGTTGGAGCCATTTCGTCACCAGGGCCTTGCCTACATAGTATCGGACTACGTATGGTCTGATCTCAATATGGAATTGAGTACGTAGGCAGCCCGTTCAGGGTGCGACCACATCAAAGGCAAAAACTTCCCTTTTCCCTCAGTGTCATTAAAGTGAACTAACCAAAGCATCGTCATGCTCAATCAGCACAAGACCATCCTAGAGCCATCTATGGAAATTCTGGAACCATGATGGGAACTCCCAAGAAAGTCATGCAACTGTGTTTCATCATTCACTCGTGAAAAACCATTCACTCGCTACAAAGTCCATAACAAATCCCGTCAAACAACAATAAATCCATCATCGGAGCCATCAAACCACCCTGAAAAAATCTGAAGGCAAATCAAAGCCCACAAACTGCCACAAAATCACCAACCATGTCAAACCCACCAACCACCCCGAGACCATTGGTCACACCGGAGCCATCAGTGCACACCGGAGCCATCAGTGCATACCGGAGCCATCAGGGTATACCGGAGCCATCAGTGCATACCGGAGCCATCAGTGCATACCGGAGCCATCAGTGCATACCGGAGCCATCAACGCATGCTGGAGCCATCTCAGATCCTTGAAGCCATGCCGGAGCCACCGGAGCCATCCCGAAGTTTTGATGTAACTATAAAGCCATCTGCTCACACAAAAACCTACCTCCCCAAACAGGGAGTTTAATTCAATTAATACATTGATCAATCACCTCACATCACATATCATCTGCATATACCCACAAAATTTGCTCACTATCTGACGCATCTTCACACCCGCTAGGCAGCTATTGCGCTACTAGTACGGTCGCCTTTCATTTTACACCCGCTAGGCAGCTATTACGCTACTAGTGTGGTCTCGCCGTTTTTCCTCCACTAGGCAGCTATTACGCTACTAGTGCGAGATCGTTCATTTCATAACCCACTAGGCAGCTATTACGCTACTAGTGCGGTCCCGCCATTTTTCCTCCACTAGGCAGCTATTACGCTACTAGTGCGAGATCGTTCATTTCATAACCCACTAGGCAGCTATTACGCTACTAGTGCGGTCCCGCCGTTTTTCCTCCACTAGGCAGCTATTACGCTACTAGTGCGAGATCGTTCATTTCATAACCCACTAGGCAGCTATTACGCTACTAGTGTGGTCTCGCCGTTTTTCCTCCACTAGGCAGTTATTACGCTACTAGTGCGAGATCGTTCATTTCATAACCCACTAGGCAGCTATTACGCTACTAGTGCGGTCTCGCCGTTTTTCCTCCACTAGGCAGCTATTACGCTACTAGTGCGAGATCGTTCATTTCATAACCCACTAGGCAGCTATTACGCTACTAGTGCGGTCCCGCTGTTTTTCCTCCACTAGGCAGCTATTACGCTACTAGTGCGAGATCGTTCATTTCATAACCCACTAGGCAGCTATTACGCTACTAGTGCGGTCCCGCCGTTTTTCCTCCACTAGGCAGCTATTACGCTACTAGTGCGAGATCGTTCATTTCATAACCCACTAGGCAGCTATTACGCTACTAGTGCGGTCCCGCCGTTTTTCCTTCACTAGGCAGCTATTACGCTACTAGTACGGTACTCCATCAAAGTATTATAGGCTCGTCATAAGTCCTATAGCTAGATGTCAAGAGGTCTAGTTGAGGCACTCCTAAGTCCTCGTACTTGCAATCGCATTCTAGGCCCGTCATAAGCCCTAGGACTGGATGTCAAGAGGTCCAGTTGAGGCACTCCTAAGCCCTCGTGCACCTTAAATCAAATCGGGTTGTTGGTATTATAGGCTCGTCATAAGTCCTATAGCTAGATGTCAAGAGGTCTAGTTGAGGCACTCCTAAGTCCTCGTACTTTCAATCGCATTCTAGGCCCGTCATAAGCCCTAGGACTGGATGTCAAGAGGTCCAGTTGAGGCACTCCTAAGCCCTCGTGCAACTTAAATCAAATCGGGTTGTTGGTATTATAGGCTCGTCATAAGTCCTATAGCTAGATGTCAAGAGGTCTAGTTGAGGCACTCCTAAGTCCTCGTACTTTCAATCGCATTCTAGGCCCGTCATAAGCCCTAGGACTGGATGTCAAGAGGTCCAGTTGAGGCACTCCTAAGCCCTCGTGCAACTTAAATCAAATCGGGTTGTTGGTATTATAGGCTCGTCATAAGTCCTATAGCTAGATGTCAAGAGGTCTAGTTGAGGCACTCCTAAGTCCTCGTACTTTCAATCGCATTCTAGGCCCGTCATAAGCCCTAGGACTGGATGTCAAGAGGTCCAGTTGAGGCACTCCTAAGCCCTCGTGCACCTTAAATCAAATCGGGTTGTTAGTATTATAGGCTCGTCATAAGTCCTATAGCTAGATATCAAGAGGTCTAGTTGAGGCACTCCTAAGTCCTCGTACTCTCAATCGCATTCTAGGCCCGTCATAAGCCCTAGGACTGGATATCAAGAGGTCCGGTTGAGGCACTCCTAAGCCCTCGTGCACCCTAAACCTAATCGGATTGTTAGTATCCTAGGCTCGTCATAAGTCCTAGGGTTAGATGTCAAGAGGTCTAACCGAGGCTCGTCATAAGTCCTCGTACTTTCAATCGCCATCATACACTCACAGTTGCATCTCAATGCACCTCAAACCCGTAGTGAGAATTTTTGGCGCCCCGTCAACCTTGATCCAATTCTGCAAGGGCTTGCAAAATTGAATCAAGGGGAGCCATCTGTAGACACCAAAAATTCTCACCCCATAAAGCAAATTCCGAAATAATAAGAGGGGTCGTCGCCTTTCTTTTTTTCAAAACATATTAACGTGCGTGCTAAGACGAAACCATCATTTTATAATCTTTTTCAAAACATTTCAGAAAAAAAAAACACAATTCTTCAAAATTGAATTTCCAACAATAATTCGGTTTCAAAAATGAAGGGCGTTTTTCTTTTTTTGTTCAGCTCGTTTCAGAGTTTAATTTCCGTTTGTTTTACCCATATGCTAAGTTCTATCACAGTGTAGCCGGGTAGAGTGTGGGGAGAGTTGGGGAACAACCTGAGTTCAAAACCCAGGGAGAACATATCAGTTTTATTTCTTTTCCTCCTGTTTTCACCGAACCAAGCATACTCTTACATACACCCAAAGTCAAAATCGGCCCCCAATAACTTTGGACCAATATCTGTCTCCAAAAACCCTACCTCTCTGTTGTAAAACTACAACTCAAAACCCTACTGTGGACACAGTTTAACATTCAGCCACCAACTACGGCACTTTTCCCTCGCCTGAAGCTCTAAGACAGCCGCCAACCACCCTCTTCATTCTCTTCTTCACGCTCTGCCCCTGCATCAAACCCCTCGTTCATGGTTTTGTAAGTAGTAGAATAATGACGAACATCAGCTCTACACCTCCATCTTCATTCTGCTACCCACGCAAGAAATATATTATAGCTCTGCACCTCCTTCATTTCATCATTTTCACTCATGGTGATGTGCGACCCGACTGGCGACAAGGAGCATCTACTCCACCCCTCTCCAACCCAGCTGCTGGCGAACATCATTCCCTTCATTGTGGGTGATTTTTCGCACTCAGTTGGCGAACAGCAAGCATACATGCTTCACCGCCATCCCCATCTTTTTCACTACCAGTAAGTTTGCAACCCAGAAAGAACACACAGTGCTTTCTTCATTCTCTGCATCAGCGTACAAAGAACATACATGTTCTCGCCCTTTTCATTCTCTTCAAACCGTCGAAACCAGAACACTCATGCTCACGCTTCTTCATTCACTTCAAAGCAGCCAATAAGAACATACATGTTCTCGTTTCTTCATTCCCTTCAAACTGTCTAAACAAGAACACACTTGCTCACTCTTTCTGCATTCTCTTCAAAATTGCTGAATGAGGAACATACATCACGCCCTCTTCAATCTCTTTACTCTGGGTAATTTTGCAATCCAAGCCCGCCAACAGAAAATATACATACTGCTTGCTCCTTTTCATCCCCTCCATCCGAACAAGGAAGCTACACGCTCTCACCATTATCTTCACTCATGGTAACGTGTAACTCAAACTGGTAAGTAATAAGCATACAACCCTGCACCTTTCTCAACTCTCATCTTCTTCCTCACCGTAACCTGCAACCCAAACTGATAAAATGATACATCCATACTCTGCGCCCAGTTATACTACTTCATTTCCAGTTATAATTCTTCATATCCGTCAGAATTTCCACCCAAATTGTCGAACAAAATAAAAAACATCCCCTCATCATTCTCTTCTTCCTTATTCGATTAACACCCATCCCCCATTTCTTCTTCTAAAAAAAAAATCATCAACCAAACCACGAGCGCACCTGCTCTGCGCCTCCTTCACCCTTTCATTCACAGTATAGTTGCAACCCAACTGGCGACAAGGAACACACAAGGCAACAAGGAATAACCAGCTGCGCTCATTCTTCCATTCACCGACGACAATTTTGAAGCCTACCTGACGAGCAAGGAACGACCAGCCCTGCCTCTCTTCATTCTATCCAGCCGACGGTAATTCCGCAACCTGGCAGGCGAACAGGAGTCCAAGCTCTGTTTTCCGTTCAGTTCTCTTCACCAACGGGAATTTTGCAACCTAAACTGGGAACAAAGAGCATACAAAACTGACGAGCAAGGAGCATATGTTTCTTCATTCTCTTCACTGTGAGCAATGTTGCAAATCTGACTGACGAATAAGGGAAATACATGCTCCGCTCTTTCATTTCTTCATTATCGGTAATCTTGCAAATTTACTCGGTCAATTAGAAACTCACGGGCTCCATTTTTTCGTTCACTTCACTCTTGGTAATTATGCTATTTGTAAAAATGCTACCAAATGCTAATGCCTGTCGGATTGTAATCTGCTCGTCTCGGCTTTTTTTTTCTCTCTCTTTCCTTTAATGAATGGTTTGTTGCTTCGTAAATGATTACTATTATTTTTGATGACGTGTTGTTTTGACACATTCTGTTTTGATCTGTACATATGTTATTTCATATTGTTTCACATAAGCTGATTATTACACTGAAACCGATTGTATAATCGTATGTTTGCTCAGGATATATATACTTTGATATTAGTTAACTGTATCTTTTGTTAGGTACGTATAAATATAGTCAATTCTAGAGATGGACATTCTGAGTATAGTTTTATGTAGATAGCTGTCCAGGTTTATCTGATACATATACATTCTAGAGTTCAGATAGTTATATTGTATATCGAGAAGTTTAGTTTGACTTGAGATCTACCTTTGACCCTTTGGTCTCATGTTTTGGTTGATATGTCTTTCTCTTTGAAACTCGGATTTAGTTGGGATTGTTTGGTTGGAAGCTGATTTTAAACCTTGAGAATGGGCAGGACTCATTAATTTTTATCCATGGTTGGCATTCTCCCTTTCCATATCGTTGCTTGCATTACATTGACTCCTTTGCGCATTGATGTTGATTTGGGAATTATAGTTATTGTCAGCATTACGCTTATCACCTTGCGTATAGATGTTTGTTGGGAATTTGATTTGATTCAAGCATTTGTTTATTACTGTTGGTTGCCCAACTCAATCCGCTCCTTATTATCGCTTTATGACTAGATTGAGGTACATACAATCGATTGGATATGGATTGTACCTGCTTGACTAGAGCCCGCGCTTCTTGCTTGGCTTGGACTTGACTATGGGCTTAGAAGATTGAGGAATTTGGTTTGATATCTGCTCAGCACTATCAAGAGGAGATTTGGAGCATTCGACCCTTCGATCCGGCTAGATTCCTTTATACATATGAGTTTGACTTAATAATAAACCGGGGGCAGGCCACCCCGTCGGTTAGTTTTCTATGACCAACATCTCCCCTTGACTATGATCAACAATTCGTTTTCATTTTTCTACCATGGTTTACCGCTTACACATGAATTTGGTCTGTAAATTGATCTCAACAAGATTTTAGTTTAATCTTCACTTTTACCAACCTGTTTAATTGTTAAGCATTGTTTCACTATTGCTATTCTTCCCAATGTTATGACATTTCTACTTCCAATTTTCATGTCGGTTTTGCTTTGCCTCTGTTCTATTTTTGTCGCCTTGCTTCAGTTGTTAAATAAATATTACAGGTAGCCCTAGTTAGCCCATAGATCTCCCCTTTGTAGAGAAGCCCTAGAAGGTACCCCACAGCTAGCTCATTTCTATTTGCTTTGTGGGGAACAATACCTTCCAAACTTTTAAAGCCTATCCCAAACCATCCTTAATTTTATTTAAAAACTTAAGCCCAAAAAGAAAGAATAAATTCAAACCAAATTCAGTCCAAAACTCAATTTCAGCACAAAACAAGACCCAAATTGGCCAAGAACCAACTCAAATCCAACATCTAGATCCAAGGCCCAAAACACCAACAAGGCCTAAGCCCAATTCGAATCCGGCCCTAGTCTCAAAAATCAACCCAAAAGTCTAAGAGTTGACCAAGCTTTGACCACCTGACTTTGACCAAGCTTTGACCATCCGACTTTGACCAACCTGACCTTTGACTTTGACTCGGTCCAACCTTGATTGACTTGGTCCAACTTTGACCTTGACCCAACTTTGACTTGGTCCCACTTTGACCAATCCGAACTTTGACTTTGACCAATCTCAACTTTGACCTAATCCAACTTTGACCCGGTCTAACTTTGACCAGATTTGTTTTTTTCAACCCTAACCCGAATTCAAACCCAAATTGTAGATCCCATCCAAATTCCAAAAATTTCTTTTCTCAAGTTTCAAAAAATCATCTTATTCAAATCTCATCGTATTTGCAAAGAAACCATTTTGTGAAATTTTAAAGGAAAAACTCTTCTCACATCACAGAAAACTCTTCTCAAATGCAGAAAGTTCTTCTCACATATACAGAAAGTTTTCTCCTAAAAACGTTTCTCAAAATTAGTGTTTCTTCATCGAGAATTCCGAACAACTTTCAAAGTTTTTTTAACTTAGTTTTCAAATCCAAATAAAACGTTTTTGGGAGCAAGAAATGTCTAACCCTGTCAAAACATTTCCTTCCTGGTTAGACATCACTTGTCTCCTTTCCCAAAACAATCCGAGGCGGGGCACTGGGGTCGTCACATCCCTTGTCGCAGTCTGGATTTCTTAAGGCAGGGCATTAGGGTGACAAACCTCCTCTAATTGCAGCCGAGATTTTTACGAGGCGGGGTGCTAGGGATGTGACTGCCTTCCTAGTTACAGCCGGGATTTTAGAATCGTCTAACTCCCTTCTACTCGATTTCAATGTTTTCGGTTTTAAACGTTTTAAGACCCGGGAGTTAGAGACGTTATTAGGGTTTGACCGAGAACATCTCATTCATGGTGTTTCTTTCTAAATCCTATTTTCGACATAAATTCATTGCCCCATCTTTCGAGCCTCGGCACTTACCATTAATTAAGTGTCGTGTTCGAGGGGGTACATAGGGTAATCCCTCGGGATTATCCGCCCTTTTACAACAAAAATGACTTTTCGGTTTTAAACTTTAAGAGAGACGATTTTGACAATCATTCCTCCAAACAACTCAACCCATCATCATCTCATTTCAAATCCCGAAATATCCCAAAACCTCAACTTTTCGAACCTCGAACCCAAAAACCCAGGATCTCTCCCAAATTCCAATTGCCTCACATAGTCAATCATTCAAACTCCAATTCACCTTAAACTCAAATCATCTTGCAAATTCTAGCTTCTCTCAAGCTTCCAAAGTCTCATAGGCCCAAGCGCCTCACAGACGAACACTTCAATCTCTCCACCATTTTAAGATTCAAACGTCTCACAGGCCCGAGCGCCTCATAGACTTCGATATCTCTTTTCACCAAACGTCTTACAGACCCGAGCGTCTCACAGACTAGCATCCAAACCCGAAACTTTTGAAACTTCGAACCTTTTTAAATCTCGAGCACCTCAAGTATCTTCAAGCTCCACATACATCAAAACTTCCAAAACCCAAAAATCCTGAACTACGTAAGGTCTGATCTCAACAGGGAGTTGAGTAGTAGGCTGCCATCTAGGGTGCGACCCCATTCCAATAAAAAACCCTTTCCCCCCTTTAAGGTTGCTATCAAATCTCTCAAAATGCTCAACCTTCTTTGACTCCCACAAACTTCAAACCATTAGACTCCAAGTCTAGTCTATTCACCGAGCTCAGACTTTCCCAAATCTTCATTCTATACTCATTCGAATTCACCAATTCCTTTTCTTGGCGCTAGCTTGGCAGAAAAGCTCGGCTCATCCATTCTCTTTTCTCTTCATTCATAATCCTATCCTTGTGGCCCTTTGAAATAAATCTCTCTAAAAAGGTTTTGAAAGAAGGGAATCCCACAATTGGAGACCGAGGTTTCCTCGGGCACCAATCCGAAGTCGTGGTCGTTGCCACTTCTAAGGGGTGTAACCCAGTGCGAACCCACACAGAATCTCTGAAATTACCAGATAAGTCCTATCCATAGGTAATAATCTCAGAGTCAATTAACGGTTCTTAGAACCCGACATTCCTTCCTAGTTATCATAGGTCAAACTAGGTGGCGACTCTAGTCAACTCTGCCTTATAGAGGCATAAGTCCGCGTGGAGCCCATTGAGAGCGGGTGTAGTGCTCACTAGCATTCCCCTTATGCTTTCTGGGAAAGACGGACGATTTAGTAGGTATTTGAGGGCTGCCAGATTAACGGGTTTTCACCCTCCACAGAATGGCATTTTAGGCTCTGGGCTTTTCAGTCAAGAACCATATTTAGATAGACCCCCCTCATACCGAAAAATCACCCTCCACACCCTGGAGAGATAATGCAGCTCTCATGGAACTATATACATCAGCAATATATATAGTTTTAAGCATCAGTAGCAAGTTATGAAACAGTTAATGTTAAGTAATAATATTGTTGTTTACGATAACAAACTAATTACCCCAGTATTGCGGTGGAGATCTTCGGTCTCTTGGCACCCCTACCAAGTGAGTCAAATTGCAAGATTCGTGGGTGCTTCGACATCACCAGCACAAGCAAAGACCACTGTCGACTGTCCACAAATTACACAATGTGTTGAAATCATTAAGCAACTAACACAAACTATATGTTTTAGATAATACTAAGAGAAATAGTCAAATATCATACTCGAATGATAGGCAGCATAATAAATGACTGTTAGAACATTCAAAGAGGGCATTCGTCATATTGCATAAGGCCTTGCATATCACTTGTCATCTGAACTGTACTGCACATAGCAGGACACAGGAATCCAAATCTTTGATCTTCATAGACATTGATCGCCTTATCATGCACCCACCTATGAGGCAATATCATTAGTCATTAACTTTTTATTCAAACATCTAATTCATCACCAATTAATGAATTCAAAATATAAAAGGTAGAAGTCACTCACATGGCGGCCGACTTGATAATCGACACATTCAACCATCCCTCCTGAAGCACTCCTCGAAGTGGACATATACATCCTAAATCGATGTATATCTTCTCTTGAACTATATAGTGAAATATCCGCTCGGGATCTTCCACAGTGAGGGAATCAGAATCAGGTGGTAGCAGCAACAACGAGGAATGCAGAATCTGCATGTTAGTCGACAAGCGGCCAATATTCTCTTCTCCACCAAAGCAGGTCTAAGCACAAAATTTGTGGATGCCTTTGATTGCACAGGTGTGGCAATTCTTTTTCCTTTGCCCTTATCAGTCTTCGGTCGGCTCATATCCTATGATATTAGTCTAATTAAGTATATGGATGCAAGGTGGTACACCAAGTTTTATAGCAACGGTTAAGAGTAATACCTGCCAGGGAGTCTGATCAATCGTACAGGCCAGCACTGTCGCAGTTTGTGCAGAACGCAAGGTGGTCTTTGTGGGATCGGCACCGGTAAACGACGTCAGCATGCTCTGCAACAAATTCGTCTAGAAGCACTCGTGCATGGTAATGTCGGAGTGGTTCACTGTGCCAATCACTTGGAGGAGAGGGGAAAAAGTTTTCCCCATGCAACCATGACCTCTTTACTCCAATTTGAAAAACAGATGGCACTCAGGGTGCCTGAGTGTTATATGGAACTTGTTTAGATAAAAATTGTGAATTCTTCTATGATGATATTAGTGATCAAGTGAAAAATCATAATCGTCATGTACTCAATTGAAATGTTAGTCTAACCTTTAGAGATGCATAGGGAAAACGGATCAACGAGTGGACAATACTTCTCACTACGGGCACTCTGCTGCTGAATGGGTGATGATCAACTGGGGTCGAGAAACCTCTGGCTTTCATGCTGCTGTGGCTGAATCCTTGAGATAGCCTGAGCGATCCTCTCGTCGACGTTCTGAGTAATCTTGCTCCATCTCAGTCAACGCTCTCAGGTGCTCCTCGTAGCTAATCGACGTTCCCTGTGATTCTGGACCCGGGTGCGCCAACATGCCTGGCGGATACCAACGTGCCCACCAAACCCAATGGCACGACCTAGATGATCCTCTACCAAGAGCGCGTGTAAGAGGATCATCATTCCTCTGTGAGGTCCAGGTGCCCTGGGTGAGTTGAGAGCTTAATTCAAACACAACACACAAATACAGTTATTAGTTTAACATAAGATATACAAATGAAATGAACAGTTTGACTAAAAAATGAAATGATATCACTTACCATTTGAGCAATAACTGCTCTCGTGGCTTCATCGTATTGAGGATTTTCGGGAGTAGAGTTCTTCGGAATGTGGCTTAATCCCACACTTCATTCTTCTACCACTGGCATCAATGAGCCATGTGGGCAGATATCCCTTTTGCTCCCATTCTGGTACCCTTTGAGCAATACTTTTTCACCTAAGTGGTGAGGGTACAGATTCTTCTTAGCATTGCTTGTTGTTGCACACGGAGAGCCTGCATAAATTAATGGGGATCATGTTAAGTGAAATGAACACAAAACAACATAAGAAATTAAGATTAATGTATGTATGATGACATAAAGTGCACCTGGAACTCCGGTGTCTGACGCCCTCTCAACAAATTCTAGCCATTGCTATCTGGCCTCGTAAACCTCCCATGGTGGTCTCTCACCGTCTCCACCATGATCTGGATCATCTGGATCTTCTGGAGTAGGCATCTTGTAGATGAACTTGTCAGCCAACTTATTCTTGTGGTCCCGGAACTGTTTCGACATCGCTGATAGCACATCCTTTTTAAGTGCGGGATCCACGGAGAAACGAGACTACGTACATGATCATTCAGTTAGTAAAGTAAACATAAATGTTCTATTATTTCACAAAAGATCATAGTAATAATGTAGAGATTTACCTGAAGACGCTGAAACATAGTATCCTTCAATGATTGAGGCACTTGCTTCCAGTTGTGGTTTATGTTGCAATATGACTTCACCAAATGGCTACCGTAAGCGGTGAAGTCATTCTTCCAATTTCCATGGGGTTGGTTGAACTGATTGAAGTCCACCGGTTTTGTAGGAGGGCCCTTGTTAGCCTTCAGCCCACGTGTTGCACCTCTCTTCTTTTGCTTCTTCGCCTCTGGTGGGACAACTGACTCCTCTTCGGTCTGCTGTGAAGGGCCAGCCTCAGTCTCGTGTACTGCTAACTGGTCCTTCTTCTTCTTTCCTCCTCTTGTGACCCGCTTACTTGGTCTATTCTGCTGTGGCTCAGGTTCTCCAGTCGAGATAAGCCGTCCAATGGGGTCATCCATAGGGTGATCATCCACTGCAAAAAAAAAACATAAAGCATTTTCATCAGATAAACTCATAACGTAAATACTATGATGCATAACAATAACAGTTAAGATGATATTACAGTCTACATTCTACTAACAACATTACCTGACACGTACAAAAACATAAATCATTTCATATTTTCTACCCAAACACCTCATCATGGTCTGATCGTGCGTAGAGCAAATCGTTTTCGGTATCATCAATCGAATCCGGTAATCCAGTAGGAAACAAGGATGTTTCCTCTACAGTCCCATTTTCATCGTTATCCTCATTTTCATTTTCGATTACAACCGGCCTTCTTCCTGGAAGAACAACAGACCATCTGCAGTCTTTCGGATCCTCAACATACCACACTTGTTCGCAATCCTTTCCCAGAACAAATTGATCATCATTATAACCGTGTAACCGTGAAAGATCAACCAGGTAAGCCCTCCATCATTTTGGTACCCGCGTCGGTTGTCCACCCACTTGCACCGGAACAACAGAAAGGAATCAATGTCATAGTCTAGTTCCCAGATGTCCTCGATGACACCATAATACCAATTACTAACTGGTTGAGATCGGTTACCGCTGTGGTACTCAGTGGCAGCAGCTTCAATTTTTACCCCACTATTCTGGTTTATCGATTTGGCATCTTGGCGTGCAGTGTAGTATGTATACCCACTAATATCATACCCCTCAAATGATGTAATATTAGTTTCAGGTCCGATTGCCAAACATCTGATCTCTTCGCTTACAGCTTCTGGATCTGATGATGCTAATGTCAACACATGATCTTTGAACCATTGGATAAAAACTCGGTTTTGTTCCTTTGTCAGCCAAATGTGGCCTTTCAAAGGATTTTGATGCCTTAACTCAACCATATGGGTTTCCAAATAAGGTTCAACAACCTCAAGATGTTGTAAGACAAACAAATGTGCTTGATGAATAAGTAGACGCGAAACTTGCACGATCTTTCTACCAATAACACCTTTACCCTTAAACCTGCCATAGTGTCGTGGTTTTGGGATACCAATAGACTCTGCCTCACTCAAATAATCGGTCACAAATTCCGTGACTTCCTCAGTCACTGTTGCTTCAACAATGCTCCCCTCTGGTCGATACCTATTCTTCATTCTACTTTTCAGAATACCCATGTACCGTTCAAAAGGGTACATGTACCGTAAGTATACCGGACCACAGAACTGTATCTCTCGAACGATGTGCACAATTAGATGTACCATTATATCAAAGAAAGATGGTGGGAAATACATCTCAAGTTGACATAATGTGATAACAATTTCACGTTGTAGATCATCTAGAGAGGTTACGTCAATTGCCTTGGAGCAAACAGCGTTGAAAAAGAAACATAACCGAGTTAAAGCATTTCTGACATCAGATGGCAATATCCCTCGAATTGCGACCGGAAGAAGATGTAACATCAGTACATGATAATCGTGAGATTTCATGCCTAAAAGTTTTAAATCCTTCATCGATACAATGTTCTTCCAGTTTGAAGAGTACCCAGACGGTACTTTTACCGAGTGCAGACATTTGCAGAAACTAATCTTTTCAGCCTTTGAGAGCGTGTAGCATGCAGGAGGTAGGTAGATTCGTTTCCCGTTCTCTTGTGGGTGTAACTCCTTTCGTATACCCATGGTTTGCATGTCCTTTCTGATTTTCAATCCGTCTTTTGTTTTGCCGGGTATATTGAGTAAAGTCCCACTCACTGCCTCACCAACGTTCTTCACAATGTGCATGATGTCTAAGCAGTGTCTCACAGAAATATGACGCCAATAAGGTAGTTCCCAAAAGATAGAACACTTTTTCCAAATGTTTTTCGCCGGTTTTGATGTGTTTCCAAATACATTTACAATGTCCTTAACCTTTTCGTACACTTCCTCAGAGGTCAGAGGTAGACGGGCCACACGAGTTTCGGCTTGACCATTGAACAACTTTCTCTTCGTTACTCGATAAGGGTGATCTTCGGGGAGAAGACGTCGATGACACATATAAACATTCTTCCCACAATGTTTTAAACGGTCCGAACAAGTGTCTTCCTCGCATATGGGACATGCAAATGTTCCTTTAACCGTGTAACCGGACAAGTTCCCATACGCAGGGAAGTCATTGACGGTACAGAACAACAAAGCCTTGAGCGTGAAATTCTCTCTTGCATAAGCATCATATACCACGGTCCCCTCATTCCACAATAGCTTCAGATCGTCGATCAGAGGGGCAAGGTACACATCAATGCTATTACCTGGCTGCTTGGGACCAGATATCAGGAGCGATAACATGATGTACTTTCGTTTCATACACAACCATGAGGGCAAATTGTAGATCACTAGCAGAACAGGCCATGTACTGTGTTGACTACTCAATGTGCCGTACGGGTTCATTCCATCAGTACATAACCCAAGCCTCAGATTCCTATCTTCATGTCCGAAATGTTCTTTGTACCGTCTATTGATGTTTCTCCACTGAGGCCCATCTGCTGGATGTCTTAGTTTCTCATCACTCTTTCTACCCTCCGCATGCCATCGTAAGTTCTTTGCATCTTTCGGATTCGCAAACAACCGTTTGAATCTGGGTATAATCGGCAAATACCAAACAAGTTTTGCTGGAGGGCTTTTTTTCTGAACGGAGGAGTACTCACCATCTTTATGCTTATACCGGGACAACGAACATTTCGGGCAATTGTCCAGATGTTCGTATTCACCCCTGTACAACACACAGTTGTTTGGACACGCGTGAATTTTTTTGTACTCTACTCCCATTGGACACACCCATTTCTTTGCCTCATACGTGGTGGTAGGGAGACCGTTCTCATCCGGTAGCATATCATGAATCAGCTCGAGGAATGCCGTGAAACCTTTGTCACTCAATCCATATCTTCCCTTCAGGTTGAACAAATTCAATATAGCTGTCAATTTCGTGTACTTAGTGCAAGTAGGATACAACGCCGTTTTGGATGCGTCCAACAACCTTTGATACTCATCCGGCCGGTCGACAAAGTTATCCTCAACGTTATCAAGCATCTCGTCAATTTGTTCATCATGATAAGTTGACTCACTGTCAACATTGACTCCGGAAGCGCTTGGGAGTTCTGACTCGTTAGTAGTATCGAATGTCTGCTCGGTTCTTGAGTTACACCGATCGTGACTGTAGGAAGATGAAGCATTATCTTCAACACGTTCTCCATGAAAAATCCATTTTGTATAATGTGGCATGAAACCACGGGTCTTCACATGGAGTTGTACGAGGTTGATGCTTGAATAATGTCTAACCACACCACAATCAACACAAGGACATGGAATTTTCTCCGCCTTTGTCCTGTCCTTGTGTTGCACTCAATGTTCATAGGATCGCGATCCGGATCGTAGGATCGTACGATCCTACGATCCCACCTCATATTTACGATTCAGATCGGTGCTAGACTCGGAATTTGGTAGGATCGTGGTAGGATCAGGTAGGATCGGTGGGATCATTTAGAATCGGGATCCAGCACCGATCCCACCATCTTACATTTTACAACATACAAATATATAAAAAAAAATATAAAATGAGCTTTATCTTATTCACTGATATCACCTCACGTCCTCACTTAATGACTTAACTCGTATGTCCTAAATTATAACCCTAACTTCTTCAATCTTCCTCTTCATTCAACCACCAAAGTGAATATCAACTTCAATCCTCTTCATTTTACCAGCAAAGCAAAGCAGTACAGTAGCTTCAATCCTCTTCGTTCAACTAGCAAAGAGAACAACAACACAACTTTAATCCAAAATCGAATAGCAGCACATCAGCTTCAATCTTCCTCTTCATTGAACCAGAAAACAGCAGTGAACAACAACACAACAACGAACGATTGATTTCTTTTTAACAACTATTTTTTTATCAAACTAAATGTTAATCAATATCTAGCATATTATAGTGGCATAATTGACCATAATCAATTTGGCTACTATCTCATTATAATTTAGTGTTACTGCTGCTGTTTTTTTTTACTATCATGTTGCTAAGACACTAGCGTTACAATAGTGTATGTCAATCGTAGTGGCAAAATACTGGATTGAAATGCTTATTTGAAATCTCGTAAAGCTAGTGGTTGCATAATAATTACTTAATTTGTTTTTATTATCTTCAAGTATAGAGCTAGTTGTGGGACTTTTAAGTTTTGAAGATGGCAAGCAACAATGTCAAATTCTGGTTAGAGCTAGACCTAGAGGTTGTGTTATAGGTAGAAGGAAAATTGCTCCTAGTAATAGATCAGATCCAGAACGGGAACAAGGTATTGAGGTTGATCGTGCTACTGAAAAAGTAAAGTGCATGTACATGTATTGGAACATTGTGTGTAGGGGGTATTTTTTGGCTGAAACATCATCTTGTTGGCACCAACACGGATGTTGAAGCATGTTTGACAGTCCCAGCTAATTGTTATGTATCATATCTAACATTGTTTTGTTTAAGAACTAAATTATGGGATTTGTGATTTCACATGCTAATATTTTGATGTTGTAAGAATATTATCTTACTTATCGATTGCTTTAAATGATGAAACTATATGTTATCTTTGCTCATGGTTTATTTGCTGTCAAATTTTATATGCTTTTTAGGTTGGCTCATGCTTTTTCTTATTGAAGTTTCATAATATGCAAGATTACATGAACTACAAAATTATATTTATCAAATTTTGTAGGATCGTTCGATCCTATGATCCGATCCCATGATCCGATCCTAGGGGTCCATTACGATCCTACAGTAGGATCGCGATCCTGAAAACATTGGTTGCACTGCAGCTTTGCAAAACTCTTTCAGCATTTTGTCAAAATGTTCGCCTCTATCACCATACATCCAGTCACGCTCCATACTACATGTGAAACTGATCACAGGTGTGAGTTAGAGCCTTTGTAGAATATGGCCTGTATTAAGTTGCACATGTTTATTTCTTAATGGAGCATGACTGGGATGATTGTCAATTAGTCTAGCCTAACTCTAAGGTTGCAAACACAAAATAAACTAGCATTTTAAATTTAAGAAATTGTTGCACTTCTAAAACAGAAACCGGTGTTTAAAACAATATTACGAATACTTTTTCTACAAAAAATTCGGCATGACCTTTGCATAATTGTACACATCCCGTGCTTATTATTCAGCACTCACCAAAGTCATCACAACCACAAACATTCCAACAATGGCAGCAACCAACAATTAAAATAAATCAATTCTTTACTAGCTAACTGAAAACCAATTGCAAATTCAGATCATCAAATCAACGCTTTCAATTCTCCACTGTATAAGTTCAAACCGGTTTAGAGATTAACAAAGAATCGAGAGTTAAAATACGTACTTGTTTTTTAAGGATTTATGGACAGGGGAGACTGGTTCCTGAGAGGTACGCTTCTGTGTGAGAGATGCAGTAATACCACTTCTGATATGTCTCTGCAAGGGAGCAACAAAAAATAAATTACAAAAGAAATGCATCAACAAATAGGGAATGAAGCTAAGTTATGTACTACCACTTATATTTAAATACATAATTGCATTTATTAAACAAAAAATAAGGTTTAGTTACTTACTTGTGCACAGAGGAGGAAAGTGCAACAGTAATGGAAGAAGGCAGGAAACAAGAGAGGTGACTCACGGACTTGAATGTAGTGAGACCTGATAAAAAAAATTAGATATTGTTAGACATATACACATCATTACGAAGAGATTTAAAAAAATAAAAAAACGGCATGACTTTTGCATAATTTTACCTATCCCTTGCTTATTATTAAGCATTCACCAACCATTCATCAACACAAATTTCCATCACAAATCAAACTAATACCAACTTTATCCATCAAACCAAATTTTAATAATTTGTGGAAATCAAATACAAAGTAAAAAAAAGACACAACCATGCCTATTATTAAGCATTCACCAATTATTCAACAACACAAATTTCAATCATAAACCAAACTAATATATACCAAATTTATTCATCAAACGAAATTCCAATAATTTGTGGAAATCAAATACAAAGTACAAAAGAGAAAAATGATAAGTTAGATTATATTACCGGTTCGAAAATGAATTGTTCTCCGCTCCGCTTTCAATATACCATCAAATGGTAAAGAAGCTTCTTAAGTATTTATCTGTAGAGACACAAATACGTATAGACACAAGAGAAACTCAGTAGTTGTGTTTGTTCCTTATAGGCAGTTAGGTTGCAAATTTACAGTGAGTGAACAGAATGAAGAGAATGAAGAGTTAAATTAAAAAAAATTTACCGGTTTCTAAATGAATTGTTTTCAGCCCCTCTTCTCAATCGGGCGTGCGAGACGCGTGTAGCCAATCTCTACAAAGGCAACGCATAAAGATTGAACAACATTCAGACCAATTAGAATAATTTTATATTAAACTTAACGACTATACAATACTCATATATATATATATATATACACTACCGAATGTTTATTAGTATTTTTACCAATGAATGAAGTTGTTCATAACAACTCATAAATGACAAGATCAAACTATAACTTACATAACAACCTAAATTGTATTTTTCATGTTTAACATGTTATCCATAATTTTCAATATACCACTTATGCATCACACTCTTGTATTAACGATAATATAATATCATAATCAAATATGTAAATTATAAACATTATCGTTAGCTCATTCAAACAAGCACAATAAGAATTTTTTTAAGTATAACGCTAATACAATCTACAGAGAGTGGGGAACTTAGTGTCAAAGATGATAACTCATCAACTCGACTACATTGTTTATGAAGACAAGGAGAAACTCTTAATTGCTTAACTTATATTACTTGTTCGAACAAGTAAACTTACATTTGTGATTAGTACAAATTTTGCTCAACTTATATAACTAGCAGAGATCACTCACCAATGTATATTTACAATGTATATTTACTTATGAAATGTGAATTAACAAGTAATTTTAAGTGGACAAATAAGCTAACCTAACTATACTTAAACAAATAATGCTCAAACATTGTTCCACCCCATATATAAGCATAATAAATCTAGCCCAAATAAGCTAACCTAACTATACTTAAAAGAAGGGCCAAAAACAGCACAAAAATTCACTCGGACATTTCGTCGAACACCTTGTGTGCATACATAAATTTAATAGTTTAACAACCAAATCTTGCAAAGATTTCACACACACAATAAATATCATCATCCACAATCACAATGTGACAACAATCTATCAATTTTAACAACAAATTAACAATTAAATAAACAAAATCGAAAATCAAAGTTAGGGTTACTCTCACCTAGCTAGCGCCTCTGTTGCCTCTGATGCTGGGCGGGAGACGGCGGCGACGACACCGACCACCGACGGCGCGACGGCAGGCGAAGGCGGAGGGCGGGCGACGACGGTCTGGTGGTGGCGGTGGGTCGGGGTTCGCAGCTCGCCGCGAGAGAGAACAGAGAGAGGGGTTAATTAGGGATAATTGAACTCGTAATCACGTCGAGGGGGTCTGGGGGTTTAATTAAAACGATCTATTTCGGCGGTTCCTAACAAAGAACCGCCGAAATAGACCCTCAGAAATAATAAAAAAAATAAAAATACCTATTTCGGCGGTTCCTTGTTAGGAACCGCCGAAATAGGTCGTTTTAATTTTAAAAAAAAAGAAAAATAGAAACACCTATTTCGGCGGTTTCGTAGAAGGAACCGCCGAAATAGGTCTCTTTTATTTTTTTTATTAGTAAATATGGTCTATTTCGGCGGTTCCTAACAAGGAACCGCCGAAATAGGCCCCTTCTTTACAGACCGCATACATCTCTGGCCCCTATTTCGGCGGTTTTATCTACAACCGCCGAAATAGGGGCGCCGAAATAGACGTTTTTTGTACTAGTGTAAGCTTAAAGAATTACTACGCACGTGAGAGAAACTTAATCAATCCGATCTTATTTTCCACAAGCTGATAAATTAATATGACTTCGTGTTAATCACCAATTTGATCATAAAAAGATTCACAAGGCTTTTTAAGAAATTTGTGAGATTAATTAAAAAGTGCAACTTTAACATTAGTTTGAAACAATACAGAAATAAAATAACAAAAAATAATTGTAGAAGTAATTACAAAACCATCTAGCTACAAATAACAATCACCTAGAGTAAATCCCTTCTAGCCTAGCATGTTACAAAAATAACAAACTGAGATTAGAAAATAAATCATCTGGTGGTGAAGACTCTTGCTCTTGCTGTGCTTGTCAAATCTGGAGACTCACCGGCTGGAGGTTGAAGATGATGAAGAAATGGCGATGGTGTGGTGAGATTAAGAGGTGCAAGCCTCATCTGAGGCATCTAGGGTGAATAGGTCATGTTTCCCTATCCCTAGGTGACTTTTTATATAAAAAATAGGCATTTTTATCTCTTAAAACTATTTCAGAATTCTGTATGCGGCGTCCGGACTTAAATGTCTTGACACATTTTCAGGAAGTTACGGCCTACGTCTGAACATACAAGTCCGGACATAAGTCTAGGCATGTCAGTATCCTAATGAGTGAAACTTGTTTCAGGCCTATATTCTTCGTTTGGACTCTGTTTTGTTCCCTGTTTGTTGCGTTGCGATGCAAAGTGAAAAATGTAATTCTATGGATTTTACATTCATTTGACATATAAAATGCATCAATTATTATCTAGACACAAATCATGCATAGAAACACACATGATAAGTGAGAAATATTGGTCAAACCATTACGAATAATAGGCAAATTAAACCCTTCAAAGTCTTTATATTTCACACTTATCACCCCGTGGTTATCAACTAACTACAAATAACCATCACCCAGAGTAAATATTTTCTAACCTAAATCTGTTGTGAGTGTAACCGTCAAAATATAGACACCGAGATAGACGTTTTTTGTACTAGTGAAGGCTTGAGTGCGTGAGACTCGTTCTTTGGCTACATTTCTACCAAAAATTGATCGCTAACCATGAAAGAGAGGAAATCGGAAGACAATTGTTGTTAGTATGATAGACGTGTAATATTCAAATACTAATAGTATGATAGACTTTAATAGTACGTACTACTAATAATCTCATCAATCGTAACATCTGTTGACATGTATACGAAATATGTATTTGACTTGGAACTCTTTTTTGTTATCCTCTGAGATGTCAAACATTGCTGAATTCAGCTAGTAAAAGATGAGAGCATTCCTATAACGGGTAATCAATTACCCTACTACTATATTATATATCTCTTCAAGATGGACGAGAGAGATGTGACGAGGATTGTAACAAACTGTAATTAACAGCTAGCATTATTATATGATCGATGTGTCGTTTTTTTATCAGGGGTTACATGAGTAGCTACCATTTACATGGTTTTAACAGCTAAGGTTTTCACCCCGCTAAGGTCTAATACAAGAAAAAAACTAATACAATCTAGAATTATCAAACCGTCGCTTACATCTAACTTTAACTAAACATACCCACCGATCATCTAGGCTTGAGAAATTTAAAACCTACTCATAGATCCTTGTTAACTTGAAGTCCTCTTGCATCTTTGTGAGCCGTTGTAGACCGGGGTGCACCATCCAAATCGCTTATACCCGTATGAACTAACCGCCTCCCAAAAATCATCTTCCCACAGGACTTGTATTCAGGTGCCTCATCTCTTTTATGGGCTCATAGATCCTTGTTAACTTAAAGTCCTCTTGCATCTTTGTGAGCCGTTGTAGACTGGGGTGCACCACCCAAATCGCTTATACCCGTATGAACTAACCGCCTCCCAAAAATCATCTTCCCACAGGACTTGTATTCAGGTGCCTCATCTCTTTTTTTTTTAATATTATTACAAAATCTTTAAATTGTTATAACTTTTACCATATAAGTCCAAAATGAAAAAAAAATTATATCACTATTCACCTAAATTCGAGCTCTTCAAAACAAGATCAGCCATGAATATATTTTGACAACTTTTTTTAAATTTTTTTTACATGTATACCATGGATTTTTAATGTGGGGATGTATGTACATATTTTAATGTGAGAATGTACATGTTTTAATGTGATGATGTACATGTTTAAATGTTGTACATCTTTAATGAACATCTGTACATGTTTGTATGGTCATATGTACATGTTTGTATGGTCATATGTACATGTCTTTATGACCGTCTGTACAAGTGTTCTTCCTTATATGTACAGGTTTTTATTTAAAGATGTACATATTTAATAATTTGTACAAGTTTATATGACTATCTATATGTTTTAAATGCGAAAATGTACATGTCTTCACGTGAGGATGTACATGTTTTAGTGAACATTTGTACAGGTTTGTATGACCATCTGTACAAGTTTTCTTTTATGTTCTATGCTCCATACATGTAATTTTTTTTTTAAGTTGTCAAAATATATTCATGATTGGTCTTATTTTGTAGAGCTTGAATTTAGGTGAACAATGATATAATTTTTTTTATTTTGGACTTATATATTAAAAGTTACAATAATTTAAAGTTTTATGATAAAGAAAAAAAGAATAAAAAATTTTAAAAAAAGAAAGAAAGACGCGGGCGTTTTTTTTTAAAAAAAAAGGGAATTGATCGCTGGGATGTAACCAAAGATGGCTACACCCAGCTGTAGTTCAAGAACAGAACAAATAGCTTGTAATACCTCATTCACGCCTGTACCTCGAGGCGAGAAAAACCCAGGCGGCGTGACTTTTACAGTTTCTCCTTCATTCTTCCTCGGGGTCCTCCCCTGAACTATTGTCGGCGCCTCTACAGATTCAGGGTCTACTTGATCACCAGTAGCCGTTGGCACCACCAAAACCGGCGGCTCACAGGGCTTCGCCGCTCTTTCACTGAAATCCTCCGACCAAACCTCCATTACACCCACGGTTGAGATTGTGTTGTCGAACAGGACATCGACTTCTTCGTTGATAATTCTGAATAGGTTGGTTTCCATTGTTATAAAACCTTCAAGGCAAGCGGGAATCTGGCTCATATCTGTTTCAAATTTCAAAATGCGTCCGAATTTCTCCACAATTCTCTGTATAGAGGTTTCCGACCATGCCTGGGGTGGGATGCCACGGACCCCATCTGTCCATTCTTCGAATGACCACCGCTCCTTATTCCAATTGCTTTCCCGTAAAAATCTTGTTTGGCCTTCTTTACTTGTAAATATTACTAGATAATCGTATGGTGATGAACTTATGACATGTTCGATGTCACCACTGGATTCTAGCTCCTCCCTCACCTTAGCACACGTGGTTTTCTCCCCACTTCGAGCTCTAATGCTTCTGTCAAGACTGGGGATAAGAATCCCTGAGGGAGCTAATTGAATCGGCATTTTATTTGTCATAACTTCCCTTTCACCTGGGCCATGAGGAGACTGTGAATGCGCCAGCCATAGCTCCCTTTGGGGATGAGGAGGGGGTGGAGGTGGGGGATGGGGGTTCGCGTGGCCTGAATAATCTCTAAACATGGGATTCCTTCTCCACGGTCTGGCAAATTGCGTACTGAGCCTCCTTCCGTCAACCCAAGAACCATTTACCTCCTTGATGGCTGCTCTGTTTGTTGAATATTTTCGAACTCAACAAAAACATACCGTGTGTTTGTAGCAATACGTCTCTTGATAGGCCGGCTGATATTGACGATTCTCCCAAATTTGTCAAAAGTTCTCCATAGCGTGCCCAGGGTTGTGTCATCGTGAACGTTGTCAACAAACACCGTTGTGGACACCGTCTGAGAGACTTGTTGCGAGTTTGTAAATCCTTCCATGGCTGACTGAAAGTTGTCAAAAACTTATGCGTGAGGAATTTGTTTTGGTAATTGGTGTTGAAGGTTGGAGATTGAGACGTGTAAGAGTAGTTGTTAAGCGACTGGTTAGGAAGTCTGGGTGTGCTGTAGGAAGTTGAGAGATTAGCTGAGAGGGAGAGGAGGAAAAGGGAGAGGGGTGTGGTGGTTATTACAGAAAATAATATTGCTAACTAACGTCTATATTAATTAGCTCCTATTCTTTCTCCATCCACTACTCTAGTTAGTTAGATCCACTAACTTAGTCTTTATTCACGTTCCTCACTTTACTCGGTCATCCTAAATATTAGGATCTGTTCAGTTTGATAAACGTTGTATCTCATGTATTTAAAGTCATGTAATTAATAGAAGCAGTGAGCAGAATTAATCTCATAACATGGTATCAGCCTAAACGATCCTCTCTGTTCCCCTCTTCTCTGCGTTCTCTCTCCCCTAACTCAATCGCCCCCACTCTCCTGTTATCTTCCCCCTGTGCTTCTCTACCTTTCCCATGGCTAATCTTATTGCTTGTATTTTTGTAGGATATTCCACATCTCAACATGCTTATTACTGTCTCGATCCAATCACCTACAAAGTCTATGTTTCTCGCCATGTTCAATTCGTGGAACATATATTTCCATACAAAAATCAGCCCCCATCCCCACCTACCGACACGTCCACTGATGCCGCAGACCCAGACGCGTGGACAACTATTTCAATCCCCTCTCCCCTAACGTCAGCCCCATCCTCTTCACCCCACGCCAGCCCATTTCACCACGGCCCACCCACGTGCACCACACCCACAACTTCACCGACCTTACCTCAGTTACCGCCCCAGCCGCCCTCACCTGCCACTCCCACACACGTGCTCCCTCAGCCAGCACCAGCCCATCCCTCTCACGGCCCAACCCAACATCCTTCCCAACCATCAATTCTCGGCCCCTACCCACCTATCACCCCCACACCAATCCGCTACCCAGCCAAACTCCACCTCACCCACCCCAAATCCAACTACGCCTCCATCCATTCAAACAATTCCTGACCGCACCATTGTAACCCGCTCTCACCACGGCATCACAAAACCGATCCAGAAGCTCAACCTCACGGCCAGCACCTCCTCCACCCCAGAACCAAGAACCATCACTCAAGCCTTAAAACATCCATCCTAGAGGAGTGCTATGCAACAAGAGTACGATGCCCTCCTAAACAATAACACCTGGACTCTTGTTCCACCTCAACCAAATCAAAACATTGTCGCCACCAAATGGATCTACCGTACCAAATACAATCCCGACGGCTCTGTCGATCGTTTGAAAGCACGCCTCGTTGCCAAAGGGTTCACCCAACGACCAGGCTGGGATTACAATGAGACATACAGTCCGGTGGTCAAACCAATAATCGTCCGCGTCGTTCTCACTCTTGCTGTCTCCAACAACTGGCCACTCCGACAATTGGATATCAACAATGTGTTTCTACAAGGGTCCCTCCCTGAGGAAGTGTACGTATCACAACCACCTGGGTTTTCAGATCCCAATCATCCCACACATGTCTGTCGTCTTCACAAAGCATTATACGGCCTCCGGCAAGCACCACGGGCATGGTACACCGAGCTCAAAAACTACCTCCAAAGTCATGGTTTCTCTCACTCTGAATCCGACACTTCACTCTTCATATATGTCACAATCAAGTCACCTTCTCCTCCTTGTCTACGTCGATGATATCATCGTCACCGGCAACACCCCTTCAGCCGTCAATGACCTCATCACAAAACTCTCCCGTCGATTTTCACTCAAAGACCTTGGCACCCTTTCATACTTTCTTGGTGTCGAAGTCATCCCTTGTAACGGTGGGTTATTCCTATCTCAACGTAAATATATCATTGATATCCTCACCAAAGCAGGCATGGCCAACTGCAAATCCTCACCCACCCCAATCTCCGCTTCCACACCACTTCTTCGCAGTACCACAGATCACCTAGACAATCCCACCACATACCGCACCCTTGTTGGCAGCCTACAATACCTCGGCCTCACTCGCCCAGATATAGCCTTCACCGTCAACCGGCTATCCCAGTTTATGCAAACACCAAGTACTCATCATTGGCATGCCCTCAAACGCCTACTGCGTTACTTAGCAGGCACTCTCACAAATGGTATTCACATTCAACCCCACAAGGCCACCACCATTCATGCCTACTCTGATGCCGACTGGGCTGGTGATCATGATGATTATGTCTCCACCACTGGATATATCATCTATCTTGGCTCCACTGCCATCTCCTGGAGCTCCCGCAAACAACGTGCAGTTGCCCGCTCATCCACTGAAGCGGAATACAAAGCTCTCGCCGATACTGCGTCAGAAGTATTGTGGCTTCTCTCTCTGCTCTCTGAATTGCACTATCATGTCAAACCTCCAATCATTCACTGTGACAACATGGGAGCCACTTTTCTTTCCTCCAATCCCGTATTCCACTCACGGATGAAACATGTTGACATCGCTTACCACTTCGTCCGTCAAAAGGTCCAAGACGGTATCTTCAAGGTTCAACATATTCCAACAACTGACCAACTCGCGAATGTACTCACCAAGGCACTTCCACGGCTGCAATTTGATAACAATGTCTCCAAGCTTGGACTACTTCAACAACCGTCCAGCTTGCGAGGGCATATTACAGAAAATAATATTGCTAACTAACGTCTATATTAATTAGCTCCTATTCTTTCTCCATCCACTACTCTAGTTAGTTAGATCCACTAACTTAGTCTTTAATCACGTTCCTCACTTTACTCGGTCATCCTAAATATTAGGATCTGTTCAGTTTGATAAACGCTGTATCTCATGTATTTAAAGTCATGTAATTAATAGAAGCAGTGAGCAGAATTAATCTCATAACAGTGGTAAGGGGTGGCTTGTTTAGTGGAGATGGCGGTGACATGGTGGCAATTTGGTTTCTGTGTGGTTGTGGGTTGAGAGGTTGGGAGAGGGTAGAAAGCGGGGACGAGAGCGCGTCATTTCGTTCTGTCAGCAGACTATATGTGGCGAATCATACTAGTTTTTGGAGCTTTTCCAGCTGCTTTAACCTACTATTGGCGAATGAAGATGCCGGAGCGGCTAGATACAGTGCTCTAGTCGCGAGGAATGCTCAACAAGCAGCGTTAGACATCTCTAAGGTGTTAAAGGTACATATTGAAGCGGAAGAGGAGAAGTTGGAGGAGATTATTGCGCATAGGAGGCATCAATTTGGGTTGTTTTCAAGAGAATTTGTTCGAGAGTATGGAATACGTTTACTAGGGACGACTAGCATTTCCAGCTAGCGAAATAGTCCGCCAAATTGGAGATTTATATGATGTGTCGTTACATTATAAGTTTTTTGATGTAGACGGATTGAATTAATTCAGCTGTTTTCAAGAGAATTTGTTCGAGAGTATGGAATACGTTTACTAGGGACGACTAGCATTTCCAGCTAGCGAAATAGTCCGCCAAATTGGAGATTTATATGATGTGTCGTTACATTATAAGTTTTTTGATATAGACGGATTGAATTAATTCAGCTGTTTTGCGTTTGCAAAAATAACACGTGTTCGTAAATTGACCCACAGAAATGTTCCCATTCTCCATTGAACCGTTCATAAGGCCTGGATGTGCTTGTTGCGCCCTTTTTATTATCCTATAGTCGTCATCTTCAAATTCCACTTGCTATTTATACCTAAGCTCCCTTTGCCAATTAAGCTATCATTGACTCACACACTCGATAACATCTCATATGCATCATATGAATTAACCATCTCTGGAGAAGGAAGAAAAATCAGAAAGTAGTCATTTTGAAGATATGGCAGCAGGAGGAGGAAGGTCGATGGAGGAAACTGCGACCTGGGCTGTGGCCGTAGTCTGCTTTGTACTGGTGCTCATATCCATTGCCATTGAGCAGGGCATCCATCGTATTGGATCGGTATATAGATAACTGAACTGAATTCATATATCTATATAACGTTGGTCGATCGATCTTAATTTCATATATCTATGGTTATTTGACTTGTTTGGTTTTTCTTTGTTTAACAATTTTTGATCAGTGGCTGAAGAAGAAACAGAAAACTGCGCTGCATGAAGCACTAGAAAAGATCAAAGCAGGTGATCGATCGACTGATCACTTATTTAATTTCTCTGTTCAATCATCTACTAGGTACTCTTCTGGTCCAGAAAAGATTAGTTGTTATTTAAGTCAGTTTTATATTGAAGTTATTATATACTGATTTGTTTCTTTGTACATGGATGCAGAGCTGATGCTTATGGGGTTCATTTCGCTTCTCCTAACAGTCCTTCAAAAACCCATTTCTGAGATTTGCATTTCCTCCGGAGTTGCTGATTCTTGGAATCCATGTGTCTCCCTTGATGATGATCAGAACCCTAAAATATATGAGGACAAATATTGCGCCAAGGTACGTAACACAAATATATATTATAGATATTCCTCAAATAATACAAAGAAGTTCTGCTTAGTAATATACTATCTATCTCTAGCTAATTTACTCTATGTATATTAATTATTTCAGGGTAAAGCTCCGCTGATGTCCACAGATGCCATTCATGAGTTGCATATATTCATTTTTGTGTTAGCTTTCTTTCATGTACTCTACTGCATTACCACCTTGGCCTTGGGAAAGTTAAAGGTATACTCCCTCCGTCCTGAATTCACCGTCTTGTTTACTATTTGGACATGTCGTTTGACTTCAATTTTTAACATATAAGATAAATTAATTTTGAAATTTTAAGTTTTGCATATGATTCCTCACATGATAAACTATATGTTACAAAATTTAGTTTTATAAAATTATTTTATCTTATATGTTTAATATTGAAGTGGAAAAACGTGCCATAAAGTAAACAGGACGGTCAATTCAGGACGGAGGGAGTACATCACATCACTATATTTCCATCATATGATCTAGCTACTATACATTGGTTAAACTATATGTACTTCAATTATATAAAAACTTTGATGTTTGTGGTCGGTAGGGGATGTATCATTAACCAAAGATCTTGGGTTCGAAAACTTTGTTAGTTGAATAACATGTATTTGTTGACCAGTCAAGTATATATAACTGGGGATTTCATAATGTTCCTGATATTTGACTGTTTTTTGTCAAAATTTTGAAACAGATGAGAAGATGGAAAACATGGGAGGATGAAACAAAATCAGTTGAATATCAATTCTCAAATGGTCAGATATATATTCCACACTCGATCGTGACCCCTTTACTAAATATTAATTAATTCATGAATTTATGCGATATTGCTTGTAATTTTTTTTTTTACTAAATTAAGTATTGAATTAATACATATATTTTAACAGACCCGGAGAGGATCAGATTCACTCGAGAAACTTCATTTGGTCGCAGGCATATGACTTTTTGGAGCCGTTCAACCACGTTTGTTTGGATTGTACGTACTTTTCGAGCAGCTAGCTAGTTACTCTTTATTTGGGATGTGATTTTGACTCTATTTAATTTGCTTGAATGCATGCAGGTTTGTTTCTTCAGACAGTTCTTTAAATCTGTCACTAGGGTTGATTACCTCACTCTCAGACAAGGATTTATAGCGGTGAGTAGCAACTAGCAACTACATACAAAACAAATACTCCCTTCTCTCCAAATTCGTCTCTAAAACGAGAGATATTTTGAATAGGAGGAGTAATTTTAAATAAAGAAAAAGTAAACAATATTACAAATTATCAATTACTGACAGTCTGATATATGTGGCTAGGCCCATTTGGCTCCCGGGAGTGATAAGAGTTTCGACTTCAGAAAGTATATCAGCAGATCACTGGACGAAGATTTCAAAGTCGTAGTAGGAATTAGGTTTGTTTTCTGCTTGCATTCTTTCGGTTTTAATTTTTATAATTGAGTTGGGTTACATTCTTTTGTTCTTGCCTAAGTAACACGAACCCTTTTCTTGTGTTTCACTTTGTTAATGCAGCCCAATAATGTGGTTATTTGCCACGCTATTCTTGCTGGGTTATACGAATGGTAATTAGCAATTACTCATCATCCATCAATTCATCAAGCTGGTTGATTCAGAATTCCATGCAGTGTTAAAAAAATAATCACTTACATATATCTAGCTCGATACTGAATTCTTTGTTCTAATTTTATTTCCCTCTTTCAACGTACAGGGTGGTATTCTTATTACTGGCTCCCCTTCATGCCATTGATAGTAAGTCTCATCAGACAGCACTATATTTGATTAATATTCATATATCACTACTACAAAAAATGTCTTAGACAACTGTTAAAAAAGTTATAGACAACTGTTATTAACAGTTGTAACAGAACCAGTTGTCTTAGGTAGTCATTGCATTAGACAACTGTTATTTTAACAGTTGTCTAATCGAGTGAAACAACAACTAGTAAATAACTTATTACAATTGTTATTGACGGTTGTGATAGATATACACATGAAAACTGTTAATAATAGTTGTGATAGGTCATATTTATTTCCCACTATCGAACCCAAAGACAACTGTTAATCAACTTTTTTATTAGATTTTTATACTTTTGACAATAAATGAAGTGCTCTTTGAAAACATTTACAACAAATAATATAGACTACAACACAATCTCATTGAAACACACTTTTACTACAAAACTTACAATATTCATACATATCATTACACTATCTTTAGCAAGTTACACAATGTAGAGCTATATGTTTGTTATACAATGTAAGAGCTATGTACCACTTATACAATGAGAGCTATTTGTCTTAAACTGGCGAACTGCTATTCTTGGTGGTGTTGACCATATATGGATTAAACCTGGCCGTGCTTGGTCTCTTTTCCGTTCTAAGTTAGCTGCTGCTATTCTTGGTGGTGTTGACCATATATGGATTAAACTGGTAAACCAACAGCTTCTTCCTACTCTTTTTTCTTCCTCTTATTCTTCTTGTTCCTCCTGTCTTCAACAACATCAGAAATTTGATTTTACTAACACTGCACATTTTCCAGCCATATTAATAGTGTATTTAGAGTGCAAAAACAAGCATTATAACGGAGAATAAAAATGCTCAATTGAACTGGCAATATACTGCCTTGTAACTACAATAAAATCTAGCTCCATAAAACCATAATTCAGACCATAAGCTATAGAATAAACTTCTTAAACACTGCTCAAACTCTCCCTTGTAACATCAATGAAAGAGAAAACATAAGGCCTAACATCAGTGAGAATATACATAGAAATACAAGCGCTTCTGATATTCAATGACAAAAATAGACAGTCTTACGTGAGAGTAAGCCTCATCTTGGCAGCCATATGCGGGGAGAACAATCTTGTTAACTATACATCATAGGTAAGTCTGAAGAACCTGCGCAAGCAACCAAATATCATCAAAATCTGGAAAACTTTGCAATCAATGAATATCATGTATCAATAATCTCAACTCAACATTTCGATCTCCTCACTAGATCAAGGAATGACCTTGAGTTAGTACTCTTGGTAACAATTTAGCAACACAAGCAGCAAACAAGAAAAAGTCCCTAAGTCACGCAGAGAATTTAACCAGTGTACTAAAAGTAATTGAAATTACTCTCCAAATGAAGCCAAACAATGCTTCATTGACAAAAGCGTGCACAACTCAAAGATAATATTGCATACCAGTCATTGAGGAAAACAACAGAGCGTTGTTAATGCAGCAACATGATCGCAAGTGGCCTCCTAAAGAATCCCAGAGCTGCAAGATTGGATACATGAAATGTTCAAATTGGTGGTTTTGATTTTAAGGATTTCAAAACGGTAGTTGAACAAAGCAAGAAGGATAAAAAACTCAACAGCCATTCACTTACCATGAATGAAAACTACCATGATAAATTAGTTGGGTCTGTAGCTGCAAACACGAAGATTAAGAAGCAGCAAGTCAAAATAAAATCAAGCACAGAAGACTAATAAGCAGCAAGTCAAAAAATGTAAGCACATATACCGACAAAGAAGCAAACAAGTCCATGCCTTTTCAATATCCAAATTAATCATTTATGTTTCAGCAGGATGAGACAACTAGACAGTAAACAAGAGACATCGCATTTCACTGCTTAGTGGACTGTGAAATTACAATTGTAGTAGTCGTCACTAATAACTTCATTCATGACAAGACAACATAAAAAGAGGAATCGAATATGATAGTAATTCTAGATTTGGTAACAACTACATAAGAAGTTTAATGACACTTATTATGGAAATGTTTGATGAAAGTAAATTATAAAAAATAAGCAATTTAAACTGCAAGATATATTTGGTCCTTATTATGGAAAATATATTCCATAAACATGCAATAAATGAGCAGACCTGGATGAAGGTGAGACGGTGGGTTCATCCCCAACAGCTGCTGCAGGAGCATAAGCTCTAATATTCCTTATTCTCTTATGCAGCATTCTGAAACATTTTCGGCATTTTCCTCGTATACTAACTCGACCTTCGATAACCAGCTGCAGTCACTATTTAGGCAAGTAAAAGTTTCATTATAACATACATTACTATATTTCATTAACATGTGAGAATGAAATCTTGTGTAAAATATTAATGCTAAGACGAAAAACAGTCACAAAACCTAAATTAAGCATGCACCGAGCTCGAGTTTCAACATTAAACTTATATTAATGAAACACAAAGAGTATTGCTAGAACTGAAGCCGGATGATAGTTATAAATATAGTAGCTGTCACGAATAAATACATTATATATGAAAGCATTGACATGTACAAACAAATAAAATAGAACTAGAAGCAATAATATAATAGGACATCGCTTTAACACCATGCTGCCACAAGTTGTATATGCATACATCAAATTGTCATGTATAACAATACTACATGACTTTTATATGAGTCCAACAGCAAATGCAATGGCTAGATTAAAAGTTCGGACCTATATATAGTTGAGATTTGTGCCTTCCAAGAAAGTCCACAAACCTTGGAAATCTCATCCATATGAAAACATAGCTCTAATACAATATACATCACAGTTTAGTCAATTAACCACAATTTATTAGTCACATTACAATTAATAGAATATCTCAGCTCGTATCAGTAGATAAAAGATTTATAAAGCGGGTGGTTGCTTCCAGCTGAAAGCAAAATAATTTTGTAAATTCAAGCATCTTGTTCCTAGTACGTGAAGCATAATTGGAAAGTTCAAACTTATTACTTTTATTAAATTTCAAAGCAATAAGTCTATGAAGATGTATATAATATCTCACCTCTACATGTAATGCTTGCTCATTGTCAAAATGCACAACAGAAATCATCAATATGATCAAAGTAAATATTTCCAAGCTCACCAAGTGCAAGCATTTTGTAACAGTATCTAAGAATTCAAGGCCGGGTTATAAATATATAAAAAAAAAAAGCAATATCAATTAACTATCCCATATTCAGTTTTAGGGGAACCATCCAACATTTGACCTTCAATCAGATGACAAGGAACTGGAAGGGATCACACTGATTTAACTAATGAAGAATGAGAAGGGGACTTTAGCTCGGACCAAGCTGTAGAGTCGCAGAAAATTCTCACAGAAGGAGCAAGATTTTTTACAGAGAGCACCAAGAACAACGTTAGGGTTAGAAATAAAGAAGAAGAAAATGCACGCTTCTGTAATACCTTTTCCTACTCCTGAGCTAGCTAATTAAGAAAACCATATTCAGTTTAGTTCAAAAACCCTAAATCTCGTGTTAAAGCTTCAATACAATTAGGGAGGAAATGAAAAAATTCTCACCGATGGTAAACCGAGAAAAATGGGAAGTCTCGCTGACAAAAACCAACGATTGTTCCTTGATTAGGGTTGAACTTTGAAGGAATCTGCAGAGCAGCGGTAGAGACAGAAACATCCTCTTCGTTCTCAAAAATTGATTTCGTCATTAGGTAGAGATAATCATACCATTAGTGAAAACTCCTCTTTGGCCAGATTAATTACCACGTATCGGATGAAGAGGAAGAAGTGGATGGATACTGAAGTGTTTCATACAGAGAAAGCTAGAAGAAAGGTATGGGGAGGATAGGAAATCGGCGCAGGGAGAAGGAACTCTCGTGGCCAAGGGTTTTTCTGTAGCGTTGAGTTTTTTTTCCGAAAGAACTATAGCATTGAGTTTTGTAGTACAACAAATGAGAGGAGAAGGACTTCAGCAAGACTCCAACGCTAGATCTGTTGTCCATTTCCTAAAGTTATTTTAAAATTTGCGCGCGTTTGCTTTTTTACTCACTTATAACAACTCTGTATTTAAAAACAGTTGTCTTCTTATACCATCTTTAGCACCTATTTACCCCATACTCATGCCAATAACAACCAAGAACTATTAGCAGTTGTCTTTCACCAGTAGTCCCTGATATAATCTGTAGTAGTGTATACATCTTTGTTTTATTGTCATGTTTTTTACAAGATTTATTCGCTTGCTAGGGTTTAGTTACTTTGAAAATCATTTGGTATATTGGTTGCATCATGAGAGTCTAAATTTGGATTTTGGGGGTGCAGATAATCCTCTTGGTTGGAACTAAGCTACAACTCATCATAACAGAGCTGGGGTTAAGAATATCAGAGAGAGCGGAAGTGGTTAAGGGCACCATTGTTGTAAACCCAGATGATGATCTCTTCTGGTTTAGCCAGCCGCGGTTCCTGCTCTTCCTTATCCACTTTGTTCTTTTCCAGGTGAATTAATGTCATTTATGTCTAAAAATAATACGTAATGTTATTATTTACGCTTACTAATTAATCATCATCAATTATCTTTGTTCTTGAATTAATGCAGAATGCTTTTCAACTCGCCTTCTTTGTCTTCACTTGGGTAAGCGAGCATGCATATTTAAAAGCTCTTATTCTTTTATCTTCATTCTTTTATATGTCTAAATTGATTGTTTGATTATCCAATTTTCAGTACAAATATGGATTCAGGTCATGCTTCCATCACAAGATCCAGGATGTGATTATAAGACTCGCAATGGGGTAAGAGATCAAGCTTAAATTCAGTCTCCCTTCTACCATATTCAAGTGCTATCCATTACCTGAGTGATGCATATTATATATAGGTAAACTTGTAATGTTCTGGAATTGGGATTTTGCAGGCTCATGATCCACATACTTTGCAGCTACATAACACTTCCTTTATATGCTCTCGTCACACAGGTTGGTATTTAAAATATTACCAGTTACAAGAATATGAACTGCAATCTGTGTTTTGATGAATAATGTGTACATATTTAAATCACAGATGGGATCAACCATGAAACCAACAGTGTTCAGCGCGAGAGTAGCACAGGCCATAAAGAGCTGGCACCGCTCCATCAGAAATAAGAAATCCCATCATTACGATAGGGGAACAACGCCCATCATGGCTGACAGCAGCTGGGATGATGATTCAGCTACTCCTTCCGTAGGATCCTCTCCAATGCACCTTCTTCATGGCAATGTTAACAGATCAGAGAGACTCGAGGCTCCACCTTCATCACCTCCTCTCTCAGAGAAGAATTACTGGCAGTTCAGGAATAATGGTCAAGGAGGGTTCGGATATCATGATGATCCATACAGCATTGATGTCGTAGTTAGTTCGCCTCCTCCTGATATTCAGTTGGGTCGAATGGAGATGGAGCCAAGAGTATCGCCTGTTCAACTCCGTTCAAGCAGGTTAGTGGGAGATAGTAGCCGGATGGGACAGCCGGAAGCTCCTCAAGATCAGCGATCATGAGAACCACTTAATTATGATTTCGATTCACTTTATTTGTTGTATATGAAACATGTATTAATATTATCAGCTCAAAACAAAACACCTAGCTAGCGACAGTAGATTAGGAAACTGGAACTTAGTCAAGTGTGTTTTATATGAAATGAAACCTTCTGTATTTAATGGACAGTCTACTAATCAAAAGTGTCAATAATTCAGTCTGCAAAAACATTGCACTGCCTATCCTACTAGATTAAAAGGGAAGAGCTTCAACAACCCTTTCTTTACTAAGTGCCCACTTGCTCTTAATGAATCAATTCAGTAGCTCATTTGCAAAATCCACACTCAAAGCAGGCAGCCAGCATGTATCAGCAAACAGTCAAATTTCTGAACCTTCTCTTCTTCGTAAATTTCCCTTTTCTTTCAAGTACAACATGGATTTCGAGTTGGAGTTGGAGTTGTATGGTAACCAGAGCTATTAGCTTCATCTTTTACTAACGAACCAACACAGAATCTGACATCCACAATGAAAAATCATGACAGCCACCTACTTTTTCCTTTTACCTCCCACCAAGCCGAGCTTCCCTGTACTTCAGATGACCTCATTTAGACTGGTGATGATACCTTGTGTGCAAAAGATATATCAAACTATCGCTGAGGTTTCGTGCGACTCTTCAGCCTTCCTAGCAGCAGCCAGCCTCTCAGCTGCCAACCTCTCCTCCAAAGCTCTGGCACCTCTTTCTCTGTCACCCAAAAATCAAAGCACTCTCTTCAGCATCTAGCATGGTCTATCCAAAAAGGCGGCAGTTTCATACTGAAAATCACTTTATTTGGACAGGGACCGCTTACGTAAAATCTTCACGAAGTAGAACAATTGAAGAGAAAATATTTATTTAAATAACTGAATATTCCATTCCAGCCCTAGACGTAAAGAGTCTCAACTAAACCATCTGAAACGATCCCCAAGTGGCACTTTCAGACCAAAGAATGGGTAAGACAGGTTGCTCTGCCCCTAGAGAGAAATAGAAGATTCCTCTAGTTTCCTTTCTATCTAGTTTTTTCTCATATTCTTTTTGTTTTCCCCACAACTCTCCTGAACAGTGTAAGCTAAAACTTAAGGGAACCCACAATGTAACCAAAGTGAAAGCATGAAGTATAACAATGCTACAACCATACAGATTCAACTGTACGTCTTACCTCCTCCTTGATGCCTCAATTGGGTCAGAACCTGGCAATGGTGCGGCACCTCCCAATGTATACCCTCTAGCCTCATCCGACATTTCAGATCTCCCACAAAGCAGCCGATGGAAAATTGATGCTATCGGGTTAACAATCGGTCTGCGATAATATAGTCAAGGTTCACAATGGGTAAACTCAAACCCACGATAATACATATAAGCCTTTATTTAATCACTTTGCAATTGCAGCCAGAAAATAGATGTCTACAACTGAAATCTAAGGCCAACACTGGTCTAACACCATCATCTATATATCTGCCTCCATCAATCCTTCCAGTATCACTATCATGTGTATATATAGGCTGTATGATCCCAGTTGACCAAAACCCTAGTCTAGTCTAAATTATCAACATCCATTTGACTGTAACTACAATCCTTAACACAGCCTATCAGACCATAATCAACCCTGCGCCCATATGACCCTTGATTCCCTCTACCTATGACATTTACTTGGGACTAGACCTGGCAATTTTGACCCAACCCGAAACCCAACCCGAACCCAACCCATATTTTTGCGGGTTAGGGTCTTGATTATTGACCCATCTATTTTTTGGGTTGGGTTAGGGTAATAAGCTAATTTTGTGGGTTGGGTTAGGGTAGAGATCTTAACCCATGACCCAACCCGAAACCCGAAAATATATTTATTAATAAGGAAAAATAAAAATATTAATTCACAATTATATATATTATTTTTAGATCAAGCTATACCTTAGCCTTAAGCCCAAGTGCAGTTGGACTATTCCACCTTTAATAATATCACATAATCTTAACTAAACAAATGGCCTAACCTATTGCATATCAAACAAAGGGCCCAACCAGACCTTAACATAATTTTAAAAACCCAAATGCTCTCGTCTTGTAGATCACATCCATTTTTCTTCTCTATGTCGTTGTTCATGTCTATGTCCCTCTTCATCTCTGCCCAAGGTTTGTTTTCTAATTCTCACTACCATAGTTGTTCTGAGAACATATGTACGTTTAGATTATCTATAAGGGTGAACAATAGTAGGTGATATGTATTTTTGTAAGTAGGATCTTGATTGTAGACCGCTTAGTGAATTCTGAAGCCAACAATATAATAGTGTGCTGCATAAAAATTCCTTAATGTTGGTAACAATTAAGTTATTGTGATTGTACTTTTCACAGACATGAGCACTCAATTTTAACAAGTGTAATTATTTAAACTATCAGTCATAGTTTGAGGCTTTGAGCTCTCAGTTTTAAATTTTTCTAACTTTAGAAGATTTGTCTTTAGTATATTCTCTAATGCATAATGAAGATTTTCATTTTCATTCCCCCCCCCCCCCCCCCTTTTTATTAAGGGCAATAGGATCAGTGCATATCTAGATAGGATTCCTCCCCAACAGTGGTAGAGTTTTAGGCTCAGACTGATAAATATAAACTTATGGAAAAAGTACGTGTTATTCTATTCATGGGAAATTAGTGCAGTACCTTTACATTCTTTGCATGACATGAAATTTGTTTAAAGTTGAGTCGATCAAGCAAGATTACTTCTCTTCCTTTGTGTCATCCTAATTAGATTTTTTATTAATTTCTACTCCTAATCCATCTAAATTATTGTATGCTTAAAAATGGGTTGGGTGGGTGGGTTAGGGTTGAAGGATTTTAAACGGGTTGGGTTAGGGTCATGATTTTCTGACCCATCCATTTTGGGTTGGGTTGGGGTTGATGATATTTTAAATGGGTTGGGTTAGGGTTGATATCAACCCGACCCAGCGACCCAAATTGCCAGGTCTACTTGGGACCAAGGCATTAATATCCCAATACGAACCTTACAATTATGACACAGCTTGTTTGCCTAATATAGTTTTGACACAATCAATTAAAGGTTGTGTGTGGATTGATCCATTCAATAACATTGTTGGGCTGGGGTTGAGCAAGTATATCACGCATAATCTGTCTTGTCAAATGTGTGCATTAAGAGCACATCGCGTATTATGCTCGATGCACTCTGTAGGATGCATCTGATGCATGATACCAGGTGCCATCTGTGATTAAAAAAACTAAAAAAATTAAAAAATTAAAATTTCTAGATAAAAAATAATTTATTTTGAAGAAATAATTTAAATTGATAAAAAAATAATAATTAAAAATGTATGATATAAAATTATGAAACTTATTTGGTATAAATTATGGTACTTAATTGGTATAAATTGGTAGTAAAATTGGTTTAAATTATTTGTTTAGAACACAATATTCTTTTTATGGTTCTCGATAAATTTTAAACAGTAAAACATTTATTTGTTTTAATATTATATGATATTTACCAAAAAATCGATTTTTAAAATTTTTTAATTTTTTATAAATATTTTTAATTTGTATAATTTATTTTTTGATATATTTTGAACTTTTTGTGAATTATTATGAATTTTTTAATATTTAGAGGCATATTGTGAACTCTAAACGTACTTTGTTAACTAGTAGGGTATTTTTGTCTTTTTTCCATCTGGCCAATGATTATAGAGGCATTTCATGGACTTTTATGAAAATATAGTGACATATTATGACTTTCTTTTTTCAGTGGCATTTCATGAATTAACCAAAAATATAGTGACATTTCATGAAATTTCCCATTTTTCAATGATATAACACCATGTTTGGCGTTTTTTAAGACAAAAACATTGAAAAATGTTTGTCAGTTCGGCTTCATGTTGCTCGTTTTTGGTGGTTTTGGTCTATGAAGTGCCGAAAAAAGCTTATAACCTCTTTTTCTACCTTCTTATTTTCAATGGTTTAAAACCACCGAATATAACTAATAAGAACCTCCAAAAATGATCTGTTTTGTACTACACTAATTTAGATCCACTCCAGCATGGACCTATGCGCAAATAGAAGAAAGTGAAACATCACCCCACCACCACCACAACCCCGAAAGGTTTTCTTCAAAGTTCAAACATTAAAATAATCATTATGCTACTATAGAATATTGATGGAGCCCATTATTTTTCTTGAGCCCTACATCCCAGCGTGCGCGCTCTTTTTTTTTTTTTTTGGGTTGACGCCAGGCGTTTGTGTCGTTTTCTCTTTTAAAAAAATATTTTTTTACCATAAATTTAAAATTATTGTAATTTTTAATATATAATTTCAAAATAAAAACAAATTATATAATTGTTTATCTAAATTCAAGCTCTTCAAAACAAGACCAGTCATGGATATGTTTTGATAACTTTTAAAAAAAAATATTTTTACATGTATAGTGTACAGAACATAAAAAACAAAACTTGTACAGATGGTCATACAAACCTGTACAAATGTTCATTAAAACATGTACATCCACACGTAAAAACATGTACATCATTGCATTAAAAACATACAGATGATCACATAAACTTGTATGAATCATTAAATATGTACATCATTTGATTAAAACATGTTCATATAAGGGAGCAAACTTATACATATGATCATACAAACATGTACACATGTTCATTGAAGAACATATACATTCTCACATTTAAATATGTATATTGTCACATTATAACATGTACATTCTTACATTAAAATATGTACATTCTTACATTAAAACATGTACATTCTCACATTTTAGTGTATCATCATATACATATAAAAATATTTTTTTGTAGAAGTTGTCAAAATATATCCATGACTGGTCTTGTTTTAAAGAGCTTGAATTTAGATAAACAATGATATAATTTTTTTTCATTTTGGACCTATATATTAAAAATTACAATCATTTAAAAAAATTTATGATAAAAAAGAAAACAAAAAAAAACTTAAAAAAAAGACACAAACGCTGCGTGCAAACTTAAGAAAAAAAGGGAAAAAAAGCAACAGCAACGCGCGCTTCATATCTATGTATGTAGCCATCGGATGGCTAAGTAACTGTAGCTGAGAAATTGTGATTTTTCTTCAAGCGGACACTAATTAAGGCATTCTTAATAGAGAACAAAATTCATCTTTTTACAAAATATTATTTTATCGGTTTGATTGTTCTTTGCCTGAAAGATAACATCCGTTTTTTCTCAACCTTACATTTTTCATTTTTCAAAAAAAGTTCTTAAGGGGAGAATCTACTCCCATTATGTGGGACATCAAAATGTAGACCAAGCCCACCCTAATAGATTGTCACTTCGTTTGAGAAAAGATTCAACAGGGTCTTGTCGATGTTGTCTATACTCATACCACTACACAATTGGCAGACATGATGACAAAGGTTCTACCAGGAACAAAGTACAAAGATCAGCTACAACAAATAGGAATGCGCGACGGCAACAAGGCAAGCCTTGATAATCTAGCTTACCTACTGCTTGAGGGGGGTGTTGGGATATTGCACCATCCGTATGCACAAGCCCAACATATGCCCACTTCAATTAAGCCCAACTAGTATTAGTCATGTAATTATTTATCTCTTATTTCTTTAACTCTTTTTATTTATCTTTTAGTTAGTTTAGATATGGCACCAAATCGGTATATATATAAGGATGTACTAATCTCCTTGTAACTACGCTGAATCAATATCAATAAAGCCTACTTTTCTTCAATCTCTACAAAACTAAACACACTTTATTTTCCAATAAGGATAGGCAGTGCAATGCTTTTGCAGACTGAATTATTGACACTTTTGATTAGTAGATTGTCCATTAAATACAGAAGGTTTCAAGTCTTGCGAGAAAAATGCTGTCTAAGAGAACGCGCCGCGCGTTTCTCTTTCTGAGTTAGGGTTTTCGCTATCTCAGCGAAATCCTCTTCGATTTTTTTCTCCGTCGCTTCTCCGCCTCTCTCTTGCAGATTTCGTCCTGATTTTGCGGTGGTCGTCTATTGCTTTTGAGTCTTCCTCCGTTCTGTCCAGTTTCCCTAAGTGTATTTGGGATTTTCATGGAGTTTCAAGCCTCCAAGTCGAATGATGCTCCGGTGATGGCTTCCAAGAAGAGGAAAATTGTTGGTTCCCAGGATTCTCAGCGTAAGGAGATTCCGGCAAGGCATCGGTTGGTACCTGATAGTGTAGAGAGAAGAACCTTCATCTCGTTTCGTAATGTGGTCGAAAAAGAAGTGCCGAGGAAGGAGGATAGCCTCTCTAAGGATGAAATGTCAGATGACGATCTCGAAGGAGAAGGGATGGAGGAAGATCCCCTCTGTCCTCGAATCAAGCTTCCCAAGACTATTTTGAAGGGTATTAGTAACAAATGGCGGAAGACAATTATTGTGAAGCTTTTGGGTAAAAAATTTCCGACTCATATCATGTTCGAAAGATTATGCCAACGGTGGCAGACCATAGGTCGCTTTGAGATTTTCCCAATAGGAAATGGGTACTTTTCGGTTGTTTTCGAGAATCTGGAAGATAGAAAGTCTGTGTTGTATGGGGGTCCTTGGATGATAGCTGATCATTACCTTACTGTTAGACGGTGGTGTAAGGACTTCGATGTTCAATCAGAAGCGCTCAAGAATCTGGATGTTTGGATCCGGTTCCCAGATCTCAAAGTGGAATACTTTGATGAAGCCGTTCTTACTTCGATTGGGAGTTCGGTGGGGAAAGTTAGGAAGATTGAATTGAGAAGATCCAAGATGGGTATTGCTTTCAATGGCGGGCCTGTGTTAGTTTAGACTTGGCTAAACCTTTAATTGGGAAGTACCTGTTCGGAAAGGAGACACAGAGGATCGAATACGAGGGTATTCATCAGCTGTGCTTCCTGTGTGGTCGATTTGGCCATCTGAAACCTGTGTGCCCGTTGGCAGAAGATAGCAACGCTAGGATTAATGAAGGAGGTTATAAAATGGTCCAAAAACCGGCGGTTGTGAAACCTCAAGAAGAGGACGACTTTGGAGATTGGATGAAGGTGACAAGAAGGAAGAAGGGTCCTGCGAACAAAGCTACTATTATTGATGGTAAGACTAAGGGGAATGGAGATGTTCAACCCCATCCGAAGCCAGTAGAATCTGGTAAAAAAGTCCTGAATCCTGTTGCCTCTAACTCGTTTGAAGTTCTTGTTCAGATAGATCAAGAAAATCTATCTAAGTCACTTAGGAAAAAGGAGGAAAGCCCCGGTAATACTCATTCCCCTATGACTGGATCCCCTCAACGGTTGATAGCTGATGCGCTTCCTGTAGTGGAAAATGAAGATGATGGGTCGCCTGAATTAATGTCTAGTGACGCTAGGATCTTGGCTTCGACTTTCAACCCTGCAAATCTGGATGATTCTAATTCTCAGGATACGGTGCTTGTGGAGGCGACTCCACAGGGTGATCAGGGAGTTATTCCATGACCTTTTCCTTCTTTTGTCTTTGTATATATTTTATGGCTTTGAATCTTAAAATACTATCCTGGAATGTGCGTGGTGCCTGCAAACCTAGTTTTTTGCCTAATCTTAGAAATTTGATTGCTTATAATCATCCTGATATCATCTTTCTCTGTGAGCCTAGGGTTAGTGGACCTAGAGCTGATACTGTGTGTAAAAATATTGGTTTTTTGAATAGCACCAGGGTTGAGGCAGTAGGTTTTAGTGGTGGCCTCTGGTTGTTTTGGAAGGATAATGTGAAGATTTCCATTTTGCATCGCGAGAGTCAGTTTATTCATACATCTATTCTGATAAATAATGTCTGTTTTTACTGTACTTTTGTGTATGCTAGCCCTCTTGCTTCTAATAGAATTCTTCTCTGGCAGTCTTTAAATAATATTCGTCCTGTGGGTAATCATAACTGGATGCTTACGGGGGATTTCAACTCTATCTTAAGTCTTGATGATAAGAAAGGTGGTATTAGATCCTTAAATAGAGGGAGTAGAGCCTTTTGTGATTGGGTTCAGTCCAATGGTCTTATTCAGCTTCCCTCAAAAGGGAATAAGTTTACTTGGACGAATGGTTCTATTTTCGTTAAGTTGGACAGAACGCTTGTGTCTAGTTGCTGGTTTGATAGCTTCCCTCATAGCTGGTGCATTAATCTGACTAGGACCTCTTCTGATCACTCTCCTATCTTGACATGCATTAATCAATCTAGACCTGTCCCCTTTCCCGGTCCCAAGCCTTTCCGTTTCCAGGTGGCCTGGGCCACCCATCCTGATTATGAGCATACTATTAGGGGTAGCTGGACTGGGTCTAGAAGCCTAACCCAAAACCTCGCTGAGTTAGGTATAGTTTTATCTGCTTGGAACCGAGATGTTTTTGGTAATACATTTGCTTTGAAAAGGAATCTGCTAGCTAGATTAGCTGGCATTCAGAAAAGTCTTGAAACTAGACATGTCACTTTCCTGAAAAATCTCGAAATTGATCTTCAAAAGGATCTTGAAGCTATCCTGGTGAGGGAGGAGCTGTTATGGTTTCAAAAGTCTAGGGATTTGTGGCTCAAATTTGGAGATAGGAATACTAGTTATTTCCATAGGAAAACTTTGGTTAGGCGATCCAGATCCAAAGTCCTATTCCTAAATGATAATAATGGCAATTTGGTTGAAGGGGATCGGAACTTAATGAACCTGGCTGTTGAGTTCTTCAAGAGTTTATATGCCCAGGAGTCTATTCTTACTTGTATCTCTGATTTCCATAGATTTCCTCCTCTTAGGATGGAGCAGATCAGAGAGTGTGAGTCTATTCCTTCCTTGCAGGAGCTTGAACAGGTTGTGAATTCCATTGGTAGTTTTAAGGCCCCTGGCCCTGATGGGTTCCATGCATGGTTCTTCAAAAAACATTGGGATCTGATCAACCCCAAAATCTATGATCTTATCCAGGAGGTCTTTACTAAGTTTAAGTTTAATCCAGAGCTGAATGAGACCCTTCTTTGTTTGATCCCTAAGACATCCTCCCCCTCTTCCATGAGCCAATTTAGACCTATTGCTTTGTGCAACACTAGTTATAAAATTATTTCCAAAATCTTGGCGAATAAAATCAAAACCTTTCTGCCGGATATTGTTTCTCCTCTTCAGACTAGCTTTATTCCTGGTCGGCATATTCAAGATAATCATGTTATAATGCAAGAAGTCATCTTCTCTATGGGGAAAACTAAATGTAAAGATGGTTGGGTAGTCATGAAAATTGATCTTGAAAAAGCCTATGATAAATTATCTTGGGTTTTTATCCGTAATACCCTTCAATGTCTTAATCTTCCTAGCAGCTTTATCAACCTTGTGATGTACTGTATTGAATCCCCTACCATGAGAGTTCTATGGAATGGTGGTCAATCTGATAAATTCCACCCTTCGAGGGGAATCAAACAAGGGGACCCCATATCCCCCTATATCTTTGTGCTTTGTATGGAGAGATTATCTCATTTGATTGATAGAGCTATTGAAAATAAGCTCTGGAAGCCGATTAAAGTTAGTAGAAGTGGTCCTACATTATCCCATATTTTCTTTGCGGATGATTTGATTCTGATGGGATCTGCTTCTAAATCGAATGTTTTATCTATGCTGTCTGTTCTGAAGGATTTCTGTTCAGCCTCTGGTGAGCAAATTAGTCTGGATAAATCAAAACTCTTGTTCTCTAGGAATGTCCCTGCTGCAAGGAAAGTGGAGTTGAGTAGAATTCTGGGTATCCCTGTGGCTGATAACCTGGGTAAATATTTGGGGTTAAATCTGATTCAGGGTAGACTGCAATCTACCCATTTTGATAATCTTGTTGGTAATATTCAACAAAAGCTAAATGGCTGGAAAGCCAAATCTCTCTCTTTTGCTGGCAGATTAACTCTAACTAAATCTGTTTTAAATGCCATTCCTACTTTTAGTATGATGTCTAAGAAAATCCCTAATTCTATGTGTCTCAAACTTGATAAAATGAGCAGGAATTTCCTGTGGGGCCATAAGGAGAATGAGAGGAAGCTGCATTCAATATCCTGGAGCAGAATTTGTAGGCCCAAGGATGAGGGTGGGCTTGGTCTGCGACTTTCTGCTGCTATGAACAAGGCATGTCTTGCAAAGCTATGCTGGAGACTGTTACAGAACCAAGACAAGCTTTGGGCTAAGGTTCTGCTCAATAAATATGCCGGTTCTGATAGATCAAATACATCTAGTACGTGGAGAAACATCCTGGATAGTAAGGATATTATTGAAAAAGGTGCCCGGTGGAAGCTTGGGAATGGGAAGAATATTCTGTTCTGGAAAGATGCTTGGCTAACTGATGTTCCCCTTTTGGAAGTCTGCAGTCAGTCACCTAATATCAACTGGGATGCTACGGTGGATCAGATGTGGGAACCAGGGAGAGGCTGGAAATGGGACATTTTGGAGAATATTCTACCTGCTAGATTCCTGAACACTCTTTCTTCTAAGGCCATCTTCAATAACAATATGGCTGATTCTATTATTTGGTCTAAAGACAAATCAGGTTCACTTACAGTCAATTCTGCATACAGACTGTGTTCCCAGCCCGGGCTGAAGGATAGATTCTGGAAAATGATTTGGTCACTTAAAGTTCCAGAAAGAGTTAAAACATTCCTCTGGTTTGCAGCCATGGATGGTCTTAAAACTAAACATTTATTGTTTAGCAGAGGCCTATCAAGTAATGATCTTTGTGCAGCTTGTGGGGAAACTGAAGACACAATCCATGTTCTTAAATCTTGCAGATGCAGTATAGATATTTGGGCACAGTTGCACAGAAACTTCCAAATTCAGTCTACTGGAATCCAAACATCTGTTCGGGATTGGTTTGTTGCCAACTTGCAATGCAAAAGTCAGTGTTCACGGTTTGAAGAAGCTATGTGGATGCAAATGTTTGCTATCACCTGTCACACTATCTGGTTCTGGAGAAACAAGAAATATCATGAGGGTCTTCCTGCTTCCTACGAACTACCGTTCCAGCTGGTGGAGAATAAGATTTGGGCCTATCTTGGTCCTCTCAATAATGCTGGTCGTCTTAATATCTCAAGTTCTCAGGCTGTTTTATCAAGGAAGTGGATTCCGCCTCCCCTAAACTTAATCAAGGTTAATACTGATGCTGCAGTCTCTTCCCTTGGACAGGCTGCGACTGGAGGTGTTGGACGTGATCACGAAGGTTCCTGGATCTTTGGTTTCACGCACCAGCTGGGTGAATCTGAAGTCCTAGAGTCTGAAGTCTGGGGCATTTATGATGGGCTGTATCTGGCTAAGAATAAGCACTTTCTGCAGATTGAGCTGGAATCTGATTATGTTGAAGCTATGACTCTAATTAGGTATGGTAGCCCAAGGAATCGTCCCTTGGAAAGTCTTGTGAATGCATGTAGGAATTTGGTCAGTTGGTTTCAATCTTGTACTTTGTTGATTATTAGGAGAGAAGCCAATTCAGTGGCTGATTTTTTGGCCAAAAGGGCCCTTTCTTGTAACAGGGGGTGTATTGAGGTGGCTAATCCTCCTAATTCTTGTATTCCTCTATTACGTCAGGACTGTTTTATCAGTCCTAATACATAAATAAATATCCTCTTTCTGATCAAAAAAATGTAGTATAAAAATTCATATAGTTAATCAAAATCATGTAAAAATATATATTTTTGTATAATTATTCATCTAATTAACACATCATTATATATTTTGATATATTTAAAATTTTATATTAGTTAGATGTATATATCTTTAACATCTATAATTTACTTAGAATTACAATCACCACACAAATATACTACAAATAATAATAATAATAATAATAATAATAATAATAATAATAATAATAATAATAAAAATGATAATCTAGTATTACATTGAAAAATTCATACATCAAAAAAGTCTCATTCTGCACTTGTTAATTAGTAAATCATGTTATAATGTAGTGTATTACAATATAAACCTGTATTTTATCGTGTCAATTTTATGTCTGATTTTGGACTCATGTCAGAATTGACATCTAGCTTTTTAAATGCATAGAGCAGGATAATTGCAGTTGGTATTGAGTTGTTACTTGCACACTTCTTGGTCTTTGATTGGTATCTACCTTTACAATTTTAAACCCTTACGGGTTGTTTGGTACAATGGCATAGAATAACAATTCCAGGAATTGAAGATATGCCAGCATTTGGTTGATGGAATTTAAATTCCAAGAATTATTAATATTCCCAATATCTGTCAACTCACTTGGAATTCTATTCCCTACAAATTAGGTAGAAATTACTATTCCAAGGGAATTCCCCCGCAACTTCCACCGCCTACGAAATTAATTTTCTCTTTCTACCTTATTTGTGTTGCCTCCTCTTTCTTCTCGCTCCATCTCTCTCATAAATATTTTTAATTACAATATTTATTTATTATTTTATACATATATCATTTATAATTAATTAACATTAAATATATAAATTTATATGAATATATTATTTATATATACATTTAGAAAAGTAAAAAAATGATTTAGTTATGGGCACATATATTTGATGTTATATATATTGAAATAAAAAATTATATTATATACCATATATTAAAATATAATGTAAAAATAAATAAAATATTTTAATTAATACTAAAAATAAATAAGGTTATAGATTTAAATTTGAAAAATGTTCTAATAATGAAATTATTGACTATAAGTGAATATATATGTACTTAAAATTAAGTATTGCCTTTACTTATTAAAAGAACTAGTTATTTTTTTAATGTTTCTTTTTAGTTCTTCATAGTGAATAATTACAAGTTTATATTCATGAAAATTTAATATATTTTCCATAAAATTTAAAATGAAATGAAGAGAAAATTTTCAAATAAATTTATTGACTTATTTATTGGGTTCTTATAACTATGAAAATAAAATTTATCTATTATATTTTATCAAATATTTTTTATATAAATTTTCAAGTTAATCATACAATTAAAATCGTATAACTAATAAATAATAATAATAATAATAATTTTCCTTATCAATGATAGATTCATAACTATATAGTTTATCCTAAGTCTATTATCTTCATTATTCTCGCAACCAAACAAAATAAACATTAACTTCCAAATATTCCTATCATAACAATCAAATGAGGTCATATCGTATTCTTAGAGACTACGATTTCTATATTTGGAATTTGCCGAAGTAGGGAAGTCGACGTTTCAGTTTGTTTTATTGATTTTTGATTTACGAAACTGGTTGTAATCAGTTCGTGTTTATTTTAACAAAATAATTGGAGTCATCTTTATATTCTGTGTTTGGATCTGATTGTACTAATATTTTTCTAGAAAAGAAATAGGCATCTTTGAGACTCATATCATCAAGTTGTAAATACTTATCAAAGAAGACGAAGTTGAGTAGAAGCCGCCATAATTGATTATCTGATCCCTGTGGATTGTAATAATGATAACCAGAGTTACGTAATGATTGGAAATGGTCAAGAGGACCTTGATATTGATGGGAACGGCTCAGGTGCTGCAAGGCAGCAGATGCAGCTGCAAGAGGAGAAGTATACGCGATGCCGTGAAGAAACTGGCCATGGGTCCAAGCAAATTGGAAATACACTCTTGTACACCGTTATTAGTGTTTATTAACTTATGTATAAAGTTAACTAATCGTAAACAAAGTGTAAATAATTTTATATTAATATAGACATGTAAATATCTATAAAGGGTTATCGTAACTCTCATATTTTTTATCTCTTTTTATGACGAATTTTGAAAACACAATAAAATAGTATATGAAATTTTAAGTTTCATAAAGAAAAATATTTACAATTATAGATAAGAGTTACCAATGTTCTTTGGAAGTAGTTCCTATTCATAGATGAACTCTATATTACTTTGAATTCTCTTACATATATGTAACTACATCTTAAATATAAGGTGAAGGAAAATTTATTAAATATCACTATATCTTTTGTTAATTCATTAAATGTCAATGAAAAGATAGAAAGATAAAATATCCTAACATTTTATCCGATATTCATCAATTGCTACTCTAACCGTTGATCAAAGGAAAATTTCATAAGATGTCACTATATTTTTGGCTAATTCATGAAATGTCACTATATTTTTAGCTAATTCATGAAATGTTATTAAAAATCACGAAATGCTACTAGTTAATAAAGTAATTTTAAAATTCACAATATGCCTCTAAGCAAGGGCGGATCCAATGTAGAGCATAGTGTGTCAACTGACGATTGGGGTTGGTGGTATGCTGTAAGGCATCAGATGCAGCATTGCTGCAGAGGGGAGATGTAGACTTACTTGAAACTGGACTGACATGTGGACCATGACTTACCTATGAGCAAAGTTGAAATAGAGCACAACAAATTATGTGTTGTTGTAATTTGATCATCTTTGTTTTATTGTATATTATTAATGTTTATTATTTTATTTGTAAAATTAACGAACAGTAAACAAAAGTTAAATACTTTTATAATAATATAAGAGACCATTATAATTATTCTAATGTCCTCATCCCACTTTATAATGAATTTTGAAAAACTAAGTTATTTACATATATAAAATTTTGAGTTTAAAGAAGAAAAATACTTGTAATAAAAAATACGAGTTATAAATGTTTTTTAAAAGTAGTTCCTGTTTATACAAATGAGCTCTATATAGGCAGCGGCTGATGTGCTCAAAGTCTCTATTTGCAGGAGTGTTGCATTAATAAGAACTTATCGTTTTATTTGTTTTTTCTCATTTTCTTTTTTTTCCATCTTCTTTCTTTAGAATTCTACTTCCAAGTCACTGTATCTCTTTTCTTCCACTTACAGCAACTCAATGCTTTTCTTTTCTTCCACGTACATCAACTCACAGCAACCCAACACATATGATTTGATCGATCAGATATGAATCCGACGCAGATGATTTATCCCAAATTTGATTGATGATGTATCCCAACTTGATTGATCCATACAGACAATAACTCAATACTGACGATATCTTCCACACATACTGTATTTTCCATCATTTTAGCGAGTCCAATTGAGTATATACACAATTTTGGTTTTTGGTTTCTGCACCTTCTATCAGAGTATATTTCCGATCGGAGTATATTTATGGTCACACCGTACAAGCAGTGACTCATCGTTTTGATATCTTTTGTTCACATGAAACAAAAAACAAGGAATACAAATTTGCCGTTATTTCATAACATAACCCATTATTGGTGCTTTCCCATTTCTTTCTCCCCATTGTTCCACAGACGATAAGTTATGATTCAAATGTGACTGTTTCAGACTTACGGTGTATGGAAATTGAGCAGAAGAAAGGGTTGAAGAGATACGAGAAAGGAAAGGAGGGAGAATTCAGAGTTTACAAATAAAGGATTGTTCAGTTTTACAGGGATGAGCAGGGGAATGACGCAAATCTCTCATAGAAGAGGCTCAAAGGTGTTGATTTCCCTAACAATTTGCATAACCACAACATGTGAGGTTTGGTTAAGTCATTCGTTAGTTAACAAAATATATCTCCATTTCAAAATAAACCACTATAATATTTGTCATTTTCTTTTTGTTAGAGTTAAATTTTGATCATGGGAATGATCAATTCCCTAATGAATATTTGTGAGTGTTTTAAGGGCAAAGATGCATACTCGATAATGAATTATAGTGTCCAGCATCCACACTGCCCAGCTAGTATCTTGAAAGCACTAGTACCCACATCCCTGAACAAATACACCTTCTGATTTTTGTATTTCTTTTGCTGTTCAAGGAAAGTTAAGGTCTGTAGTTATAGTGGTTTATTCTCCAGAGTTTTCAACACTATCTATATTTGTTATGAGTCGAATAGTCTTCTATTATTCTATGAATTTTCATGTTTTGTATGTTTACATCTATTTTTCTCTTTTTTGGATCAATGTTGTTCATAATCGATCTTAACTATGAGGCTTTTATTGAAGATGACAAAAAATGATAATGGTATTCATAAACCTCAGCATTTATATAAAGTTCTATTGTTTTAAGGTTTATCAAATTTTGGTTTAATTCTTACACTACTTTTGTTTTTCTTTTTTAAAACAATACTTATTTTGTTATTGCAGTTCATCTAGTTTAAGATGGGGGGTCGATAGTTGCAGTTGAATGATGCTCCATCATCTTCTAATTATGTCATTGTTTATGAACAATGTGCTCCTTTTTATGCTATTATTGTTGTTCTTGATGAAAATATATCTCTTTCATTATCAGAACCAGTACTTGGTGATGATCCTCTCTCAGTTTACTCCGTTGAAGATGCACAATTTGAACAACTCATATCATCTGCTAGAGGTTAGCAATTTATTGGCTTCGGGTTAACCTTTGGTTCTTATCAAGTTAACATCAGGTTAACGTTTAAATTAGGTCTGGCTAACTTTGTGTGTGATGTCAAGTTTTAAGTTACAAAGTTAGTAAGCCTTGAGGTAGGTTTGTGGTGTAGGGTAATCTTTTTTTTATTCATTCTATTCTTTATAATGTCGACACTGATTTGACAGGTTTTTAGGGTTTGTGGTTCAGGGATTAGGGTTCACTACAAACCCTGAAAAAGCCTTCAACGTTTTAATTTTTTCTAAGGTGGATTTTGGGGTGGTTTTGTGGTGTAGGGTAATCTTTTTTAACTAAGTCCACACTTTATAATGTCGCAATTGACTCGGCAATATGCCTTCAACGTTTTAAGATTTCCTAGGGTTGTTTTGGGGTGGGTTTGTGGTGTAGGGTAATCTTTTTTTATTCATTCTATTCTTTATAATCTCGACACTGACTCGACAGGTTTTTAGGGTTTATGGTTCAGGAATTAGGGTCGTTAGATCCTAATCCCTTCACTACAAACCCTAAAAATGCCTTCGATGTTTTAATATTTTCTAGGATGGATTTTGGGGTGGTTTTGTGGTGTAGGGTAATCTTTTTTACTAAGTCTATACTTTATAATGTTGTAACTGACTCGACAATAAGCCTTTGACGTTTTAAGATTTCCTATGGTGGTTTTGGGATGGATTTATGGTGTAGATAATATTAGTCATGGTTGTATATTGTTAGTTATAAAAGCTTCTTGATATCAATTGTTTAAATTATTAAATGCATTGCCTTGAACGACATTAAGTACATATTGTTAAAAAAAAATCAGCACATATATTGAGTAATATTTTCTGGTATATGTACGAGTTACAATCTGTTATTTATTAGTTTCAGAATTATATGTCATTCATACGGTAATAAATATGCCTTAAGTTTACATAATACTAGCCATGATTTCATATCATTAAAAACTACTCAATTCATTTTTCTTTCCAAATAATAGGTTAACCATTTCCAAATAATAGGTTAACCATTTACGAATGACAGGTTAACCATTTAGGATTGACAGGTTAACCATTTACGATTGACAGGTTAACCATTTACGAATGACAGGTTAACCATTTACATGCGACAGGTTAACCATTTACATGTGCCAGGTTAACCATTTACATGCGACAGGTTAACCATTTATGATTGATAGGTTAACCATTTACATGCGGCATGTTAACCATTTAGGATTGACCGGTTAACCATTTACACGTCTGTCGGCACATCACTGGAATGAAAACAAAAAGTTGAAAAAAATGAGATAAAACTCATCGTTTAGTTAAATGCAGTACTCTGCATATTTGTGCCCCAGCATATGAGCCACGCTCGATATTGATTCCTATTCTAAACTAATGATATGCTACCGCCCAGCTATATATTCTTATATGAAAACGGGTAAGTTGCGATCCATAAAGATGGAAGGTAAGTATGATTGACTTTTTTTTAGACCTTCAACCTGATTTATATAATTAGGATATTTTTGGTTACATGTATAAATATATGTAGTAAAGATAGTTATATTTACTGTACAATCAATAATGAAAATATGTACAATGAATAAGGAAACTATGTACAATGAATAAGGAAAATATGTACAATAAATAATTATACTGAAAGTACTATTATTACATATAATATTTGTTCTATAAGTAATGTACAAATTTTATAGGTATAATATATATGTTTTTTATTATATGGACATATAATATAGCTACCTTTAGCTACATATGGGTGTAGTGAGGCCAAAACATATTAGGATACTCCTTCGATCCCTAATTGACCTTCCCCTTTATTATTTGGGTATGTCGTTTGACTTTAATATTTAACGTATAAGATAACATAATTTTATAAATCTTAGTATTGCAATAGAATCCTTATTTGAAAAATTGTATGTTGTAGAATTTTTTTCCAAAATTATTTTATCTTTTATGTTTAATATTGAGGTGAAAAAACGAGTCAAAAAATAAATAGGAAAGTTAAAGTGGGACGCAAGTAGTGTTATACCGCGGCCAGGCCACATAACGGCCCCATACTATAAAATGTATCAAAACAAGCAGTGGGAACACCATCAAAACTCATATGTAATGCCACCGACAAACAGAATCCGAAACCTACCGACTAGAGGAAAAGTGGGCCGCATTCATATACTTGTGGATGAACACCCGCCAACCGTACAACTACAACATAGAATTATCATCGAAGCTAAACCAGGGTAAAAAGGAACATCCCTAAACTTATTCTAAGTGCTAAAAGATAGGGGTGTTCATAACTGGTTAACCGGCTTTTTGGTCCGGATTGTCGGTTAGTCAAAATTTAATAACTGTAACTAGTTCATTTAGAAGCGGTTAACCGGGATCGGTTAATCATCGGTTTCGGTGCGGTTTTACCTATTTAACGGTTAACCGAAATGATGTAGATTTATGTGTTTTTTTCTTATAATTAGTAAACAATGTGCGGTTTTTCCGGTTTTGATGCGATATTAAACCGATTAACCACCGATTTTGATAAGATTTTATTGATTTTGGTATAATTCTAACCATTAACTATACAACTGTACATTTATTTTTGGTAAATCTAATGATTAACCATATAGTTTTATACTTATACTAAAAAAAATCAAAAAAATTAAAAATAAAATGCTTAAACGGTTTTTTCGGTTAACCGGATTCGTCAAAATCAATAACCGGAACCGAAACCGGGAAACTAAACGGTTTCGGTTAACCGAACCGGCAAATGACTTCGGTTAACCGGGTTTTCGGTTTCACCGGTTCCGGTTCGGTTTGACGGTTCCGGTTTTCCATGAACACCCCTACTAAAAGATACTCGGAAAACATATATTAGGAGAGTACTAAACAAGACCATTATTAAAAAGCGGAAGACGACAGACAACATAGGATGACCAGTCATGGTTGGTGGGCTATTCCCCACCCAGCAACCATGGGAGTCGGGGGTCATTTCATTAGGCAACGTCTTGATATAGCAAATAGAAGCAACCAAATATCATTTCATGGGACTTGAGCAAAGTAAGCCTAATAATCCTAAGAAAAACTGGAAATCAAGGGGTTGTTCTCGTTTTGAAAATTAAATAAACAATAAGGAAACTAAACTAACACATAAAATAAAACTGATAAAATGCTATGGGTGAGCGGAACACTGGGTTTAGACTATTCTTCGCTAATCAGATTATGCAAACTTCTACAAACCGATAAGATATACGGATTGGCTAATTCTTCAATTTTTTCCAGAATTTAATCATAATTTCAGGAAAGATCACCTAGCTGAACACGCAAGGGCTAATCCAGAACCTAGTGAAACACACATAGATGGATTAAGCTTAAAGAATTAATACGCACGTGAGAGAAACTTAATCAATCCGATCTAATTTTCCACAGGCTAATAAATTAATACGACTTCGTGTTAATCACCAATTTGATCATAAAAACATTCACAAAGCTTTTTAAGAAATTCGCGAGATTAATTAAAAAAACACAACTTTAACATTAGTCTGAAACAATACAGAAATAAAATAACAAAAAATAATTGTAGAAGTAATTGCAAAATCAACTAGCTACAAATAACCATCACCCAGAGTAAATACCTTCTAGCCTAGCATGTTACAAAAATAACAAACTGAGATGCTCCCTCCTATTCAAAATATTTGTCGTTTTAGTGATGAATATGGGCAGATTTAAGTCTAGATTCATCTCTAAAATGATAGATATTTTGAATAGGAGGGAGTAGAAAATAAATCATCTGGTAGAGAAGACTTCTGCTCTTGGTGTGTTTGTCAAATCTGGAGACTCACCGGCTGGAGGTTGAAAATGATGAAGAAGTGGCGACGGTGTGGTGAGATTAAGAGGTGCAAGCCTCGTCTGAGGCATCTAGGGTGAATAGGTCATGTTCCCCCAACCCAAGGTGACTTTTTATATAAAAAATAGGTATTTTTATCTCTTAAAAAGGTATATTTCCGAATTCTATATGCGGCGTCTGGACTTAAATTTCTTGACACATTTTCAGGAAGTTATGGCCTACATCTGTACATACAAGTTTGGACATAAGTCTAGGCATGTCGGTATCCTAATGAGTGAAACTTGTTTCGGGCCTATATTCTTCGTTTGGACTCTGTTTTGTTCCCTGTTTGTTGCGTTGCGAAGCTTGCATAGTGAAAAATGTAATTCCATGGATTTTACATGCATTTGACATATAAAATGCATCAATTTTTATCTAAACACAAATCATAGAAAGGCACATGATAAGTGAGAAATATTGGTCAAACCATTACGAATAATAGGCAAATTAAACCTTTCAAAGTCTTTATATTTCACACTTATCACCCCCGTGGTTATCAAAAGTTGCCGTAAAGTCAGAAGCCTGAACAACCTAAACTGGCTCTTGCATGTGAACCTGCTCCACAACCTACTGAGATTCCTTGCCCGAAGCATTTGATTTTCCTTTCTACCCCTTTTTTACCTGCGAACAAGACCTTTGAAGAGACTCTCCTTCTGCCAAAACACCATCCTTAGTCACCTGATCAATGTGCCTTTTTTTCTTCCCGAAGAATCGTGAAAGCCTTCATCTCCCTCTTGGTAGTCTAAGGTTTTATTAGCCCTCAACTCAATTGGACTCACATCGGCTTGGAAGTAGACTGACTGTTCCACCACCCTATGAGCAGTACTAATGCATGGATCATCCAAGCTGCAAATAAATTTCCAAACATTCACTACCTTCTTTTGAGGGGGCTTTGTGTCCAAAACGAGAACCAGAGGCCCTCAGCCAGGGGCCATATGGATAAACTCCTGCAGGATAGTCAGATTGATATGGGCACTCCTTTGTGGCAAGGAGAAACAGACCATACCTGAAACAGATGTGAGTCATCTTCTTATATGTAACCCGCAGTACTGATTCCACACCTTGAATGGACACTTTCACGCATCTTAGGAGAGGCATACCAAGATCCATAAGAACTTCGAAGTGCAAAAACTCGCTACCCAACCCTCCCTCTTCATCACCATATATACTCTAGGAAGTTCCGAAAGCGCAAACCCAATCATTGGGCAAACCTCTTTTTTTGAAGAATGAAGGGAACATCGTGAATACGAACCCAAATAGAGAGGCAGAAGAAGTTGATCCTTTGTCACCTTTGCTCTGTCAATATGCTGATAGACCAACAGGGAGTCATCAAAGGTCCAAGGGCCACAGGACAAAAGCACATGCAGAGAATCCTACTTCACGGACTCAAAGAGGATGAGGTTAAGCCCAGCAAACCAGACCTTGAACTCTGCGTTCATCTGCCAAAGCCGGTCAAAGGTGGATTCCTTAGAGGAGAAAAGCTTACCCGGCAAGCGGCGTGTGAAAGGATAAACTTTAGTGACATTAACAAGGCCATGCATGGTGGTTGTCAACTATTCATCCACGACAGTGAGAGTTAACATAACACCCCAAATGGGCAACTATCAGACAATGTAGCTTTCAAGTCATTTGGACTTGAAAACTAGTCTTTTTCAAACTATTTATCCTCACTTGGGCTTAAAAGTGGAATGCCTTGTTGTTGTAGTTAACCCATATGTATCCATATAAATCATTCACATTACCACTCACATCCTGCTGTAAGATGGGGGTCAGATCGTGAGGTCAACTCATCGACTGGTTAGGCAGGCGCGACGGAATGAGCGACAAGATGTGGGTTGACGAAACCGAAACGATCCCGAATGGCAGCGACGTGAAGGGGAAATCGAAGATGATCCCAGTCCCACACGCGAGAGTAGGTCGAAAGGAGCCAAGACCAAGAAGCAACAACAATAAAGGGGAAGACCGGTAAGAAATCTACCCATAGAAAGCAGGTGGACAGCTTGAGGAAATCTTGTAGAGAAGACAAGCAAAACCGTTGAAATTTCTAGAGATTGGACACGAAGTTGCAATAAGCATACAACTGGCAGCAACAGACTGAAAAAAGGCAAAACCAGGAACTCAAACCTTCTACCCAAGGGAGTCACTGAAAACAGGGAAGGAGCACTAGTGTAAAGCAGGCCTATTTCAGCGGTTGTTAGCTAGGAACCGCCGAAATAGGCGCATTTTTAGAACAAAAAAACACAGCTATTTCGGCGGTTCCTAGCTAGCAACCGTCGAAATAGGTGTAATTAAAAAAATATGTTACTGTTGCCCCGTCTTCAACCTCGCCAGTTAGGGTTGCAAAATTACAGAGGCGTAGAGATGTTCATTTTGCCAGTTAGGATTACAAAATTACTGTGAGAGGCACACAGAGCATGTTCCTTGTTCTTCAGTTGTAAAATTATCGTGAGTGAAGAGATTGTAGGCGCAGGGTAGAGCATGTTCCTTGTTCGCCAGTTCGGGTTGCAAAATTACCTTGAGGTGCAGAGCATGTTCATTGTTCGCCAGTTAGGGCGCACGAAGAGAGGCACGCAGATGTTCCTTGTTCTCCAGTTGCAAAATTACCTATAGTGAAGAGAATGAATATATTCACAGACACAAAGAAGAGAATGAAAACGAGGCAAAACCAGAAACTCAAACCTTCTGCCCAAGTGATGGTGAAATAATGCTATTTTAAGAGCTTCATTCACCTTCATTCTATTGGATGCATAACTTGTTTCATCACTTAATAGAGTGTTTTAGTGATTAATAGTGAACTTATAGAGTTTGATCTCTTGATAGGTAAAAGCTCATTTTGAGCATACTTTTGGGTTCTCTTTGAGCTAGTGGCATGCATCAACAGATTCCTCATCTTTCAAGCTTTTCAACGCCGCAAACGGAGAGCAATTCCGAGCCACAATGAAGATTCTGGGCCCAGCGCAAGTTAGAGCAAATCTCTGGAGCAGGACCGACCCACAAGACCGACCCACTCTGGGTCGGTCGGATTGGTTTTTCCGGATTCCAAGCTACTGGAATCGACCGACCCATAAGCCTGGGTCGGACCTGGGTCGGTCATACTTAAAATGACTCACGTGCGTTCTTCTTCAGAGACCGACCGACCCACGGGACCGACCCAGTCTGGGTCGGTCAGACGGAAAACTTGCCCAGATCTGCGTTTTTAAAAGCTGATTTTGGGGAATCTTATCTCATTATCAAATACACACGACTCCAGCCTGAAACAAGAAAAAGAGAGGCGAAAATAGAGGAGAAAGAAGAGGAGAAAGAAGAGGAAGAAGAGAAGAAGGAAGAACTCGCCTTCTCCAAAGCTTCCAAGCTCCAACAATGGCTTCTTCTTACTCTTTTCAAGTTTTTCTTTCCTCTATGCTTGAGTAGTACTCTTTTGTGCTTTGGGATGGGTCTTTGAACCCAAACCCTAGAATGTGCTTGTGAATCTTGATTATGCCTTAATATAGTTGTTTCTCTCTTAATTATCATTCAATGTTCTCAAATTGATCTCTTGAGTGCATTTGTGGTGAACCCTATCTACAAATTGGTTTTGAGTTAGGGTTTGTGACCAAATTGAGAGAGAACTCTTGATTTATGCTCCTAGGATTAGTGAGTATAATTTGGGGCTTTGTTCTAGAACTTGCTTAATGCTACTTAGTGAGTTTAGTCCTAATTGATTTTGAAGACTAAAATTAACTAAGTAAGAATTAACTCATCTTTGGTTTAGAGAGTTATTATTTTTGTTCTAAAAGACAACTATGGCATAAGAAGAGTTGCTAGCATATCTAGGTAGTTTGGGGGATTGCCAAATTCCCAAAGTACTTCTTCATCCAATCCATTAAACTATCACCTTTAGTTTATTTGTTGTTCTTGCAATTACTCAACCAACACAATCAAGCTTGCCGCCGGCTAAACCCCAATCTCTTTGTGGATACGACACTTGTTGTACTACACCGATTAGGTGCACTTGCCTATTCCTTGCATTTATTTATATACCTTGTTATATAGTTTTTGCTCAACAAGTTTTTGGCGCCGTTGCCGAGGAGATTGATTCCATCAATTTCCCTAGTTCCGGTATTTTTTAGTTTTTGCTTTTGTTTAAAGTTTAGTGTTTTGTTTTCTTTGATTGTGTTTTCGTTTTTGTTGTTTTATCCTATCCTTGTTTATATTTTCTATTGCTAAGTTGTAGTGCTGGTTTTTCTTGTGATTGATTAGGTACCTTGTGTTTCCTCTGTGTATGTCAAACACTCGGTCTAGTAGCTCCCCGCTTGCTAGTCCGAGATCCGAACTTGAGCGCACTCTGAGAAGGCGCATAAGAGATTTAAACATGGCGGATGGAGATCAACCAGAAATTGAGAATAATGGGCAGCAGCAACACCGAGCCCTCTCTGATTACCACCAGCCGGATACCGAAGGGAGGCCTTCTGTGACACCCGAGAGAGGGGTCACCTCCCACATCGATCGGGAGAGAGCACGAACCATACCTTATTAGGGTGGGGATACTCTTCCCTTGTGAGACGCGTCTGGAGAGGTGTTGGTATCACCCTCCGGAACAAAACCCCAAAAGTAGGGACAATATCCACCTGTGTGAGGGCTTCCGCTTCCGCTGGGCCACTCTGGTGAGACGCGTTTTGGGGCGGAAACCCCAGGAACAAATCCGTGCGGCCTTGGGCCAAAGCGGACAATATCTCACATGTGGGCTGTTTGTCTGGGCTGTCACAGATGGTATCAGAGCCAGACCCAGGTCGGTGTGCCAGTGGGCCCGCGAGGGCGCTGGGCTCCCAAGGGGGGTAGAGTGTGACACCCGAGAGAGGGGTCACCTCCCACATCGATCGGGAGAGAGCACGAACCATACCTTATTAGGGTGGGGATACTCTTCCCTTGTGAGGCGCGTCTGGAGAGGTGTTGGTATCACCCTCCGGAACAAAACCCCAAAAGTAGGGACAATATCCACCTGTGTGAGGGCTTCCGCTTCCGCTGGGCCACTCTGGTGAGACGCATTTTGGGGCGGAAACCCCAGGAACAAATCCGTGCGGCCTTGGGCCAAAGCGGACAATATCTCACATGTGGGCTGTTTGTCTGGGCTGTCACACCTTCGGCTATAGTCCTCCCAGTATTGACACCGGAGGAAGCGAGACAATGGGTTTTCAAGACTCATTTTATTACTGCAGTCCGGGACTTAGGAAAGTTCAGTGGAGCAAATCCAGATGACGCTCCGAACCACCTAAGTCTCTTCCTCGACTTTTGCAATTCCTTCGGGAAAGCCGGTACGGTAAAGAAGAGAATCCGATTGCAGCTCTTCCCCCATTCCTTATCCGACTCCGCATCAAGATGGTTTAGAAGTTTACCGCCTCAATCAATCCAAACATGGGCACAAATGGCTCAAAAGTTCCTTGCCAAATACTACCCGACTAGTAGGACGAGGCAACTGATTGGAGAGATTAATACATTCTACCAAGAGCCCGGAGAAACCTTGTACGATGAATGGGACCGGTTCAAGGAGATGTTAATGAATTGCTCCCACCATGGGTGGATGACCAATCGTTATGCCTATCTTTCTTTAATGGGCTTGACGATGCAAACCGTTTGCTTGTGAATTCATCCGCTGGAGGTAGCTTCATGACCAAGTCCCCTCAAGAAGGAATGGAACTTCTTGAGACAATGACTAGCAACACGAGGCAATGGACTAGAAATAAGGGAAGAACTCCAAGAGCGGCCGGTCTACTTCATGTCGAACCATCCGATCATCTTTCAGCCCAAATATCCTCACTCACAAAGATGATGGAAAAGCTTGCTACATCCCAAAAAGAGAATGCAAATATGTAGCTTCATCTTCCACTTCAGCCACAGAGGGGTGTGCTATATGTGCGAGTCCCCATGAGACCCATTTTTGTGAAGGAAGAAGTTACATCGAGGGACAAGAAGATGTCAACTTTGTTACCAACCGCCCCGGCTACAACTATAACAACAACAATGCCCCATGGAGAAATCATCCTAATTTCTCATGGAGGAACAACGATTCCACCCAAGGAGGACCGAGTAATATTTCCAACAACTCGATGGGTTATAAACCTCAAGGGCCACACCAAGCAAACAATTCTCAAATGGGGTATAGACCTCAAGGTGGCCCGCGGGATTCAAACACACAACACACAACAACAACAACCATCCTCCTCCTCTTCTGATGGTAACTTGGCTAGAATGGAAGCCATGATGCAAAACATGCAAAATATGACGATGAACTTCATGACTACCGCCCAAACTAAGTTCACCGAGCAGGAGGCCTGCAATGCCAACCAGATGACATTTAATCAGAGCCTTAAAACTCAAGTTGATCAAATCTCAGAACAACTTGCTCAGAGACAGCCTGGCACCCTCCCAAGTCAACCGAAGCCTAACCCAAGAGAACAAGCTAAGGGGTTACTTTGAGAAGCGGTAGGCTCCTAGAAGAACCCTCTCCCCAAGATGAAGTTGATGACCAAGAGAAGCAAATCAAGAAAATCAGAGGAAGACCGAGAGATACCTGAGGAAGTTCAATCTCCACAGAAAAATATTTCCAAGGAGAAGAAGTCTCCTGAATTACCTATCTCTCCACTCTTGCTAAACATCTCCCTCCACTTCCTTTCCCGAATAGGCTCAAAGAAAAGAATTAGATGAGCAATTTGGGAAGTTTTTAAGTATTTTCAAGAAATTGACAATTAACATTTCTTTTGCTGATGCTTTGAAACAGATGCCCATCTATGCAAAGTTCATGAAAGACATTCTCACAAACAAGAGATCTTTGCTAGAATCTGAAACGGTGCATCTCACTGATGAAATTTCAGCGGTCCTACTAAGGCACCCTCCTCCAAAGCTTGGAGACCCTGGTTTGCCTATCATCCCTTGTTCTATTGGTGATTTTAATTGCGGTAGTGGTCTATGTGATTTAGGAGCTAGTATAAATCTCATGCCACTTTCAACTTTTAATAAACTTGGGATTGGTGAGTGCACACCTACTACTGTGCAATTACAACTTGCTGACAGGTCTCTAGTGTTTCCGAAAGGAAAAGTTGAGGATTTGGTAGTGACTGTGGGAACCTTTGTTTTCCCCGCTGATTTCATAGTGATTGATATGGAAGAGATGTCAAGGTCCCTTTGATTTTGGGCCGTCCATTTTTAAGAACTGCCAGGACCTTGATAGATGTGGAAAAAGGGAAGATTATTTTGCGTCTTCATGATGAAAAGCTTGAGTTTGACATGTCTAAGATAGTGAAAAGACCCGCGCATGCGGAAGCTATTTTTGCAATGATGTTGTCGACTCCATTTTGCAAAATAATCCACCCCCTCATTCTAATTATGATGCTTTGAGTTTTGCTTTGCTTGAGTCTGATGATGAACAGGAGATGGATCCGGAGGTGAATGAAATGGTAGCTGCTTTGGATAGAGCTCCAAGATACTTCAGAACACACTACCCACCACCGGAACCACTGGAGAGAAGCGAGCAAAGAATACCTCCTTCGGTCGAGAAGCCTCCCACCGTGGAGATGAAACTTCTACCTTCTCATTTAAAATATGTTTATCTGACTGAACCTTGTGATCTACCTGTCATTATCTCCTCCTCCCTCACAGGTGAACAAGAGGACAGTTTGTTGAAGGTGCTTCGAAACCACAAGGGGGAATTGGTTGGACAATCTCCGATATAAAGGGTATCAATCCCCATTTCTGTACTCATCGAATCTTCATGGAGGATACTACAGGCCACTCGTTCAACCTCAAAGGCGGCTCAACCCGAATATGAAGGAGGTAGTTAAAAAGGAGGTCCTAAGCTACTCGACTCCGGGATCATCTACCCATATCCGATAGTCAATGGGTGAGCCCGACCCAGGTGGTACCAAAGAAAGGAGGAATCACGGTGGTGTCGAATGAAAAGGGGAGCTGATTCCCAAAGAACAACAACCGGTTGGAGAGTGTGCATCGACTACCGGAAGTTGAACACGGCTACAAGAAAATCACTTCCCCTTGCCCTTCATCGACCAAATGCTAGAGAGATTAGCCGGGCAAGACTTTTATTGCTTTCTTGATGGCTACTCGGGGTACTTCCAAATCCCCATAGCCCCGAAGATCAAGAGAAGACCACCTTCACATGCCCTTATGGAACATTCGCATATAGAAGAATGCCCTTCGGATTATGCAATGCTCCCGCAACGTTCCAAAGGTGTATGATGGCCATCTTCTCCAACTTTATTGAAAAAGCATGGAAGTTTTCATGGACGATTTCTCGGTCTTTGGGCTCAACTTCGACTCTTGCCTAGAGAATTGGACGCCATTCTCTCCCGATGTGAGGAAACCAATCTAGTACTCAATTGGGAGAAATGCCATTTCATGGTGAGAGAAGGGATCGTCCTCGGGCACAAGATCTCCTCCAATGAAGTTGACCGGGCCAAGGTCGAAGTCATCGAGAAGCTACCACCACCCACCTCGGTTAAAGACATTAGAAGCTTTCTTGGCCATGCCGGGTTCTACAGAAGGTTCATCAAGGACTTTTCCAAAATCTCTAAACCCTGTGTGATCTCTTAGCCAAAGATGCAAAATTTGAATTCACTGAAGAATGTCTGAAGTCTTTCAACACTCTCAAGGAGTGTCTTATCTCAGCCCCGATAGTTGTGTCACCAGATTGGAGCCTCCCTTTTGAAATAATGTGTGATGCAAGCGACTATGCAGTGGGGGCAGCCCTATGTCAAAAAGGGAGAAGATTCTGAGAACTATCTACTATGCGAGCAAGACACTCAACGATGCTCAGAAAAACTATGCCACAACCAGAAGGAGCTTCTAGCGGTTGTCTTTGCATTAGATAAGTTCCGCTCTTACCTCTTGGGAAGTAAGGTGATTGTGCATACGGACCACTCAGCCTTGAAATATTTGTTTACCAAAGAGGATGCCAAGCCAAGGTTGTTGAGATGGATTTTTGCTACAAGAGTTTGAGATCGAAATCAAGACAAACCGGTGTGCAGAATGTGGTGGCCGACCACCTCTCCCGCATGGAAGTGCCCGATGAAGGTGTGCCTATAAATGAGTTCTTTCCGGATGAGACTGTTTTCGTGATCAAGGAAGCTGATGATCCTTGGTATGCTGATCTTGCAAACTACTTGGCAGAGGAGTAGTGCCCCATAACTTGACTACCAGCAGAGGAAGAAATTCTTCGCTGACTCGAAGCACTACTTCTGGGATGATCCTCACCTCTTCAAGACTTGTGCTGATGGGGTGATAAGGAGATGTGTGCCCCTAAGTGAAGTGAAAGACATTCTCACCCATTGCCACTCTCTTGAAGTGGGAGGGCATCATGGGCCGGCAAAGACCGCAGCAAAAGTTCTACAAGCAGGTTTCTTCTGGAAAACCTTACACAAAGATTGCCATGACTTTATTGCTTCCTGTGACCGCTGTCAAATGATGGGCAACATCTCCCGAAAACACGAAATGCCTCTTAATGTGATGCTAGAGGTTGAACCATTTGACTTGTGGGGCATAGACTTCATGGGACCCTTCCCTTCCTCTTGCTCCAATCTCTTCATCCTTGTAGCTGTGGACTACGTGACCAAGTGGGTGGAAGCCGTTGCCTCTCCCACAAATGATGCTAAGGTGGTGACCAAGTTCCTGAGAAAGAATATCTTTACAAGGTTTGGAGTACCTAGAGCAATCCTTAGTGACGGGGGTTCTCACTTCTGCAACAAGCAATTCGAAGCTTTAATGGAGAAGTACGGAGTGAGACATAAGGTCGCTCTACCTTACCACCCCCAAACTAACGGACAAGCCGAGGTCACTAATAGAGAGCTGAAATGGATCTTGCAGAAAACGGTAAATTCTTCAAGAAAGGATTGGTCTCTAAAGCTCGACGATGACTATGGGCCTACCAACAGCCTACAAGACCCCATTGGTATGTCCCCTTACCGTCTTGTCTACGGGAAAGCTTGTCACCTACCGGTTGAACTTGCACATAAATCGTATTGGGCTGTAAAAGCACTCAATTACGACCTCAAGAGTGCCGGAGAAAAGAGAAAATTCAGCTGACGAGTTAGAAGAGATCCGGGAAGAAGCTTATGAGAACAACCGGATCTACAAAGAGAAGACAAAGCGATGGCACGATAAAATGATCCTCAAGAGAGAATTCCATGAGGGAGATCGGGTCTTACTCTACAACTCTCGGTTAAAGCTATTCCCGGGTAAGCTCAAATCTCATTGGGTCGGGCCTTTCTCTATCACTAAGGTGACCCCGTATGGTGCTGTGGAGTTAAAGAACACGAAAGGCGGAACTTTCATGGTTAATGGTTCGAGGCTCAAGCATTACATGGGAGGTGACATTCAACGGGTCGAAGCTCAACCTATCTTACTTCGGGAACCAGGTTCCATCTAAACTTTACTACGGTCTAGCCAAAGACCTTAAAAAGACGGGCAGCTTTCCGGGAGGCAACCCAGACTCCTTTCCATCTCTTTAAGCAATTTTAATGTAATAATGCGTGTACATCCTTTTTGCATGTGTGGTTGTGTTATTTTAGCTGTTTTGGCATGTTTTTGTGGTTGCCATGGTCTTGTGATGACTGTTAATGTTTTGAGGAGCAAAACAATAGGATTGGTGCAGTATTTGTTCCGACCGACCCAACCGACCGACCCACTGTGGGTCGGTCTGGCTTGTTCTTCACAGAGGTCACATTCTGGAATGGACCGACCCACCCCTGGGTCGGTCGGGCAAAATTTCCGAAACACAACTTTCTAGAATGGACCGACCACCACACCCCTGGGTCGGACCTGGGTCGGTCCGGTTAAAAATTTTGGAAAAAAAGGGGCAAAATGATGCATTTTGACAATTTTTTTTACACTCTGTCATCTTCCTCCTTCGTTTCCCCACCCGACTCCCGCATCCCAGAAACCCCACTCCTTCTGCTCTCCCCTCTCACTTTCGCGCACCACACCACCACCCTAACCGCCGCCCTGCTCCAGCCGCCCCTTCGACGCCGTGCCTGCTCCATCCTCCGCGACTTCGCGCGCCACCAGCGCACCACCGTCGCGCGCACCACCACACCCCCCACCCGACGCCACAAACCCAGAACCCTAAAATCACCCATTATCCCCAAATCGAATCCCTTCGATTTTTAGCCCCTCCTTGTCAAATTTCTTGCTTTAAATCTACTACAATACACTAAGGTATGACATTATACCCCTAATGTGTCAATTTTTGCAATTTTTATGCAAGTTACACTTTGGGCTCATTTCAACTCGAACCAAACGAGGCCTTAACCGCCAATTTGTGAATTTCACAAATTTAGTGAGTGGGATAGCTCTTATTGTCCACTATGGGGTGTTTGTGCAAACTGAGTTTGAACATTTTTGCAATTTGGTGGCTTTAGCATGATTTTTGTCTTAATGCTCTAAATTTAATAATGCCTTGTTTAGCATTATTTACTTTTTTAAAATCATGATATGACTTTGTTGGCCTATTTGGCTACTGCGTGAGCACAATTGCATCTCTATGCCTAGGGTACTGCACTAATGTTGAGAATTGGAGTTGGCAAAAATGTGAAAATGGGTAAAGTATGGATTTGCTTCCCTAGGTTTAGACCTTATTGGATGAATTGGGTTACTGGGGTGTTTAAATATCTGAATGCCAACCTTTTGGTTGATATGTGGAGGTTCCTAGAACCGGGAAAAGGGTAGAAAAACGGGGGAGACTCTGTCCAAATTTTAAATTTCCGTTGCACTTGTATCTTTTACTTCTCTGATTTTTAACCTTTCATCTAACTCTATCTCTGTTGTTTGTTATTTCCTTTTGTTGTGTGTTCCTTTGTTTGACTTTGATGTTTCAGAACCATGAGTGGACGACCCCGAAGAACTCCAAAGCGCAAGAGTGGCGCCAGTTCATCTCAGGCGATCGAGCTCGCCCCTGTGCCTTCCAGTCAACCCTCGGGCCTTCTCGACGGCCGATTTATCAGTGAGGAGGCACGGAGCTGGTACAACCACCCGCGCATTCGGGAATTTGAGCGAGAGCGCACGGTCGACCCCGAACTCATTTCAGACCTCAGCCTTCAAGAGGTGATGGAGCGCACCGGCTGGGGGTGTGTCCTGAACATGGGTGGCCAATACTGCCCTCGGTTAGTCAAAGAATTTTACGCCAATGCGACCATCGAGATGGAGTACGGGACCATTATTGTTATCTCCCATGTCAAGGGCCGCCGCATCCAAGTCACCACGGAGACCTTTCTACGATACTTCAGACTCCCGATCGAGGATAACCAGTACACCACCTGCATCTCCGTCGGCAATCTTACCGCTCACCGGAGGCACTACTTAAGCATCCTCCCTGTCCAGCGCCGCAAGAGGAATCAAGCTGGGACAGAGGTTCGGGTCACCATGACCCTGAACATGGTCACTGACCCAGTGAGGAGGGTCATGCTCGCGCTCCTTCGCCACAACATCCTCTCACGGGACAGCAAAGATCTAAATTCGATGGATTGCTACATGATGGATTACATGGTAGAACCGAACCCAGACCATCCTCTCTCTCTCTCCCCGGGCTGATGTTCCGCCACCTGCAGCACATCGTGAAGCAGAAGAGCTCTCACCATCTGGGCTTCCCCCATTTCCTGCACAGCCAGATTGTCCACCAGGGCGTATCGGCTGCTGGCGAGCATGTATCCGAGCCCATGTAGTTCATGGCTATGCCATGCAGAGGATGGGTTTCTTTTGGGACGGGACGACTTGGGTGAAGGGACTTGTGGACGGCGATCAGCCGAGTGCCGGTTCCTCCTCCTCCGGAGCAGCAGCCTCTAGCGCCCCCCTCCTTGCTCTGCCCCCGCCACCGCCAGACACTATCTCTCGGCAGGAGTTCGAGGAGCGCATGGCCGCTTATCAGCGCCAGATGCAGGCAGGGATGGAGGCCCGGATACAGAGCATGCGAGCCTAGTTCCGACCTGATGCTCCCCCACCTCAGTAGCCAGTTCTTGCTGCCCGCTACCAGAGCCTTGTAGTTTCAAACACTGTTATGTTGCATTTGAAGGATTGTTCTGTTTATGTTCTTGATACTTCTTTTCCAAATTACTTATCTCGTACTTTCTTGTTCATTTAACTGTTATGTTGTATGCAACCCTTCTGGGTATTATGCTATTAGACTCATCGATGAGTCTCCTTTTTATATCTAACCATGGGCTATTAGCGTATTCCTCGGAATCCTGTTGCGCATCGTTTATTTTTGTCTATGTATTGTAGAAACATACACACTGCATGCAAGCACCCTACAAGGCAGAGTACGACACATGCAAGAGGAACTCTTGCAAAATTTTCCTGGGTCTCCGACTTGTACTTGTCGGAGGTAGCACTTCAACGACCCCGGACACTCTCAAGTGTGGGGTAACCCTTTGCCCACTTCACGTCTTATCAGGGGAGTACTAGTTCGCTAAATCCTTACATGATGCTTTACCACTTTTTGTACTCTATGTTTCGTGCTTCGAAAAGGTCTTCTGTTTGTTTTTCCCTTTAGGTTTTGCATTGAACAATGAGGACATCGTCCTACTCAAGTGTGGGGGGAAAACGACCTTTTCTTTTTTATTGAAAAGATGCACTTTTCAATCTCCTTATACATATCTATAGCTTCCATGAAGAAGTTCCATTTGTATTAAGCAAGTCTTTCCATGAATGCTTAGAACTCCCCACCAAATTTTTCAAAAAAATTCTCTATTGAGGAGCAATTAATTGTGGTGCTTCCATAAATCCCTTTCTTGGTGAATTCTTATTGCTTAGGGGTCCTTTCTAATCTTCTCATCTAGGGATTGCTAAGGGGTGTTTCCTCATGAAAATTTTTAAAAAAGGACTTGAGAGACACCATCGGTAACCAACAAATGAGAGTTGAGTGTTCCGTGAAGCAAGGCAAAATGCCAAAGGCACAATTCCAAATTATTTCTTCTCATCTCTTGTTGAAAAGAAAATCAAATGCAAATCTCTATTTTTCCTTTTGTTTATCCTCAATGCCCATTCTTGAGAGAAGTTGGCCATGGTAAAAGTTCTCCAAGTCCAAAGATCTTTAAGCACTTGGAAACACTCTAGATCATACCCCAAAGCTCTATATTTTTAATTGCCCTAAACACACCCATGTCACCATGAGAAGGTTGGTTGTACTCCTCTTGAGATTTTTCACAATTTTGCTCACCTAAGTTCAAGAATTCATCTAAATACTTGCTTGCTATAAATGTTCCTTCTTGCTATGGGTTCCTAGATAACTTTGCTTGAGGACAAGCAAATAGATAAGTGTGGGGGAGTTGATAAGTGGTGAAATAATGCTATTTTAAGAGCTTCATTCACCTTCATTCTATTGGATGCATAACTTGTTTCACCACTTAATAGAGTGTTTTAGTGATTAACAGTGAACTTATAGAGTTTGATCTCTTGATAGGTAAAGCTCATTTTGAGCATACTTTTGGGTTCTCTTTGAGCTAGTGGCATGCATCAACAGATTCCTCATCTTTCAAGCTTTCCAACGCCGCAAACGGGGAGCAATTCCGAGCCACAATGAAGATTCTGGGCCCAGCGCAAGTTAGAGCAAATCTCTGGAGCAGGACCGACCCACTCTGGGTCGGTCGGATTGGTTTTTCCGGATGTCAAGCTACTGGAATCGACCGACCCATAAGCCTGGGTCGGACCTGGGTCGGTCATACTTAAAATGACTCACGTGCTTTCTTCTTCGGAGACCGACCGACCCACGGGACCGACCCAGTCTGGGTCGGTCGGACGGAAAACTTGCTCAGATCTGCGTTTTTAAAAGCTGATTTTGGGGACTCTTATCTCATTATCAAACACACACGACTCCAGCCTGAAACAAGAAAAAGAGAGGCAAAAATAGAGGAGAAAGAAGAGGAGAAAGAAGAGGAAGAAGAGAAGAAGGAAGAACTCACCTTCTCCAAAGCTTCCAAGCTCCAACAATGGCTTCTTCTTACTCTTCTCTAGTTTTTCTTTCCTCTATGCTTGAGTAGTACTCTTTTGTGCTTTGGGATGGGTCTTTGAACCCAAACCCTAGAATGTGCTTGTGAATCTTGATTATGCCTTAATATAGTTGTTTCTCTCTTAATTATCATTCAATGTTCTCAAATTGATCTCTTGAGTGCATTTGTGGTGAACCTATCTACAAATTGGTTTTGAGTTAGGGTTTGTGACCAAATTGAGAGAGAACTCTTGATTTATGCTCCTAGGATTAGTGAGTATAATTTGGGGCTTTGTTCTAGAACTTGCTTAATGCTACTTAGTGAGTTTAGTCCTAATTGATTTTGAAGACTAAAATTAACTAAGTAAGAATTAACTCATCTTTGGATTAGAGAGTTATTATTTTTGTTCTAAAAGACAACTATGGCATAAGAAGAGTTGCTAGCATATCTAGGTAGTTTGGGGGATTGCCAAATTCCCAAAGTTCTTCTCCATCCAATCCATTAAACTATCACCTTTAGTTTATTTGTTGTTCTTGCAATTACTCAACCAACACAATGAAGCTTGCCGCCGGCTAAACCCCAATTTACTGTTTTCATTACAATTACTAAGTACCGAGACTAGGAAGTTAGGACCAATATCCTTGTGGATACGACACTTGTTGTACTACACCGATTAGGTGCACTTGCCTATTCCTTGCATTTATTTATATACCTTGTTATATAGTTTTTCTCAACACCAAGGGAGTCATTGAAAACAGGGGAAAAGCACTAGTGTAAAGCAGGCCTATTTCGACTGTTGTTAGCTAGGAATCACCGAAATAGGCGCGTTTTTAGAACAAAAAAAAACACACCCATTTCGGCGGTTCCTAGCTAACAACCGCCGAAATAGGTGTAATTTAAAAAAATGTTACTGTTGTCCCATTTGCAACCTTGCCTGTTAGGGTTACAAAATTACAGAGCCGCAGAGATGTTCGTTTTGCCAGTTAGGGTTGCAAAATTACTGTGAGAGGCGCGCAGAGAGCATGTTCATTGTTCGTCATTTAGGGTGCACGAAGAGAGGCGCATAGAGCATGTTCCTTGAACTCCAGTTGCAAAATTACCTACAGTGAAGAGAATGAATATATTCGCGGACACAAAGAAGAGAATGAAAACGCACAAAGCATGTATGCATTCCTTGTTCACTGGAGAGAATAAGATAAGTTCAAGTATATTACCGGGTCGGGATGAATAGCAGCCTTGTCTTCAATCTGTTGAGCGAGATGCAGCAGTTGGAGTGATTTATCACTCCATAGAAGCAGACGCAAGAAGAGAATGATGGGGGAGGTGGAGGCACTGACATGAAGAGAGAGAGAGAGGAAGCATCAGAAAAAGAAGGTGGAGGCGGGCGCAATTTTTATAAAATTTTGTCTATTTCGGCGATTCTTAGTTAGGGACCACCGCAATAGACTAAAAAGACCGGGAATGTGAAAAATTAAACCGGGACAACCCTATTTCGGCGGTTTCTAACTAAGAACCGCCGAAATAGGTATCTTTTTTTTACACACACAATAATCGACGGCCCTATTTTAACGGTTTCTAGATAATAACTGCCGAAATAGGTGTTTTTTTTTACACGGAAAAGTTTTCGGGACCCTATTTCAGCGATTGTGAGTACAACCTCCGAAATAGGGGTATCGAGATAGACGTTTTTTGTACTAGTGGAGGTTGAGTGCGTGAGACTCGTTCTTTGGCTACATTTCTACAAAAAATTGATCGCTGACCATGAAAGAGAGGAAATCGGAGGACAATTGTTGTGAGTATTATAGACGTGTAATATTCTATTACTAATAGTATGATAGACTTTTTTGATATCTTCTGAGATGTATACCCTAGCTTGATCAAAAAAAAATCTGTTGACATGTATACGAAATATGTATTTGACTAGGAACTCTTTTTTGTTATCTTCTGAGATGTCAAACATTGCTGAATTCAGCTAGTAAAAGATGAGAGCATTGCTATAACGGGTAGTCAATTACCCTACTATATTATATATCTCTTGAAGATCGAGGAGACAGATGTGACGAGGATTGTAACAAACTGTAATTAACAGCTAGCATTATTATATGACGTGTCGTTAAATTATAAGTTTTTTGATATAGACGGATTGAATTAATTCAGCTGTTTTGCGTTTGCAAAAATAACACGTGTTCGTAAATGACCCACAGAAATGTTCCCATTCTCCATTGAACCGTTCAAAAGGCCTGAATGTGCTTGTTGCGCCCTTTTTAAAATCCTATAGTCGTCATCTTCAAATTCCACTTGCTATTTATACCTAAGCTCCCTTGCCAATTAAGCTATCATTCACTCACACACTTGATAACATCTCATATGCATCATATGAATTAACCATCTCTGGAGAAGGAAGAAAAATCAGAAAGTAGTCATTTTGAAGATATGGCAGCAGGAGGAGGAAGGTCGATGGAGGAAACTGCGACCTGGGCTGTGGCCGTAGTCTGCTTTGTACTGGTGCTCATATCCATTGCCATTGAGCAGGGCATCCATCGTATTGGATCGGTATATAGATAACTGAACTAAATTCATATATCTATATAACGTTGGTCGATCGATGTTAATTTCATATATCTATGGTTATTTGACTTGTTTGGTTTAATTATTTTGATCAGTGGCTGAAGAAGAAACGCAAAACTGCGCAGCATGAAGCACTAGAAAAGATCAAAGCAGGTGATCGATCGACTGATCACTTATTTAATTTCTCTGATCAATCATCTACTACGTACTCTTCTGGTCCAGAAAAGATTAGTTGTTATTTAAGTCAGTTTTATATTGAAGTTATTATATGCTGATTTGTTTCTTTGTACATGGATGCAGAGCTGATGCTTATGGGGTTCATTTCGCTTCTCCTAACAGTCCTTCAAAAACCCATTTCTGAGATATGCATTTCCTCCGGAGTTGCTGATTCTTGGCATCCATGTGTCTCCCTTGATGATGGTCAGAAACCTAAAATATATGAGGACAAATATTGCGCCAACGTACGTAACACAGATATATTATAGATATTCCTTAAATAATACAAGAAGTTCTGCTTAGTAATATTATACTATCTCTCTAGCTAATTTACTCTATGTATATTAATTATTTCAGGGTAAAGCTCCGCTGATGTCCCAGATGCCATTCATGAGTTGCATATATTCATTTTTGTGTTAGCTTTCTTGCATGTACTCTACTGCATTACCACCTTGGCCTTGGGAAAGTTAAAGGTATACATCACATCACTATATTTCCGTCATATGATCTAGCTACCATACATTACTTCAATTATATGAAAACTTTTATGCTTGGTCGGTAGGTGTGGTATCATATTTTGGGTTCAAAACCTACTCACTACAATAATTATTAAAAAATATGAAAACTTTGTTAGTTGAATAACATGTATTTGTTGACCAGTCAAGTATATACTCCCTCCGTCCCGTATTGACCTTCTAGTTTACTATTTGAACATGTCGTTTGACTTCAATATTTAACCTATAAGATGACATAATTTTACAAATCTAAGTTTTGCAATAGAATCCTTATATGAAAAACTATATTTGTAGAAATTTGTTTTATAAAATTATTTATCTTATATGTTTAAAATTGAAGTGGAAAAATGTGCCAAAAAGCAAACGAGAAGGTCAAAGTGGGACGGAGGTAGTATATAACTGGGGATTTCATAATTTTCCTGATATTTGACTGTTTTTTGTCAAAATTTTGAAACAGATGAGAAGATGGAAAACATGGGAGGATGAAACAAAATCAGTTGAATATCAATTCTCAAATGGTCAGATAATATTCCACACCCGTGACCCCTTTACTAAATATTAATTAATTCATGAATTTATGCGATATTGCTTGTAATTTTTTTTTACTAAATTAAGTATTGAATAATACATATATTTTAACAGACCCGGAGAGGATCAGATTCACTCGAGAAACTTCATTTGGTCGCAGGCATATGACTTTTGGAGCCGTTCAACCACGCTTGTTTGGATTGTACGTACTAATCGAGCAGCTAGCTAGTTACTCTTTATTTGGGATGTGATTTTGACTCTATTTAATTTGCTTGAATGCATGCAGGTTTGTTCTTCAGACAGTTCTTTAAATCTGTCACTAGGGTTGATTACCTCACTCTCAGACAAGGATTTATAGCGGTGAGTAGCAACTAGCAACTACATACAAAACAAATACTCCCTTCTCTCCAAATTCGTCTCTAAAACGAGAGATATTTTGAATAGGAGGAGTAATTTTAAATAAAGAAAAAGTAAACAATATTACAAATTATCAATTACTGACAGTCTGATATGTGGCTAGGCCCATTTGGCTCCCGGGAGTGATAAGAGTTTCGACTTCAGAAAGTATATCAGCAGATCACTGGACGAAGATTTCAAAGTCGTAGTAGGAATTAGGTTGTTTTCTGCTTGCATTCTTTCGGTTTAATTTTTATAATTGAGTTGGGTTACATTCTTTTGTTCTTGCCTAAGTAACACGAACCCTTTTCTTGTGTTTCACTTTGTTAATGCAGCCCAATAATGTGGTTATTTGCCACGCTATTCTTGCTGGGTTATACGAATGGTAATTAGCAATTACTCATCATCCATCAATTCATCAAGCTGGTTGATTCAGAATTCCATGCAGTGTTAAAAAAATACTATCACTTACATATATCTAGCTCGATACTGAATTCTTTGTTCTAATTTTATTTCCCTCTTTCAACGTACAGGGTGGTATTCTTATTACTGGCTCCCCTTCATGCCATTGATAGTAAGTCTCATCAGACAGCACTATATTTGATTAATATTCATATATACATCTTTGTTTTATTGTCATGTTTTTGACAAGATTTATTCGCTAGCTACGGTTTAGTTACTTTGAAAATCATTTGGTATATTGGTTGCATCATGAGAGTCTAAATTTGGATTTTGGGGGCGCAGATAATCCTCTTGGTCGGAACTAAGCTACAACTCATCATAACAGAGCTGGGGTTAAGAATATCAGAGAGCGGAAGAAGTGGTTAAGGGCACCATTGTTGTAAACCCAGATGATGATCTCTTCTGGTTTAGCCGGCCGCGGTTCCTGCTATTCCTTATCCACTTTGTTCTTTTCCAGGTGAATTAATGTCATTTATGACTAAAAATAATACGTAATGTTATTAGTTACGCTTACTAATTAATCATCATCAATTATCTTTGTTCTTGAATTAATGCAGAATGCTTTTCAACTCGCCTTCTTTGTCTTCACTTGGGTAAGCGAGCATGCATATTTAAAAGCTCTGATTCTTTTATCTTCATTCTTTTATATGTCTAAATTGGTTGTTTGATTATCCAATTTTCAGTACAAATATGGATTCAGGTCATGCTTCCATCACAAGATCCAGGATGTGATTATAAGACTCGCAATGGGGTAAGACATCAAGCTTAAATTCAGTCTCCCTTCTACCATATTAAGTGCTATCCATTACCTGAGTGATGCATATTATATATAGGATAAAGTTGTAATGTTCTGGAATTGGAATTTTGCAGGCTCATGATCCACATACTTTGCAGCTACATAACACTTCCTTTATATGCTCTCGTCACACAGGTAGGTATTTAAAATATTACCAGTTACAAGAATATGAACTGCAATCTGTGTTTTGATGAATAATGTGTACATATTTAAATCACAGATGGGATCAACCATGAAACCAACAGTGTTCAGCGCGAGAGTAGCACAGGCCATAAAGAGCTGGCACCGCTCCATCAGAAATAAGAAATCCCATCATTACGATAGGGGAACAACGCCCATCATGGCTGACAGCAGCTGGGATGATGATTCAGCTACTCCTTCCGTAGGATCCTCTCCAATGCACCTTCTTCATGGCAATGTTAACAGATCAGAGAGACTCGAGGCTCCACCTTCATCACCTCCTCTCTCAGAGAAGAATTACTGGCAGTTCAGGAATAATGGTCAAGGAGGGTTCGGATATCATGATGATCCATACAGCATTGATGTCGTAGTTAGTTCGCCTCCTCCTGATATTCAGTTGGGTCGAATGGAGATGGAGCCAAGAGTATCGCCTGTTCAACTCCGTTCAAGCAGGTTAGTGGGAGATAGTAGCCGGATGGGACAGCCGGAAGCTCCTCAAGATCAGCGATCATGAGAACCACTTAATTATGATTTCGATTCACTTTATTTGTTGTATATGAAACATGTATTAATATTATCAGCTCAAAACAAAAACATAGCTAGCGACAGTAGATTAGGAAACTGGAACTTAGTCAAGTGTGTTTTATATGAAATGAAACCTTCTGTATTTAATGGACAGTCTACTAATCAAAAGTGTCAATAATTCAGTCTGCAAAAACATTGCACTGCCTATCCTACTAGATTAAAAGGGAAGAGCTTCAACAACCCTTTCTTTACTAAGTGCCCACTTGCTCTTAATGAATCAATTCAGTAGCTCATTTGCAAAATCCACACTCAAAGCAGGCAGCCAGCATGTATCAGCAAACAGTCAAATTTCTGAACCTTCTCTTCTTCGTAAATTTCCCTTTTCTTTCAAGTACAACATGGATTTCGAGTTGGAGTTGGAGTTGTATGGTAACCAGAGTGAGCTATTAGCTTCATCTTTTACTAACGAACCAACACAGAATCTGAAATCCACAATGAAAAATCATGACAGCCACCTACTTTTTCCTTTTACCTCCCACCAAGCCGAGCTTCCCTGTACTTCAGATGACCTCAATTAGACTGGTGATGATACCTTGTGTGCAAAAGATCTCAAACTATCGATGAGGTTTCGTGCGATTCTTCCGCCTACCTAGCTGCAGCCAGCCTCTCAGCTGCCAACCTCTCCTCCAAAGCTTTGGCACCTCTTTCTCTGTCACCCAAAAAACAAAGCACTCTCTTCAGCATCTAGCATGGTCTACCCAAAAAGGCGGCAATTTCATATTGAAAATCACTTTATTTGGACAAGGACCGTTTACGTAAAATCTTCACGAAGTAGAACAATTGAAGAGAAAATATTTAAATAACTGAATATTCCATTCCAGCCCTAGACGTAAAGAGTCTCAACTAAACCATCTGAAACGATCCCCAAGTGGCACTTTCAGACCAAAGAATGGGTAAGACAGGTTGCTCTGCCCGGAGAGAGAAATAGGAGATTCCTCTAGTTTCTTTATCTAGGTTTTTTATATTCTTTGTTTTCTCCACAACTCTCCTGAACAGTGTAAGCTAAAACTTAGGGGAACGCACAATTTACGAAAGTGAAAGCATGAAGTATAACAATGCTACAATCATACAGATTCAACTGTAAGTCTTACCTCCTCCTTGATGCCTCAATTGGGTCAGAACCTGGCAATGGTGCGGCACCTCCCAATGTATACCCTCTAGCCTCATCCGACATTTCAGATCTCCCACAAAGTAGCCGATGGAAAATTGATGCTATCGGGTTAACAATCGGTCTGCGATAATATAGTCAAGGTTCACAATGGGTAAACTCAAACCAACGGTAATACATATAAGCCTTTATTTAATCACTTTGGAATTGCAGCCAGAAAATAGATGTCTACAACTGAAATCTAAGGCCAACACTGGCATAACACCATCATCTATATATCTGCCTCCATCAATCCTTCCAGTATCATGTGTATATATAGATTGTATGATCCTAGTTGACCAAAACCCTAATCTAGTCTAAATTATCAGCATCCATTTGACTGTAACTACAATCCTTAACACAACCTATCAGACCATAATCAACCCTGCGCCCATTTGACCCTTGATTCCCTCTACCTATGACATTTACTTGGGACCAAGGCATTAATATCCCAAAACGAACCTTACAATTATGACACAGCCTGTTCGCCTAATATGGTTTTGACACAATCAATTAAAGGTTGTGTGTGGATTGATCCATTCAATAACATTGTTGGGCTGGGGTTGAGCAAGTATATCACGTGTCAAATGTGTGCATTAAGCGAGCACATCACGCATTATGCTCGATGCACTCTGTAGGATGCATCTGATGCATGATACCAGGTGCCATCTATGATGGGAATCTGATGTGGTATCATCACATCATGTCCATCCAATACATCTGGGAGCGAAACCTCAAAGTGTGGGTTTTCCTAGGTTTTTAATACCAAAACTGTTGTAAATGTCTCGCTTAGTCCTTACCCTTAGGCCTTAGCCCTCGGAAGATTCTTTGCCTTAGACTCTTAGACTAGTGGGATTTTTTTTCAGGATAGTTGATCAATTGGCTAATCATAGATGTCTTTACCAGCAGGTATGAAACAAGATTTTTTTGGATTCCTTTTGGTTTTAGAGGTGTAATCACTGTGTAGCCATGCCTAGAAAAATGGATGATTATGTGTGGTTAGTTAAAATGTTAATGATTATTTAAAATAGTTAATCTTGTCATAGTTAAGTGTGAGAGATAGAAATGTGATGATTCTAACCTTGTGCCTTTAGTAGTTATATTGGGTGCAATATCAGTAAGGTACATGTGTTTATTCAGTTAATGCACAACACTGCGTATCTCGTTTTAACACGCTGTAGTCTAACTCGGTTATATAGAAATATACAAATACTAAATATAAAATAAGTTTATTATTGGTTTTTCATACTTCTTTGTATTTATTTGATATATGATCGCAGGAAAATTAGACTTTAAGTGATACTGCAAAACTAAATAAGTGGTGTTTACAGGACCATGTTAAAACTAAGTTTTGTTCATACAAATAACTAATCAGATCATGGGGTTGTAATCTCGTCACCCGTTTCGTATTAAACTCAACCCCCATGTGCTTGTTGGCCAGGTCTACATTAGACTCTGTTCAGCATAGCTGTATTGTAGCTGCTTTGGTCTAGCTATTTTACAGTTGTTTTATATGTGAACAGTACATTATTGGAGTAGAAGATAGGACCCACGTGGGACCCACCCATTCATGCCACAAATATGCTATCAAATATGCCAAAGGCGAACAGAGCCTAGATAGTTATACAGATGGGAAATTATGGTAATGCTGATGATCTCAAGGGAAAACACGATTCTATGCATTACCTCAAAGGCTCTGGAAAAAAGGTAGAGAATGCAAACTCATCACTAGGATCACCCTTGAGGTTGGTTTCTGGTCTTCTCTGCAGATATCTTAGATACAGCCAGCTCATATAAGTTCCAAAAACCAAAATCAGAAGATAAGCAGCAGAGTCTTGTACAAAAAGGCTGGCCGCTACAGAGAGCAAGAGCACTATAGAAGGCAGCCACTGCACTTTACGAATGCAAGAATGGAGGAAAAAGATATGAGATGCATACACAATATGACGTAATTTTAAAACACAAAAGCAAAAGAGCTATAACTGAAGTCGTTAATCCTAACCTTTGCTTTGATTTTCGGAATAGAAAGCTCTTGATCAGGCATTATCTGTTTGATACCAACCAAGAACCCTGAAAGGATGCCATGGAAGCCAGAAACAGGCATATAGCTGCAGGGAAGTAAGAGGTAGATATCATCCCCACAAAAGAAAAAACTTCAAAATTTAGACATCACATCGATTATCTAGTAACGAAATGAGACCAGTTGAGCTACAAAAGATAACAGTGAAGCTCCAACTCTGCCTTGTTGAGCTACAAAAGAAAACAGAAACCAGTTTGTTTCACTGTTTTCAACAGCTTGCATAACAATTTTTGCACATGCAAGTAATCACTTGAAAGCAGTAGAAACAGTAAAAAGAACATCTTAAGTTAGTGCATTGTTGCATACAACGTATTTGCTTTCAAAAGTTTCATGGAAATGTGTACAACAAACCGAAAAACCTAACCCATCGATTACAGGAATAACTGTTGAGTTAAATACCTCACCATTAATGACCTTTTGATTGTTACACTACATTCTCATAGCATTCACAAAAACTGCATTCCCTCGCCACTTTGACTTACAATTAAGAAGCATTGATAATTGCTGAAAACTATCTGATTTCTTTATGGTTAATGTCTAGAAGATAAGAGCCAGTGACATATCTCCTTATTCTAGGGTCAGGATTAAAGAACAATCAACCTCATTCTTGATGGATTATACATGCATAGCCAATAGCCCATTGCAACAATGAGGTAGTCAATTTTTGGCATAAAGCACGATCATGATGCCGGCGTGATCATGAGAAAATTCTAAACGAAAGAGCCATTTATCATGTCTGGTGATATCAAACTCCCTGAGTTGTATAAATTACAAAAGCTTATATCCAAACAGACATACTCCACAAAGAATTTAACATATGTTCTTCGTTGATTAAAAAAAAAAAGATGATTATACATATTTGTATAAATTCAGAGCAGCCATACTTCAGATAGAGTCTAACACTGTCACCTTTCGGAATATAAGAGTAAAATGGTAATCTAAGAAACCAAAGGGTAGTTGACTGGATTTACAAGGACAGATGTGATATCAGGATCGATGGCTAGAAGTCAATGGGTTGGAACTATTATGTTCATGAGAACATTATGTATGGAATGTTTATTTTTTTTCAATGCACCTCAGAATCACTCTATCCCTATATTTATTTTTTCTCCCAAATCTTCCAGTTGTTCTTCAAGCGCTTCTCAGCAGGTTAGTAATTTTCAGGATTTCACTGTAATCCAATCTCTTCGGGCCGGCTTGATCGATTAAAGGGAGAGAGAAGGAGGTGGAAAAAGAAGAAAACAAAGAAGATTTTCAAAGTATCTGAGAATCGCTTCAACTTTAACAGTACTTCGATGACTCCAATATTCTCAGCACACTCCAAAACCGGTTTTTTCTCTTTAAAACTGCCCAACCGGTTTATTTTGTTCAAACAGGTATGTACGGGTTACCGGATTAGTTTGTTAGGAAGCAAGACGGACATCCTCAGGAGGCTCGTATTCTTCAGCAGGACAGTCCAGAGACTGATGCGACATGGGAAGAAGTGGCCGCTATTCAACAATTTCCTTCTTTCCACCTTGAGGACAAGGTGGATGTGCAGCGTGGAAGTGATGATAAGGCAACTCTTGATAATTTTTACGGCAAAGCCTACAAGAGGAAAAAGCATTAAATAAGAATATCAATGGTCTAGGAGGATAGGGATATCATCTTTAGAGTAGTAATGGTTTGGATATTATCTTTAGGGATAGTTGACTGTAGTATTTATTAGTGTGAGTAATTATGGTTTAGATATTATCTTTAGGGATAGTTGACTGTAGTATTTATTAATGTGAGAAAGTAGTTATTAATGCAGGATGAGTATTTTAGTAAGTATGAGTATAAAAATAGAGGGTAGAGGTTTGGTATTGAGACGTCGATCAATTGAATATATTTTGGCCTCTTTGAGGATTCTTCGGTAGAGAGCGTCCTGTACCTCTCTAATTCCTATCAATATTATCTAGTTCTTGTTAAATCCTATCAAGTTATGATAAAGATAACAGTCTAAAATATTATGCAGTAGATTAGCAACCCCGGAAGACGGAGATTTTAGAGTAGTTTCAGTAGAGTGTCAACGAATTGATATCCATCTTAGCATCTGTTGAGTCATATGATACATTGTCCGAGCTACTAAAAACAATAACATGAAATCGAGGGTAACTCTGTGAAAACAGATTAATATGCCCGCGCCCCAATTTCAAAGACAATGCAAATATAACTAGATCACAATTAATGAATAATCCAAGAAACTTACAGGTAAACTTCCTGTCTTGTTGCATAGTACAGGGCAATTGCTGTAATGAAAACACCAAGTGAAGTAAGAAGGTTGACAACGAAGATAAACTTCAAGAACTCCTTTGATCCCCATATTGGCTCAAGCAGCTTGCCAACAAAAAGCAGACCAATTGTGCTGATGGCCGCCTACAAATATATAAGGCAAAACATTCATATGTATTACATATGCCTACGTCTCACATGTATGGTGCCATAAATATAAAAATGTGACTGAGAGGTAGATATATACTCCATATAACGTCTGCTCAATGTAACCAGCTGTTATGAGGTTCCACGCAAATGGAATAGTCCTGCCAGCCACATTAAAAGGGACTTATCAGACTGATCAATCACAAAATTTCTGAAATTTCCGTAAGTCACTAAGCTCATTGTTTCAGTAACACTAGATTCAGGCATGATTTCGGGAATCATTTTCTAGAATGCATGTATTTGGTAAGGGAACCAGTAACATGTACGATGGTCTATTTCGTATGTATTGAGACTGGGACAAGATGAGTAATACCTGGCAGGTATAAGAGCGAGATAGGTAACAACAGGAGGGAAAAGCTGAATTAAAATGTGGCCGCCGACAATGACAACGGCGAGCCCCTTGCAAAGCCTCGTAAACCCTGAGAACGATCCACCGCCACCAATACTACCCTAAGATTGAAAAAAAAGGCAAGGAGGAGGGAACTTACAGACAGTTTCAATCAGACAAAGAGCAGAGCTTTAAATCATGAAACTCGGGATTTCTAAACCACGAAATTAAGGACTAAACCCGCGATCATGATTTCTAACTTCAGTGTGAACATAGACAGATCTAAGAGATCTGACAGGCACAGAAGAAGATCCTGTAATGCAAAGCGCACGGGGTGGGGGAAGTAGCATAAGAGAGGAAAGATATACGCTGGGTAGTGCTGGTGTACTCATTGCAAATTTGTCAATGCTAGAGAGATCGTCCACAATTCGTCAGCGATCCACGCTTCACCCTGCTAAGTTCCGACTCAACTCCCCGCGGTTTTCCTTCCCATTTCGTTTCCTTCCCAAACCCGTCGATACATTTGGTAGCTAAGTAACTCTAGGTGCATCCAGAACAACAAATCAGAGTTCGTAGTTTCTTAATATATTTCAATATGTCACATTATCAAAATATTATTAATTAAATCAATAAGGATTCTACCTATTTACTTTTTACTACAACTATAAACTCTCTTATTCTTATCTCTTCCACTAAACTACTAATCATATTTTATTATATGGATGAAAAGAAAACAAAAATAAAATAACTCTCTCACATACCCACTTTTGTGTAGAGTTCTTAACTAAAAAACAAGGAGAGAGAATAGTGGGTGAATCCACTCTGCTTTAGCTACAATTTTGTTGTCTTATTGACACCAAGAGTGGATTCCACCTTTGCTATGGATGCTCTATATATATATATATGTAAAAGGCCATAGTGTTATAATTTTGAGAGATTAGAGTAATGGAATATAAGAGACAATGAAGGAGTAACTAGGCACACATCTTGAATTCCATTATACGTCCTTAAATTGTACACAATATAAACCCTTGAGTGGTAGGAATACAAAATATCAACGGTCTCTAATAAAGTGTCTAGGAAGGTTATGAGTGTTTCACAAATGAAGAGTCTAGGGTAGACCAAAAGACATGTAGATGTACAACCACTAAAGAGGGTGATTTACAACACTCCCCCTTGGATGTACATCATAATAAAAACCTTGCCAGGAAAAACCCATTGGAACAAAAACCATGGTCAAGGAAAAAAGAGTATAGTTTAAAAAGTCTCCCCCCCCCCCCCGATTTAACAAAATTTCTCTTTGATGTTGCATATCAATATCACGAACAAGCTCCTTAAAACTCTTATAGGAAGTAACTTAGTAAATAAATCAGCTAGATTCTCATCGGACCGAATCTTGTGAACATCTAGAATACCCTTGGTCTGAAGCTGATGGATTGAGAATACTTTTGGAGATATATGCTTCGTTCGATCACCTTTGATACATTCTTTTCTTATGCAATGCACGCATATTTTTTGAATCTCACTGAAGGTCACAAAACTTAATGTATGATTGATAACTGATCTGAGCCACACACATTCTCTTCCCAATTCATATAGAGCAATCAATTTGGCATGATTTGATGAAGTTGCCACTATAATCTACTTCGTTGAACACCATGAAATGGCAGTTCCACCATATATATATCATAGCACTCCTCTTTGTACAGAAAGCTCATGATAGAATTCTTATTAAAACTTTGCTCAGAAAACCCTGTGGTGCAAAAAACCAAAACAAAGGAGAAAACATAACCACATAAAGATTCTCCCCCTAAATTTGACATATATGTATGCCAACATACATTCTATAAATATGTCATCAATTATCATCATCTTAACGTTGATGAAGAGGGAGAACTGTGGTGATATATGTTTACTGAGCATCATCACCTTACCAGATGGTAAATCTTCTATCACCATTAAATCATTTACAAGTATAACATATATAGTGGATTATTGACCTGATCTTCATACATGTTTCCTATCATATAAAGGATGATAAATTTGTATGACACAATTTGCTCCCTAGATCTATTTGATATTCGTATAAGAGGAGTATCCTTTTACTAGTCATGTATTATAAACAAGACTTGACAAAACTCGTATATATGAGCCTAGTGCAGACAAATAATGCACTCTCAAGTATTTAAACTTAATATCCAAATATATGCCCTCTTAGAGGCTTATACTATACCCTTGACTCATTTGATATATCGATATATATAATTTTATGAGTTGCGACTTGATAGCATTCCGTTATGGTTTAGATGGTTCTCCCAAGTCACCGTCATATAAAAATATTAGACCTTTAGAGAAAATCATTCTCAAGATTTTCTTTGAATACCAATTCCCAGGAATTTGCATGTTCACATTACGGTCTCTTCGAGAGTTTAGATCCTCTTTCAAGGGATACACATAAGTTAACATGGTATACCATTTATCATTAACTTTCTTTTGAAAGTTTATAGCTCCTTTTCCAAGGGCTAGACACCTTTTTCAAGAGTATACTATTTTCCACCAAAGTTCATAGCTTCTTTTTCAAGGGCCCAACACCTTTCTCAAGGGTCTACTATCTTCCACCTTTACGATATTACAACTTCTTTACCCACTAGGAGGAACACGTTCATTTCTCATATTGGGGTGGATTATAACATCTCATATACACAACTCTGGTGCATTATCATGTTAGCATCACACGTTTCAACATGTTTATGATTTGTCTTAATCAACTTTTGAAAGTCAAACTCCGTACTTCCTTTACTTTTGGAATATATCATTTTGGCAGTTTCTTCCCTCTTTCGAGGGTCTAAACTCATCTTTTGAGGGTTCAAATCCTGAAACTCCTAATTTTCCTTTTCCTTTTGTGTCATTTTGGCATATCTGTCCCCCTTTAGAGAGAGTGGACTCCTCTTTCGAGGGTCCGAACTCCTTTTTTGATGGTTTAAATATTTTCTCATTTGTCTTTTCCTTTTGTGTCATTTTAACATATTCGTTGTTGTGCAAAATAATGGTTAAACTATCTTGCTAACTATGGGCAGCGAACCCAATCATTGTAGTACAACAAGGTCATATCCACAGGGACTTCGTAACTATGTAGTTAATTATAAGGTTAGTCAATGTGCATAGAAATATACAAAAGTGCATCAATGTAAATTGGGGTTTTTGGGTTTTAATTGGAGAAATAAAGAAAAATAATAAAGATTAAACTAACTATCTAGGATAGATGTAGCTCGGGATGGATCTTTGCACCCGTCCTTCCCTTTCTACCGATTTTTCAAACTTTGAACTTATAGCTAAACAATGGCACACTTAATTAATTAGCAACCTAATCTTGGCCTACTAATCCTAACCAATCTAACCGGGACTTCTCAATCAATTAAGCCCAGGGACAATCGATAGCACTAAGCTCAAGTTCACATAAGGTTGCAATGTAGTTTAATATCAAAATCATTGAATTAGAGTACATTGTTCTAGTCTCCAACGGTTTAGGTTTCTATCTCATAATCACATTTTGATAGAATCCTACAATAATGCTAAACTAATCAGTTGGTCAACCCAACCAATTTAACACATAGATGACAAATTGAGCAAAACCCTAAACAAATCCCCAAATCATGAGTGACAAGTTTAAGAATCATAAATACCCAATAATCATCTTCATTTGGCTCAAATACTAAAATAAAGCATAAATACAAGTTCAAGGTTCAACAACGGAGGTTTTAAGGATTTTGGGGCAAAATCCCCATCCCAAGCTACAAGGGAGGTTAAGCCTTCATTAGAGCATAAATGAGAGAGAAAGGAGAATAAATAGCCATGGGAGGTTGAAGAAGAGCTTCAATGGTGAGGGGGTTCCTCCTCTTCTTGCCCTTCTTCTTCTTCTTCTTCTTCTTCCTTTTTTTCCTCTCTTTTTCTCTCTTTTTTGTTCTGGGGCGTGGCTCTATATCCCCCATCTCTCTCCTTCTTTATCTACTTTTAAAAAGATAGATTTAGGCAAAATGTAGGACCAACCGACCCACCCTGGGTCATACCCGTGGGTCGGTCGAGTCCAGAAGTAATTTCAGGAGCCAAAAATCGTGTTTTTAAGTCAGACCGACCGACCTTGGGTCGGTCCAGTCCAGAAGCAATTTTCACCCCTGGAACGAGCATTTTTGGCCTCCTGAACTTCCGACCGACCCATTCTGGATCGGTCCCTGGGTCGGTCCAGTGGGCAGGCTAATCTTCAACATGTTGTATCTTCTTCGTTTTAGCTATGATTTTGGATCCGTTTGCCCCCACGCGTTCATCTTTTCGTCTACTTTATTCCTAGCTATGTTATTCCTCTTGTATCACCAATAAATGTGTAAAACACCAATAAAACACAAAAGTAGAGGAAAACTAGCTAGAGTGGAGAAATAAGCATGAAAAGTGTTGATAAAACATATGAAATACACCTCCCAAATTTACTCATTTAGACACTCATCACCCCCCCCCCCCCCCCACACTTACCTTTTTGCTTGTCCTCAAGCAAAACCAAGGACCCAAGCAAGTAAGGAATGCTCAAGACTAACAAATACTAACATGAATTGTAGGATAAGAGAAGAAGCAAATAGTGATTAAAACTTTTGAGGAGTGTGAACCATCTCTTACTAGTGGCATGGATGTTCTTAGGGCAAAACAAAATATAGAGTTTCGGGGTATGATCCAGAGTGCTTCAAAGTTCTAAAGATTAGGTGACTTGAAGAACTTTTACCATGGCCAACTTCTCTCAAGAATGGGCATTGAGAAGAAAACAAAAGGAAAAATAGATTTATGCATTTGTTTCACTTTTGCATAAGAGATGAGAAGATAAAATTTTGGCATCAAGCCTTTGTAATTAAGAACACTAAACTCTCATTATTGGTTACCAATGGCGTCTCACAAGTCCCTCAAAGGGTTTTCACAAAGAAGCACCCCTTTGCAATCCCTAAGAAAGAAGACAGAAAGAACCCCTAAGCAATAAAAATCCAACAATTCAAGATCATTTGGACGCACCGCATGAAACATGCTCCTCAAAAGCAATCAAAAAGAAAAATTGGAGCATTTATCCCACAATTCATAACAGTATTTGTTCTTAATGAGAACAACTCACAACACAAGGGTCCAAGTTTTTTATTTTGGACAAACGCAATATAAGTAGAGAGATTAAGCATTTAAGCACATAATTCACTGAAAAGGTGGCTCCCCACACTTAACTTGAACAATGTCCTCATTGTTCACCAACAAACCGAGGAAGGTTTCAGAAGACCTTTTCAAGAAGCATGCAAAAGAGAAAACACATGGGACATAAACAACATTATAGCACAGAAGCTATGCCCACTGATAAAATCAAGCAAATCAAAATGAAGGAAGAGAAATAAGAGTGTCAAAATAAAAGAAACTAGTACTCCCCTGAGATTGTTGTTGCTTGCATTGAAGGAACTCCCCCACACTTGAGCTTTAGCCTCAATTAGTGTAGCTTGGTTGCGGTGTGGACTTTAAGTTGCACCTGCATAAAACACTAGAAGCAACCAAACTACAAACGGGGTAAGAGTTAGCAAAAACAAAATCAAACGAGAACTTGAAAAATGAAAATAAATGAAAATGAAAGAAATTCATCCAGGTTGCCTCCCGGGAAGTTGCCCATATTTAAGGTATTTAGCTAAACCATACCACATTGAAGTCATCCAGGATCGAAAATGAATGTTGAAGTGGGCTTCAACGGGTGGGTTGGGCGGGCATCATTTTTCATTGAAGAACGGCCCAAATATTGAGGTTGATTATCCTTTGGTGCAAGGATCATCTTATTTTGGAGACTCCTCTTCAAATTTAAGGATGAAGACATTCTTAACTTCATTTAGCGGTGCAGGGAGAACTCCGGGTGGACTATGTCTTCAAATCTGGTCCCGGATCAAATGGAAAGGTGGTTTCCACACTTAGTGGATGGACTTTGAGCTTCCACCTTACATCATTGTGGCATAGGTGGGGAAGGCCTTGATCCTCAAGGTGAAGATCAAAGATAGATGGCTCCTCCTCCTCAGTTTCGAGGATGTAGTAATCCTCGTCGTTGGGGTGAGGCTCATCGAAAAAACCTTGATGCACATTAACTTCAGAGGGAGATGGCTCCTTGAAGTGATGGCACTCTCCTCTAATGACTCGGAGGGAAACGATGGCTCCTCCTTCTCAAAGTTGAGGATGTAAGCATCCTCAATGTCTTGGTAAAGCACACAGGGGCAGCCCCTGGAATAATCAACTTCAGAGGGAGCAAAGGACTCCAAGAAGTCAAAGTGGGAACTCTCTTCTAACGAGTTGTCTTCATAATCAAGCTAGTGGTTGTTTGGCGGTGGAGTTTTTGATTTACTCAAGGGAGGAGAGAGAGGGCAACTCAAGTCTTTAGAATGTTACTCCACCTCTTGAATTGTTTTGCTCTCAAGTTGTTGCACAATTTGCTCTAGCCGAGCTTGAGCGTTCATGTTGATGGTATTTTGCTTAGCAAGCGTTGACTCTGGTGCTTGGTGCGCTAACTTGATGGAAGTGGTGAAATCCTCCATGAGAGCCTTCTATCTTGACATTACAACCGGACATTGAGAACGCTCATAGTCTCCTCCACATTCTTGGCATACAGTCCATGGGTTGACGACTTGTGTAAACTCATGATAGTCCTCCAATACGGTTTGTCTACTCCCAGCTGGTTAGTATCTTGAGATAAAACATACCATCATGTCCTTCAACCTAGAACTTCCAACCTGACATTGAGAACTGTCATGGTTTCCTCCGCATCTCTCACACACAAACCATTGATTGTAGTTTTCTTGGCCATAAGAGTAGTCATTCCAACCTCCAGTTGGATCATGATAACCATCCATCAGCTTAAAGTTCCTACAAAGAAAAGAAAAAAAATTTATACACAAAAGGGTAAGTAAGGAAATGAAAAAATGCACGAAACCTAAAAAGATAATTGACCAGATAGTCGGACCGAAGTCCCCGGCAACGGGGCCAAAAACTTGTTGTCTGAAACAGTGGTTAAACTATCTTGTTAACTATGGGCAGTGAACCCAATCATTGTAGTACAACAAGGTCGTATCCACAGGGACTTCGTAACTATCTAGTTAATTATAAGGTTAGTCAATGTGCATAGAAATATACAAAAGTGCATAAATGTAAATTGGGGTTTTCAATGGAGAATTAAAAAAAAGATAAACATTAAACTAACTATCTAGGATAGATGTAGCTCGGGATGGATCTTTGCACCTGTCCTCTCCTTTTTACCGATTTGTCAAACTTTGAACTTATAGCTAAACAACGGAACACTTAATTAATTAGTAACCTAATCTAGGCCTACTAATCCTAACCAATCTAACTGAGACTTCTCAATCAGTTAAGCCTAAGGACAATCGATAGGACTAAGCTCAAATTCCCATAAGGTTGCAATGTAGTCTAATATCAAAATCATTAAATTAGAGTACATTGTTCTAGTCTCCAACGGTTTAGGTTTCTATCTCAAAATCACATTTTGATAGAATCCCAAAATAATACTAAACTAAACAGTAAGCCAAACCAACCAATTTAACAAATAGATGACAAATTGAGCAAAACCCTAAACAAATCCCCAAATCATGATTAACAAGTTTAAGAATCATAAATACCCAATAATCATCTTTATTAAGCTCAAAGACTAAAATTAAACATAAACACAAGTTCAAGGTTCAACAACGGAGGTTTTAGGGATTTTGGGGGAAAATCCTCATCCCAAGCTACAAGGGAGGTTAAGCCTCCATTAGAGCATAAATGAGAGAAAAGGAGAAGAAATAGCCATGGTAGGTTGAAGAAGAGCTTCAATAATGAGGGGGTTCTTCCTCTTCTTTCCCTTTTTCTTCCTCTTCTTCTTCCTTCTTTTCCTCTCTTTTTCTCTCTTTTTTCTGTTATGGGTCGTGGCTCTTTATCCCCCTCTCTCATTCTTTTTATGCTTTTAAAAAGAGATTTGGGTAAAATCTGCGACCGACATACCCACACTGGTCGGTCCCATGGGTCAGTCGAGTCCAGAAGCAATTTCGGGAGCCGAAAATCGCGTTTTTAAGTCCGACCGATCCACCTTGGGTCGGTCCAGTCCATAAGCAATTTCGGCCCCGGAACGAGTATTTCTGGCCTCCGGAACTTCCGATCGACCCACTCTGGATCGGTCCCTGGGTCGGTCCAGTGGGCAGGCTAATCTTCAACATGCTGTATCTTCTTCGTTTTAGCTCCGATTTTGGATCCGTTTACGCCTACGCGTTCTTCTTTTCGTCTACTTTATTCCTAGCTATGTTATTCCTCCCGTTTCTACGATAAATGTGTAAAACACCAATAAAATACAAAAGTATAGGAAAACTAGCTAGAGTGGAGAAATGAGCATGAAAAGTGTTGATAAAACATATGAAATACACCACCAAAATATGCTCATTTAGACACTCATCATTCATCCCCCTTTAGAAGGACTAGACTCCTCTTTCGAGGATCCGAACTCCTCTTTTGAGGGTTCTTTGGATCCCAAGGGTCGACCACGCCTCCAGCATATTTGGGATTCACTTGCCTTTTGTTGATTTTCTCCCATGCTTCTAAAGGATCTGGAACATTCGTAGTTGATATATAGATCACGTTGCTTTATTCATATATATGAATGCATCAAGTAGTTGCAACATTTTCTAAATGAATTATCTATGAACCTCTAGTTCATTTTGCTTTGTCATTCATGAAATAATTCATAGTTCATTAACATTTGGTTAAGGACATTCAAGTTAGAGACTACTGCTCTCTAATTCGACATCTTATAAATTCATAAGCATCTTTGACACTCATACTTCCCAGAACATGGTTGTAGCAACATTCAATATGTGCTTGCTTTTGCAATCTTATAACAATGCATAATTGATTATACTTATAAGACTTTGTGCCAAATATCAAAAGTTATATCATTCTCCCCATAAAGTTGAGAATTATTAAGAACTAAAGAAGTTCATTATTCTCAACTTTCCTTTTTGTAACCCTTTTGTTATTTGTTAATGGGGAGGTATAGAAACAAACTCAATTGTCTAACTTTTTTTTTTTGCTCTGGAAAACTAATGACTTAATTAAGTCGTTCTTAGTGGGAGTATAAGTTACTCAATACCAATATTCTTTCAACTTTCTTATTATCCATCTTATTCTTAAAATCACATGGATAATTTCATTATAGCTAGATTTTTCTAAATCAATAGCCAAATGAATACAATATTTCATATGACCATTATTTGATGTATCAAACCTCATATATATCTTAAAGGTCCACATGGTAATTTTTCCACCCATAATCAATCCATGGTATTTTAAGGGGGTATAAAAATTCTCATCCACTTCCTTTTGAATGATCACGCTATATCTTATATGAAACTATTGTCACCCAAGTAAGAACCTGAAAGTTCTTGATAATTTAGAAAACTACTGATTCTACATCACTTTTCTCATTGATGACCCATTTTTCTGATTCATATAATATAAATTTATTGTACACTAACCGCTTGTTAGTGATCCCCCTCTTTTGGGCTTTATAAGATTGAATTCTATGTTATATCAACTTATATAACTTGGCACATTTTGTGCTTGTTTTCACATCAATATGAGCATGATTTATCATTAAAACTCCATTTATGTTTATTCTTGTTCCCTCAAGGAACATATATTCATAGCCCAAAAGAGCAAGATCACATTTGTCATAGTCTCAATGACTTATAACACACTCGTGAATCTATTCTAGATTTCAAAATGGTTCAACGTACCATATTTTTATTCCTTTAGAGTACCATGAATAACTAATACCCAAAGCATGGTTATAAAATATGTCAAAATTCATGTACTCTAGTGCGTCTTTTGCACTTTATAAACATGTATTAAGGATGACACCTTAAAACTTTTTCATCATAATGACATCATCTTAACAATATCCTTCAGGGATATGTGATGGTCTACCATGATGTCGTAAACATTTTCCTTTTATATATGGTCCAACCATGTTCGGATGTACAATAATCTATCATAGATTATAACATCTTTTACAATCGACCGCTACAAGATAAATGGTCATTTTCATAAGCTAAATTAAGCTTTTAGTTCCCATATTATCAATGGTATTACGGATAGATCTTGCCAAAATCAACCTCGAGCTCGACTTCTTTCATAATCATGCATGGTACGCATTAGCATTTTAGAGCTTGAGTTGGAAATTCACTGAGAAACTCTTTGATTTTCCCATAATAATCCTCAAATGTAACTCCTCAATGGTTACTTGGAAGACCATGTAACTTATACCAAAGTTACTTTGTATAGAGTTATCTTTAACACTTCAAAATCTATCTAGCTCTCCAAGAGATTTTACAATTGGTCCAATCTTGTACCAAATGTTGACCATTTTTAAACCATCCACCTTAAATGCATAGTCTTGCATGAGGGGAAAATAATTTATCATTCTCAACCTTCAATACAATTATCTTGCACGAAGGAGTATAAGGATCTTACAACTTTCAACGTCAACAACATAATTTTGCATGAGGGGAAATAGTACACTATAATTCTCAACATCCAATGCTTATATACGATTAAATAACATGATACTTTTATTTTTCTTCCTCTAGTGCACTCATCTTGTACTAGGACGCATACAGATATTATAATACTAAACCTCAAGTGCATTCATTTTTCATGAGGAAGTATTACAATCTTACCGCAAATGTAAGCATCTTGCACGAGGTGGCATAATCATTAACCTCAAGTGCACCATCTTGCACGAGGTAATATTATAATTTACGATCTCTTTTTTAGTGATTAGATAAGAGAATTCTTAACCTCTAGGGCAACATCTTGCATGAGGTAATATCACCTTCTTTTTTTTACTATCTCAAAAGGGATTACCTCATAAACGGTAATACAAAGCCATCCTTATGGCAATACTGTTTTTCAGTCATAAAATAAAATTGAATGGAATGAATCATACCATATTAGATGGTTCACTTTTCAAAACGAAAATATATAATTTCAAATAATACTTTGAGAGAGTGATTATGCAAAAATCATTATGCCACAAAAACATATAGTTCTTTACATATTAAACTGATAGTTCTTCAAAACTATAACAATATATTGTCATTAAAAATCCTCTTTTCTTTTTTCCTGGTTTTTACTTTTGCTCACTAGTGCATAAAATGTTTTATACCATGGTTATTTTGCTTAAAAACCACGGTTTATAACCGTGGTTTATGCTCGCGTCATATATTAAAAAATGGCTATAAACGACGGTTACGAACCGTCGTTTAAAGTAAGAGAAAAAACCACGGTTGGTTGAAACCGTCGTTTAAGACCCTTTCTCTCGCGATATTCATTGACTTTATATGACGGTTGGAAGTATGAACCGTGGTATAAAGTGCGTATAAATGACGGTTATTATCAAAACCGTGGTATATTATGTTTAAAATCGACGAATATACCACAGTTATACATAAAACCATGGTTTATAGTCTGTGAATTATTTTTTTTGAATTGCCGGTGATTTGCGCCGGCTTCAATTAATCTCAACAGAGCGCAGACACAAGAGAATGGCCAGAACATGTATGTTCCTTGTTTTCAATTAGGGTTGCAAAATGAGTGAAGAATGCACATTATGTTCCTCTTGTTTGTCGGTGGGTTGCAAAATTACTGTGAAAGAGAATGAGAGAGGGCGAAGCAAGTCCTTGTTCGCCGGTTACGGTTGCAAAAAATTACAGTGAAGAAGAGGCGCAGAGCATGTGTTCCTTGTTCGCTAGTGTGGGTTAATTGCAACAATTACTGTGAAAACAAGAGAATGAGAGAGCCGGAGCATGTCCTTGTTCGCCGGTTAGGTTTGCAAAAATTACAGTGAGTGGAAGAGGCGCAGAGCATGTGTTCCTTGTTTTCCAGTATGGGTTGCGAAGTTGAAGAGATGGCGTAGAGCATGTTCGCCGGTGGGTTGCAAAAATTACCGGGATTTGAAGAAGAATGAAGAAGAGTTGCAGATACGTGTTCCTTGTTCGACAGCCTGGGTTGCAAAACAGTGAGCGAATAATATAATAAGAGAACAGAAAGAGCCGTGTTAATTTGGGCTGAAAATTAAAATTCCCGCTTAAACTATATACCACGGTTCTTCCTAGAAACCGTCGTTTAAAGTTGTTTGACCACGATAAAAAATGACGGTTTTGACCGAACCGTGGTTTAAAATATAACGTGTCAAGCTATATACGATGGTTCTTATGTAACCGTCATTTATAGTCGCGCATTAAACGACGGTTCCGTGCTAAACTGTGGTATAAAATGTCCCACCGAGATTTTTTGTGACGGTTATTCTATAATCGTGGTTTATAATATCTCGCCGAGATTTTTTGTGACGGTTTTTTGCAATAACCGTGGTTTATGACTTTTAAATGACGGTTATATTGTTAACCGTGGTTTAAAGTGCGTCATTTAAAATCTTTTTTCTACTAGTGGCTCATAGTTTTTTTATTCAATAAATAAAAACTCGACCCTGCAGAATCTCACAAAAATAATTATTTTGTCGTGTTTCTTTTCTTACAAGGTGAAACTTCATAAACAGTATCAAATTTTCCTCCTTTTTTTGTAACATATCTTTTCCTCTATTTTCACCACTAGAAGATTGTCACTTTGTATCATAATATAACAAATATAGAGGAAAGATAAGGATTCTCCTTTGACTTAAAAACTCATATATGTGGTTATATAAAATTTTTTGAGTTGTGTCTGACTTACTTTCTTGTTAAGTTGATTATGCCAGTAAAAATTTATTAAACTTACTTACACCTTTTGCATTCGGTGGAGTACCCATCAAATGTAGCTTCAAAGTGTAGATTCTTTACAAAGCACGAGGATTTCAAATAGGTTTAAAGATAAACAATAACTATCATCTGAAAAATGGTAGTGAGGAAAAACAACTCAATATTTTTGTCTATGGTGTATGGTAAAGAGAATGATATATTTTGGTAGAGTCTATCATGCTGATATTGTTATAATATTGAGAGAGATGAGATTAATGGAATATAAGAGACAATGAAGGAGGAAATATGCACACGTCTTGTATTCAATTATATGTCCTTATATAGTACACAATATCAACCCTTGAGTAGTAGGAATACAAAATATCAACGGTCTCTAATAAAGTGTCTGGGGAGGTTATGAGAGTTTAACAGATGAAGAGTCCAGGGTAGACCAAAATACATGTGGATGTACTTCCACTAAATAGGGTGATTTATAACACATAGTACCTTTTGGCATGATATATTTAAAGTATTTCATGCCTAAATACCTTTATAGACCAACTCTTTTAATCTCAAGCAGACCAATCGACTCACGAGGCTTGAGTTCTCCTGAGTCTTACCGACCTACTCGCCTTTAACTGCCCCAGCCCACATCCAAGTACGATCTTGGGCATGACCAAATGAATAGAGCTTGAATTTGTCCCTTGACTCTCTTTCATGGTTCGTCGCAATAACCTTACTGCTTGTGGCTCTGATCGAATAGGCACTGACCTATAGTTCGATACAAGTCTTGTTATTCTCTTTCTTTGACCTTGAAGATCAAACATCTTTCCAATTACAACTGCTCAATGAATTTCTCAAGATACTTGGCCCAAAATCCATGCAAAGCTAAATGTGATCAGATTTGCTCACGCCCATTTTTCTCACCATTGGTTATGCTCTCATTGACTGCGGATGATGTCAGGTCTAATGGGCTACATCCTCAATCTTCTCTCTACATATTTTTTGTATATCATTAGAAAAGATACATTCTGAAATCCGGTCAGAAGACACACTAAGCAATCTCAAAAAATACATATGTACTCTCTCTCTCTTCATAGTGAAACTTATGTCCAACCCCTGTGGACTAGGTCAGAACCAAGTAAATCATCTTGTGTTCTTTATTTTTGTTTTTGCATTTCACATCAATTTCATTATTAAAAAGTTATTTAAAACCAGTCTAGATTACAGTTAACAATACCCTACAATAAGAATAAGTTAATTGATGTATCTTATGCTTTATGTATGTTACATAGATCACCTAATATCCTAGTTACAACAGATGTGTAAAAAATACATTGTATGCTGGGACATTCACTTTATCTATTGTTCTTCTAAATTAACTATACCAAATAAAAAAAATATTATTTGACCAAAGTGGACAAATAATGTATGAATAAGTGGTTATGTAACGTTATGTGTAGCTATTAGAAGTTAATGATGGTGTTTATCGATTGTAAAGTAAAAGTGATTAGGCAAAGTGTATCTGATTGCTATTGATTAGTCGTATGTCATATTACAACCCTGTTGACAGATGAGATATATATATATATACATATAAAAGTTAGAGATAAAAGTAAAAGATAAATATAACATCTAATAAGATCAATCTAACATAATTGCTAATATCATGTGGGCTAATAAATAACGGGCCAAGTAAACTAGACCCAATATCCAAATAGCCCAATACCCCCCTCAAGCCGTAGGCAATTCGAATTGCCTAGGCTTGTATGTGCTGGCATTGCTCATTCCGATACGTGGTAACTGCTCTCTGTACCTTGTGCCTGGTAATAATTTACTCATCATGTCTGCTACTTGTGTTGTGGTGTGAGTGTAGACCACATCTACGAGTCATTGCTGAATTTTTTCTCGTACAAAGTGACAGTCAATTTCGATGTGTTTCGTCCTTTCATGGAAAACAGGATTGCGTGCTATATGTATGGCTGACTGATTATCACACTTAACCGGAATAGGGGTGATGTTGATGACACCAAATTCATGTAAAAGTCGTGTCAACCAAGTGAGTTCTGTTGTGACTCTTCGTAAAGAACGATACTCGGCTTCAGCACTAGAAAGGGAGACAGAGCTCTGTTTCTTTGTTTTCCATGAGATAGGACTATTGCCCAAGAAAATATAATATCCGGAGACAGATTTTCTTGTATTCGGACATGCTGCCCAATCCGAATCCCAGTATGCTAAGAGTTCAAGGTTGGAAGTCTCGCCACTGGTCAATACAATACCATAGTTCATGGTACCTTTGACATAACTGAGTGCATGTAGTGCTGCCTGCATGTGCGCGTCAGTCGGACGTTGCATGAACTGACTTAGAACCTGAACGGTAAAACTGATGTCTGACCGTGTGTTGGACAAATAGTTCAGCTTGCCGACTAACCTTCGATACTGAATGGGATCATCAAGTGGTGTGCCATCATCTATCAAAAGTCACTTACCCATAATCATGGGTCCTTGCGCATTTTTGATATTTTGACAACCATATTCTTCTATCAAATCCATACAAAACTTTCTTTGAGACAGAACATATCCGCTGCCAGTTGGTATAAACTCAATTCCCAAGAAATAGTGGAGTTCCCCTAGATCTTTAATCTTGAAGTTGAGATCTAGTGCTCTTTTAATGTCATCAATTTCACTTTGATCTAAACCAACCACCAGCATGTCATCAACATAAACTGCAATGAAAACTCGTCCACGTGTGTTTTCCCTAATGAATAGTGAATAGTCATTCTTGGATTGCGTGAAATTGAGAGTTCGAAGAAAGCTTGCCAACTTAGAAAACCATTGTCTGGAAACCTGTTTGAGACCATACAAAGACTTCTTGAGATGACAAGCCTTATTATGTCTGTGTATGTCTAGGCCTTGTGGAATCCTCATATAAACTTCTTCATCAAGATCTGCATGCAATAAGGCATTGTTGACATCTAACTGATTAATCACCCAGCCTTGATTAAGAGCAACTGTGAGAAGTGCCCGTATTGTAGTGAGTTTGACAACTGGAGAAAAGGTTTCATTGTAATCTAATCCATGTCGTTGAGTAAAGCCTTTTGCAACCAACCGTGCCTTGTAACGTTCCAATGTACCATCTGATTTGAGTTTAACTTTGTACACCTATTTGCATCCTATCACTCACTTGCCTTTAGGTAGGGCGACAACATCCCAAGTGTTGTTCCGTTCAAGAGCTTGTAATTCTTCATGCATGGCTCGTCTCCAATGATCATGAATGGCGGCCTCCTTGTAGGTATAAGGTTCCTTCATATCCACGATTTTGTTGATGACGTTAAAACTTGTGGATAGAAGGGCTATCGACTTGGTAGGCTTGATATCGGTTAGACTTTCAAAGTTGGGTATGACATTGGTGCTGGCCCGTTTGTCATTGTAAACTCTTTCATCTAAAACTTCCTGGAAGATATTGCAAACATAATCGTTAAGATAATGAGGTCTGTGACTTTCTCGTGTTGACCGCCGAACCTCAGGATGTATTATACTTTGCTCATGTGTGACTGACTCGTCATGGCCATCTTGATGGGTCTCTTGTTGGTTTGTTTCTTCATCAAAATATGCAATATTCTGATCATTACTCGCATGGCTTTGTTCACGATCCACGTAACGTTGAATTCCATCTTTGAAAGGAAATATGGTAGGATGGAATTGAACATCTCGACTCACTTCAATATGATAATCCTTTATACTCATTACCTTGTGACCCTTTTTCCTTGGATCAGTTCCAAGGTAAACACATGCTTCTCCCTTTGGATTGAACTTGCCACCTTTGTTATTAACAATACTCTTGTAACAAAGACAACCAAATGGTTTAATGCCACCATACAAAGGTTTTTGACTGTATAAAGCTTCGTATGGTGTCTTTCCATTCAAAGCCTTAGTCGGGAGCCTGTTAATCAAATATGTTGCATGAAGAATACATTCTCCCCAATATATGAGTGGAAGACCCGACTGAAAATAAATCGCTCTTGCAGTTTCAAGGAGATATCGATGCTTTCGCTCCACCACCGCATTCTGTTGTGGTGTGTATGCACAAGTTGTCTGATGTATTATGCCTTCCTGAGAGAAAAACAATTTGCCTTCATTAGAACTGCCTAATTCCCTTGCATTGTCTGTTCTAACAGTTTTAATTTTGACTTCAAATTGTCGCTCCACCATTCTTATGTAATTAACAACTGCCTCCCAAGCATTGCCCTTTTCCTTTATAAGATGAACCCAAGTGGTTCGTGTGAAATCATCAACGAAGCAAACAAAATATCTGTAACCATTATACGTGTTAGTGTTGAACGGACCCCACACGTCTATATGTAGCATCTCAAAAGACCTCTTGCTCCTACTCACTGAATTTTCAAAAGGTAGTCGCTGTGCTCTAGCTTTATAACATATGTCGCAAGCATAATGTACGGAAAATCTCCTTCCTTTATTAAGCCCAATCGGACAAGTTTGTTCAATGGTACATGACCTAGTGCAATATGCAAATTCTTAGCGTGTGGGCTGATATTTTCTTCGGAGCCCAAACCGCAACCATTAAACATAATGCCGCTCTGGGCCTTGTCCTCAACTTTTGATCTGAAAAGCCCAAGGCTTCTTCCTGCTTCGATTTCGTCCAGGTTGTAAAGCCCATGTTGACCGCGGCCTATTCTTTCAATCGTCCCTGTCACCGGGTCCTGGACAAAACAAGCTCGATTGTCAAAATTCAGTGAGCACGAGAATTGTTCCATCATCTTCCTAACAGAGATCAAATTGAACATGAAATTCAGGATATACAATACTCCTGTCAACCGGATTTCATTCCTTATCTTAACATCTCCGATTTTATTCACCATCTACGGACTTCCGTTTGGAAGAATGACGCTCCTCTCAACTCTCAAACTTTGCCAGTTTTCAAAGAGATTTTCAGCTCCAAACATGTGATCTGTCGCCCCGGAATCGATAATCCACTGTCCCTTAAACAAATTTTGTGATTCGTTGCTTAATAGACACTGTGTATTGAGTTTGAGTAGTTGATTACCTGAAAAGTTGCAGTGGCTAATAGATTCTGATTTTGCTGGTGTGATGGTGTTGCGAATCAGTTCAGCGATCTGTTGCATTTATCTTGCTGTTAATTCATCATCTGAACTGCCTTTTTCGCTTGATTCACCTTGAACCCTAGCTGTGTTGGCATACGCCTTTCTTTTCCGCGCCGCTATCACCGCCTCTTTCCCGTGTAATTGGAAACACTCTGCTGATAAGTGCCCAGTTTTTCCGCAGTGGTTACACTTTTGTTTCTGGTAGCATTCATCAAAGTTGTGACCGGCTTTCTTGCAGAAGGAACAAATTGGTCTTTTCTTTTCTGTATCGGTGTTCTTTCTGAAATTTCGGGAATTATCCCCTGCGCTTGTTCCATGGCTGTAGAAAGACATCGCATTCTCTGCGACATTATTATCTCCTCTCTGTTCCTCTTCTTGGATTATCAAAGAAAAAACCCTTTCTAAACTTGGTATTTCTTCCATTGCCAGGATCTGCCCGCGAATCGAAAGGTACTTCCGATTCAAACCCATAAGGAAATTAATCAATTTGTCTTGCTCCATCGCTTTCTTGACTCGTTTATCCAGACCACATGTGCAAGTTCCGCAAGTGCACCTCTGGGTAGGATTCGCCAAATCTAATTCTCCCCATATTCGTTTCAATTTATTGTAATACACCACCACTGTGTCTTCTCCTTGCTTCGTTTCTGCTAATTCACGCTTCAAATTGTGAATGACAGCAAGATTCGTGCGTTCATACCTTTCGCAGATGGATTCCCAGATGATCTTGGGATCTTGACAATAGCGCACTCCTTCCAGTACAGACGCATCAAGGGAGTTCTTCAACCAAGAAGCGACGAGAGAACATGACCTCTCCCAGGCAGTGTATCGAATTGTTTCTCCTTCCTCTGGTTTCTTCACAGTACCGGTAACAAACCCGTACTTGTTCTTCGATTTCAAAGCGGAAATAATGTCGCACTTCCACCCTAAGAATCCGACTCCATTGAACTTCGGCACCAGAGAAACTCCCGGTTGCTCCGTCGCGTGCACATACAATGGGTCGTTGACATCGATGACTGAATTGTTGCTGCTGTTCGCCGACGAAAGAGACTCCGTCTGCTTCTGCTTCCCGTCGTCCGCCATGCTCGCCAGAGAAAGAAGCTAATAAACCCACGCTCTTGATACCATATTAGAAGTTAATGATGGTGTTTATCGATTGTAAAGTAAAAGTGATTAGGCAAAGTGTATTTGATTGCTATTGATTAGTCGTATGTCATATTACAACCCTATTGACAAATGAGATATATATATATACATATAAAAGTTAGAGATAAAAGTAAAAGATAAATATAACATCTAATAAGATCAATCTAACATAATTGCTAATATCATGTGGGCTAATAAATAACGGGCCAAGTAAACTAGACCCAATATCCAAATAGCCCAATAGTAGCTCTTACGTACGTCTCTGTTCAGAGTTGAGTCATCATATGGACTTGTATAACTGAAAGATTCAAGTTGTAGATTTTAACAAGAAAGGTATCAATTATGTATAGTATGGCCATGCTACGTACACCTAATCAATAAAATAGTGCCTTTGCTTGCTTGCACCGAGTTTATGTCACGTGGTAGTGCTGAAGGCACAATAGATTACCTTGATTTTTGAGAGTTGTGTTAAACTGGGCGGATAGCCCAATGATTGATTTTTATATCATAAACATTAGTGACCTTTGCGTATGTAATGGTTGTTTTCCTCTACATTTGTTGGTCTTTCATGATAAATGATGTGTTTCAACCTTTAACCTTGATAACGAGAATCTACAAGATTTGGAATATGTTCATGTCGGTTGGATCAAGATCCATGTGCTTCGAGCAACTGGTGTGTTAGGGTTGCACACATCATTGATTAATTTTTTGTTGGATTTTCCATCTTTTTCTTCTCACTCTATATGTGATAGCTTTTAATATACACAATTAAAGCGACTAGTTTCATTACCAGAACATGGCAAATTAAGGATCTAAGTGAAAATTGAGCTATGCGAGGAGGTTGAAGCTTACAATCTCTCTATTTTATTACCTCTTTAGATAATCTGGTAACATTTTACCCTTTGGTGTTTTAATTTACTTGGTTACGTAATTGTCGTTTTTATGCTCATTTCACCATTACTCTTGGATTTTCATTGTACTATTTCCTTAACAATTTTGTATAGTGGCAGCCGTGCGAGATAAGTACTCATGAGAATCAGAAAAGTATCACTGATTCTGAATATACAGTAATTATCACTGTTTTTAAATGATACTTACAACTCTGTGGTATCTTTGTTTCCAAACTCTGTAGTACTATTAGTACTTGGGTACATTATGATTCTTCTTAAAACCATTTCGATTGTTGTACTTGGGCTTTTGTATGGTCGTTAATTTGTAAAAGAATCAACTTGAAGAATTTGCTACCATTGTAAAGGTACTAGCTAGTACTTGGGCTTTTGTATGGGCTTTTTGTATGGTCGTTAATTTGTAAAAATTTGCTAGCTACTACATGATAATAGCGAAAAAAGAAACATGGATCGCCAATCCTTTTGGTACTAAATTTGTTGTCATCGTGTTGTCGGTAGCCAAATAAATAAAAATGTCACCATACCAGCACATTTGAGGCCAAAACAAGGTGGGCGCTTTATAAAAAAATGGTAACTCTTCTAGTTTGGCTACCAGCTTTGCTATTTTTGCTATCAAGTCTTGCAAAATCAACTTTTGGGTATTTTGTATGAGGCACCCATCTTTCTCAATTGAGCATTTGTAAGTACTTGTATATATGTGTAGATGAATGAAGGTATTATATGTCGTTTGCGCACTTCAAGGAAGTTTCTATCACAACTTGATGTGCTAACTTTTTTTTAAAAAAAAAAGTTTATAGATTAGATATCAAGTATTTTAAAATAAAATTAGTTTACAAGTTTTGTATTGCATTCAGGTGGTGGATAGAAGAGTACATCATTGTAATTATATAATAAGTATAAACAGTAAACTACTTCGATCAGTTCATTGACCAAATTGAACAAAACGAAGAAACAAATGATATTCCATAGAGTTGGTAAAACAAAACAACTGTTGGAGACTGACAACCAGCATGAATTAACATGCATGACAGAACAACTTATCAATAAAACACAATGATTATGAGCGAAATCATAACAAAACAAGAGGATAAGTTAAAACGGAGAATAATAGGAGTATGTATTAGTAGTATAGAATATACAGGAGGAGGAATGTACACATAAATAACATAATACTGGCAGAATGATTCTCCTGCATTGATGCTTCCAAGAGTGTAGACGATAAAAAGTGCTTTCTATTTTTCCCATAACATACTTTCGATTCCACACACAACACCAAAGCATCAGAGGCACCATTTTCAAAAGAAAGGATCCTTTTAATTTGCAGCTTTTTTTCCCGTGCTTTCTTTAAAAAAAATCTAGAAAAGATCTCATAAGTCATACATACCCACTCACATTCGCGGGTCGCTTTTACTTCCTTTTTCTTTGTTCTTCGTCAGTATATTGCCTAGCTCTACGCTACCCTGGCATCACGTTCCGCCACTCTCTTCTTACCTCTTTTTTCGAAACCACGTACTCTCCAAAATCGTCTCACTCAATTGAGAACTATTAGGGCAGAATAATACCCCATTCTTTTACAGTATTATTTGAACTGATCATTGACATCAATTATCATTTTAGAAAGAGTAGAGTTTGAAATTAAAGGATAAAAAATAGAATCAATTTTCTATTGGTTATATTACCTCCGTCCCGTTATAAGTGTCTCATTTGCTTTTTGGCACGCTTTTCCATTTCAATATTAAATATACTCCCTCCGTCCTGAATTGATCGTCATGTTTGCTTTATGGCACGTTTTTCCACTTTAATATTAAGCATATAAGATAAAATAATTTTATAAAACTAAATTTTGTAACATATAGTTTATCATGTAAGGAATCATATGCAAAACTTAAATTTTCAAAATTAATTTATCTTATATGTTAAAAATTGAAATCAAACGACATGTCCAAATAGTAAACAGGACGGTCAATTCAGGACAGAGGGAGTATAAGATAAAATAGTTTTTAAAAAATAATGTTTACAATATATAGTTTATCACATAAGGATTATATTATAAAATATAAATTTATAAAAATATATTATCTTACATGTTAAATATTGAAATCAAATCACAAGTTCAAATAGTGACAATGTGGGTGGGACGGAGGGAGTATGATGTTTGAGATTAAACTTAATAAGAAGAAATACGATTCAATCTTTGTAACAATTATCGGAAATGACTCACCTAAAATTGATCCGAATCTAGATGTAGTCTAATACCATGAACCCGTTGAAAAAACTTTTAAAAAAAATGGAGGAATTATTAAGCTGATTGTAGATATCGAGCACAAAGTAACAACCAATCATCACAGTGCACTGCCCGAAGGGCTCTCTTTCGTTCTTTTTCTGTCGGTCATCATCATGATTATGATGATCAGTCGTGGCCCCTTTTTGACCAGCCATCACCATCTCATGTAATCTTTCTCAATCAGTTAGCGCAAATCATCGAATAAAAGAGCTGCCGGGCGCTCTGTTACCATTTCCTTTCTATAATATCCACCGTTTAAAAAGATGCCATATTATTTTTTTGACACATTTTTATATTATTATTTGTTACTTAAATATTAAAATAATAATAATATATATATATACTCCCTCCGTCCTAAATTGACCGTCCTGTTTACTTTATAGCACGTTTTTCCACTTCAATATTAAGCATATAAGATAAAATAATTTTATAAAACTAAATTTTGTAACATATAGTTTATCATGTAAGGAATCATATATAAAACTTAAATTTTCAAAATTAATTTATCTTATATGTTAAAAATTGAAGTCAAACGACATGTCCAAATAGTAAACAGGACGGTCAATTCAGGACGGAGGGAGTATATCGTTTCTGTACTTTCTTAATGATTATGTTTGTAAAACTATAGATATTCTTAACCAGGATGTATAAGGACATCCACAATGTTCTTGACATGGTTATATATGTGAAATGTTTTATAATGGTGTGGATTCCACCAATTTTCTCTTTCCAAGGTTCTTAAATAAGAACCCCACTTTTTATGACACATTAAACCATCTATGTGTATCTCTCTTTTATATTTTATCTCACATCTAAATAGTGATAGTTTATTGGTTGTTCATTAAGAGAGAGAAGATTAAAAAACTTTGTTATTATAGTGAATAGAGTGTCTTAAGTAATAAAATATAATTTTTAGATGACATAACATCTAGGAATGTACTAAGAAACTCAAAACCATTGTGGATGCGGGATGAAATTAAGCCGAGAAGAAATAGTAGTAGTAGTAAAAATATGGCCGGGTCGGGACCAGCTATACGTAACTAGGTAGGTAGCTGTAGGCTATATATGTGCTGCTGAGCCTGAGATCATTCATCAGGTTTTCAATAGCCACAATGGGTAAAATTTCTGTACAACATCTCAGTTCTTTTACATCCTTTTATGTGCAGCAGCATATTACGTGACATCTTTCTTTCTTTCTCTGATCCATGTGCTTTTTTGTTGTCAGTTGGATCAACTTTTGAAAAATTTATTGTGATTATTTATCATCAGGAACTCTATCGCTGCTTGCCGGTCGGCCGGCTTTAGCTTAGCTCCTAGGGCTAGGGCTAGGGCTAGGGATGGAAATTTGTTTTACTCGTCTCGTCGTCGGCCGGTCGGTCGTCTGCTCTGATCAATACTAGTTCATCAGTACGTATTAGTACGACGACGTACATCGTATGATGACTTTCGTTTTTGTATGGTCATCTCCTCATCGCTCATTTGCTTTATTACACACACATGTACTTACTTATACGTATTTTCGTGTTTTCATATGTCAAGACTACTTTCATCGTACGAAGTTTATGTTCAAAGTTCTCTTGCTGTTAATTTCCACTACTTCAGATTGATGAACAGTGTTATATGTTTATTCTGATCGTTGTTTGATTTGACTGATGAGCGCTCATGTTAAAAGATGACACATAGCTAGTCGAGTTAGTAAGAATCCTTCATCTCTGATTAGTAGTATTAAGAAAAAACACTGATGAGCGCGCATGCACGCACTTGGATTCTAATTAATGCCACTAATTTGATCAGACACCCGCGTGTGTCCTTGTTTATTGGATTCAGTCGTCATGAGTGGAGTAGGTACAGTACACTATCATCAAAATGTAACTACTTGAACTTAACTTTTCATTAGATGGATAGATGTGCACGCCAACCCCGTTTGTTAGACAACGACAGCTCACCCGCGCATAAGCTATTCTGTTTTTTCTTTTCTTTTCTTTTTTGTTAATGTTAGGATTTGGAGCATCTTCCAACAAAAATGAGAAGATAATATAATGATAAAATGAGTTCCATAAGAATATATATGTTGCGGTCCAAACATGACCTACGTCTATGAGAGAAAGATAGAACAACTTTCATTATAAGAGGCTGAGAATTATAGGTTTACATGAGGATTATTTGACCAACCCATCAACTAGTGTTTCCCATGTTTTACTCAGTGTTTTTACCCGAGTACCTTTCAGTTTCTATAGAACCACCATTGGCTCTCTTATATGTGATTCTCACAAGTTGGGATGATCCTAAGCTATCGGTTACTAGATCTATTTATAGTGATAGGTAACACTTCAGCAATCCCAACATTGACCCAGTAACCACTGACACATAATAATTCACAAGTTATAACGGTTACAACTTTATTAACACAATCCATAAACACCTAGAAAGAACATTCTTTTGCGATATTATGAAAACCAGTTTATTTCATCACTTCACTTTTTCTCTCTACTTTTTCTAACTTTAGTTGATAACTGACATGAGCTACAAAATCATTTTTCCAAAAGAATGAGGTCTAACACTCAGGAATCTTGAAAGCCAGAAGTCTTAACTTCTTATTGTAAGGATGTTAACTTCCTCATAACTCGCCTCATAATGTTAGAAAACCAAATGTTTCTTACGTCATAAATCTGAACCACATAACTGCTCCCATTAATACATCTTCAATTTCCATGAAACTTTTCATGAATAAAACATTAATTGGAATTTTCCGCAATGGGCGAAAGCCTGACGGAGCAATGCCGCGTGGAGGCCGGGGCGTGTCTCTTAAATCATTGGTCCGGTACTGGATGTAGTTTTTAAATCAGGCAAGGTGCCTAATATTTACAATGCTCTGGTCGTTAAGGGCCGAGATACTTCTGGTCAACCAATTGATGTGACCCGGAAAGAAATAAATGAATTCCAAAAATCTTAGGCAAATCTAAAGAAGGTTTTCTTGTACGTTCATCAGAAAAAATTTCTAGATCCCAAAATACCCAATGCCAAATAGCTGTCAAAAAGCACAAACCAGAAAACACAATATGTGCTCCGGTCACACCTTCATAACTCCAAATACCGCTTTTTTTCATTAAAAAAAAGATCTATCTAATATATAATCCTTTAGAAACGGTGGAAACTACCAAGCTGGAGTACGGTGGGGGCAGAGGGAATTTCCGGTGGAGTAGTGAAATGCGTAGAGATCGGAAAGAACACCAACGACAAAAGCACTCTGTTGGGCCGACACTGACATTCTATTTCTCGATGGGGGCAGGGAAGGGATATAACTCAGCGAATTTACAGTCCGTCCCCATTAACCGCTCGGGTATCGATCCAGGAAGAATGAATTCAAATTTAGGCTTATTGATAATGCACGATTAACTTTCTTTAAAACGGATCATACTATGATCATAGTATGATGGCGGTTGGACACGTATGCCCCCATCGTCTAGTGGTTCAGACATCTCTCTTTCAAGGAGGCAGCGGGGATTCGACTTCCCCTGGGGGTAGGTTACTACAAAAGAAAGTTAATTGTGCATTATCAATAAGCCTAAATTTGAATTCATTCTTCCTGGGTCGATGCCAGAGCGGTTAATAGGGACAGACTGTAAATTCGTTGGCAATATGTCTACGCTGGTTCAAATCCAGCTCAGCCCAAGAATTCGCTCATAGACCTCCGGAAAGGATACCTATCGTTAAAAAGATAAATCCTAGACGGAGCTTCGGAGAGGGATGTTGGGCGAGGTGATATCGGGGAACTCAAACAAGGAATGCCAGCGGAAGAGAGAGTTGGATAGGTACCCCCTGCAGATGCTTCCGCTGCAACCCTTGAACCGAATAGCACTACCCGTAGAGGGACGTAGCGAAGGCGGATTCCACTGGATTTAACCGGACCTTTTATCCGCTCAAGCATGGAGTCAATCCATTCACTACGCCCCTTTTATCCTTGCAGAGATTTTCCGGTCTTTGAATCATTGCAGAACTGAGGAAGAAGAATGGTGGTATTGTAGGATGTGCTCTGTTGATGCAGAGCCATCTCAAGTGTATCAAAGACAGATTCACGAGACCCCGGCTCCCCTGTCATTAGGTCACCGACTTCCTTGACCTTCCGGCACTGGGCAGGCATCAGCCCCCATACATGGTCTTATGACTTTGCGGAGACCTATGTTTTTGGTAAACAATCGCCCGGGCCTGGTCACTTCGACCCCCTTTGTGAGGAGGCACCCCTTCTCCCGAAGTTACGAGGCTATTTTGCCGAGTTCCTTAGAAATAGTTGTCTCGCGCCTTTCAGAAAAAGATAACAAAGTCATCAGTGCCACAGCTTGGGCGCTTTCTTAATTGCCTCTACATCAGGAAAAGGTTAAAATTGTCGAATGTGTTATTTTCACCATAATTTCATTTCTTTCGATGGAGACGGGTGTCCACCTTTTTTATATTTTTACATCTAGACTTATTCCTGCGTGAACCAATTTTTGCTATGTGTTTTACCATATTTTATCCTCTCATAAATATGAGCTAGTGTGACTTTTTATCAAACAAAAGAATCATACGAACGACGGATTTAGTGTTAGAATTTAATCATATTCTTGTGTACGGTCCTTTCCTATCTAATCAATCAAATATTTACATAAGTTAAATAGCATAATATTTTATTTACAAATTGTAAGTAATAAAATTTAATAGAAAAAACATTGACGCTTAATATCAAATTAAGTGACAAAGTACTACCAATAAACCAAATAAATTTTAATAATAAGAGGTTATTTGTTATTTATAACAGTAAAAGTAGTTGACATTTTAAAACTATATTATGTTTTAACAGCATTTATGAATTAACTATAAATATTATGGTATTTTATGAAGTTTTAAAACTTAAAATTTATTAAAACCAAACATTTAAGAAAATGTCATAGAATGATTGATTTTTTTTTGAAAATTTAGAAAATTTTAATAAATGCTATAAAAATATATTCTAAATTTTTAAAAACATAATTGCACCTAAATAAATTTAAAAATTCAGGAAATGATTTAACTGATAATTTTTTTATGAAATTAACATAAATAAATTTAAAAATAGTAGAAACATTTAAATGTAAAAAGGACGATTCAAAAAGTATAATGGCTATTATAAAGAGAAATGATTATAAGTGACTTTAATGGAGGAGTATCATGCCTAGTCGGATATTCATTCAGGAACATATTTGGTATTCACTTTTTCCTATTGTATTAGTCTAATTGACTATATGTACAGAGTAATAAAAAAAAGTAATCCATCTCCATCCTCATTAATTAAATAAAACAACATGTACACAGTCGTGTTAAAAAAAACTATACGTACACATAGACATATTAGATTATCTAAAGTGGCATTTACTGAATCAAAAATGTCTTAAGATCTAGAAATTAAAAAAAAACCACTGTGGAATCCACTTTTTTTCATGGTTTTTTATTTATAAGATATACAAAAAATTTAATTTATTGGTTGTATCATTGTTCATCGAGAGGAGACAAGAAAAAAAATATGTAGGGAGAATATTAAGAAATGTCTTAGATGAAGTTTGTATTCGGGAAATCATTAAAAAGAACCGTGCACTTTGTGTTACTAGTTTTTTCTATTTTCAGAAAAAAAAACACTAGTTTTTTCTATTTTCAGAAAAGAAAATGGAATCATTTAAAATATAGTTAAAACATAATATTTTGATTCCCACCCTACTAGTGGATGAGATTCTCTTTACTAAAAATACTTTGACGGTGATATAATTGACTGGTGACTGGTGAATATTAACCGGTAAATAATGACCGTTGACCGATAGTCAACAACTGTTGTTCAATGATCGATCGATGGTCTTGATCAGTTGTTTATGTCATTTTCCCTAGTTCAAACAAACAACCAAAAAACTTAAATAAAATTCTTTTTAGTTACTTTTTATTTATTTTCCTAATTTCATTCTATTTCCCCTCCACTCATTATAGTTATGAACAACCGGATAGATTTGTTCATACGATAAAAGTTATATTTTAATAATAACACCTAAAATTTAAATATGTTAAAAAAACTCACTCAATATTCATACTATCTCTGTACCGTCATAAGCGTTCTCTTTATTTTTGGATATGTTTTTTCATTTCAATATTAAACATAAAAGATAAAATAATTTTTAAAAATCAAGTTATATAATACTCCCTCTATTCAAAATATCAATCATTTTAGAAATGAATCTGGACAGATTTAAGTTTAGATTTATCTCTAAAACTATAGATATTTAAAATAGGAGGGAGTATATAATTTTTCACCTAAAGATTTCATTATAAAATATAAATTTATAAAATGTTTATCTTATTAGTTAAATATTGAACTCAAACAATACGTCTAAATAGTAAACTGGACACAAGATAAACTCTTAGAATTATACTATAGTTTTTTTCCTTTAGCAATGGTGGAGTACTACAAAGGTGAAGTCGGCTAACTGTAAACGTTTGCGGGTACAGGGGAAGAGCGGGGACAAATGGGGTGATGTATCAGGTCCTGGGAAAAGGGAAAAGTAGAAGTGATGCCGAACAAACGACATGAAATGACAATTCGTTAAAGAACGACACAAAAAAGTAAGCACAATTCACGAACCGTACCAGAAGAGAGTAGAGATTAGTAGTAGCAGTAGTAGTAAAAATTAGGGCTACCTGGATTCCGCCCCCGCGTGCATAAAAATAAACCTTTCAAAAGAACACAAGTGTTGTAGTTTAGTTGGTTTATTCTTTTTGAATTTTAAACCATTGGAAATAGAAGTTAACACTTCTTCAGTTCAGTTGAATGATCGTATGGAAATTTCTGTCATTATATTTTAAGTTACTTTATGAAATTTAATTAATATTCACTATATTATGTCTTAACTTACAAAATACTACTCCCTCTGTTAATTTATATCTGTCGTTTTAGTATGTGAATCTTGTTCAAAAATATGTGTCATTTTAGCTTTTTGACACACTTTTTTCTACTTTTAACCCTACTATTCAACACAAAAAATAATTATTATCTAAATAGAAAAGTAAAAAATAGGGACACATGCGTCATTATTCTACTTTTCTTAATAAGTGTGCAAGTTTCTACAATGACAGATATTGTTGAACAGAGGGAGTATTATTTAACCGTTAACTAACACGAAAAAAATACAAATACCTTCATTATACAATATGACACTAAATGTTAAATATTATTAAAAAAAATCAAGATACTATAAAAAATAACTTTACTAGCATATTCAAAAAAAGTTAGTAGATTATAAAAGTTGATAAAAATAAACATTAAACATACAAAAAAATATAAAACATCTTGTTTAAAAAAAAAGTTTCATAAATTAACCACAAAATAGTAACAGTTTTCATTAATAAACTAACTTTCACTTTTAATGTTTACTACTTATTTACTATGTTAAAATACAGTATAATAAAAAACATAACCAATATTTTAAAATATATTATTTTTAGGGAATAACAAGAGCAAAAAAAAAGGAAGAAATCAAATAATCCTAGTTACTTTTGAAAACTTTTAAACATATATTTTTAATCCCATATTAGTTTTTCTATAAATTTATATTCTTTTTTATACCACTTTTAACTAAATTTTTAAAAATAAAATTTTGTAAGTACTTATGTCTATAAGAATTTATACTATTTTAATGTCAATTAATGTTTTTTTAAAAAATTGAATGTTTATAAAAAATTATCAATAATTTTTATTTAAAAGATATATATAATTTGTTTTAATATTTTTTAATATTATCTACGTTTTTAATTATATTTGAATTTATTTTGAACTCGCATGAAATATCACAAACTCAAACATAACTAAATTCACTGTTCCAAACCAAACTTGAATTTCAAGAAACCAAAATTAAAACCAATCTAAACTTGAATCCAAAGCTAAAGTATCAAATATATAGATATATTTTTTAATTTCAAATCGAAACTCGTAAACTATATAATAAATCATTTTTAGTAATTACGTACATATGAAAATGTCAAATATATCTTATATTTTAATTTAAGAGTTTAACTGTTTCTATAATATAAAAATTAAAACTAAACCAACCAACAATACAATAACATCTTATAAGGATTTAATTTTGAGATAATGAGATAAACTCAATTTGAATTAACTACTTCCCTCCATCTTGGTATGCTTCATATATGACATGTGTCTCCTCTTTTTCCATGGCAATCAATATTAACGGTGTTCTCAGTTACTTCTTTCATCCTCAGCGTGAAATCCGCCAAGGTGATCCCCTTTCGTCTTACTTATCATCATCTGTATGAAATCAATCTCCTTCAGTCTCCTAGTATATGAAGATTATGGTATATTAATTTCTCCAGTGTGTATCACCTGTGAGGCTCCATCTGTGAAGCACCTTTTATTTGCCAATGTCTGCTTAACTTTTGGCCACGATGACACAGCTCAGGCAGAATCGATTCACAAATTGCTAACTTCCTTCTCCTATTTGTCAGATCGAGCTATTAACAATAGGAAATCTAAGCTTTTTTGTAGCAAGTATATGCGTGACCAGATCCAGGTGGATTTAGCAAGAATGTTTGACATCAACGTAGTCCCTTAAATTAATAGTTATTTGGGTCTCCTTACTTTGCTGGGCAGGTCCAAAACCAGTGTTGGGATTTCTTGGTGATAGGATTTGGAAACTGCTAGAGCCATGATCCAAAAGAGTGTCTCAAGCAGGACACATAATTCTTATAAAGCGTTCTAGAGACTATTCCCTGTCATGCTATGCTAAACTACCTCTTCCCTAAATTGCTCCCAGAAAAAGTCCCTTCCATGTTTTTCCGGCTTCTTTGGATCCTTTATGTTTTTTCGGTTTCTTTGGAATGGTGAATGTTGAAAAGATCGTTGGTTTGGGTGAAAAAATATTCCATCATATGATAAGGGTGGCCTAGACATTCACGACCTGTACGCTCATAATATACCCTTCTTGGTAAACAGATTTGGCGCATTCTGACTGACCCTTGCTTTCTTATGTTCTCCGCTTCTTAAAAGTGTTTATTTCCCTAATGGATCTATTATAAACTCTACCAATATCAGGGGTATCCCAATGTGGAATTTGATCAAGGAAACGTTGTTCCTTTTGCATATAGGATGCAGGTGGCATGTGGCAATGGTAACCTTAACATGTGGTCGGACCCATGGCTTCCTCGCCCTTGGAGTTTCTGGCCCTTATCCTCGATTCCATGGTTTCTGAGAATCTCTTCATGACCAGCTTGATCGATCGATCATTCATCGGGTACATTGAACCTTGGCCTATTTAATTCCCTTCTTAACCAAGTTGATACCCCCCCTATTCTCTTTATTCCAACTTCCCTTTCTAGAATGTTCCAAACTGCCTAGCTGGTGTGGCAGTTTTCCAAGTCAACTACCTATATTGTGAAGTTTGGATACCACATGCCTAGGAGAATTATCAGGGGCGATACAGAATTGAGCCATGGCAGAAAATCATTGTTCTTAAAATTGTTTTCATCATATAACCTTTTTTTATCAGGGGGCTAACAAGTAGCTTACAGTAACCATAATCATAAGTCTAGCCAAGTGGAACAGCCGATAAAATTTAATGCACACATACCACCACATTTAGTACTCTAGATTACAGGCTTTCCTACCCCTTCAATTCACACTAGCCTTACGATTAGAATAAAAGACCTCTGACCCCTGTATTAATTTCTTCCTCTTGGACGTCATTCTATAAACTGGAGTTTCATAGAGGATCCAATTTCCGCCCAGTTGAAACTCTCTATTAGCTCCTTCGTAGTTATCTCATTGCGGGGCCAAGTCATTTTCTTCTTAATTACTTTTTTGCTCTTCTTATTCCTTGAATATTGCATGTTGTTACCACTATGCGCATTATGCCCTTCCCGGCTGATCTTCCCACTATATTTAAGAATTCTATCATTAATGACGGTTTATTAGTCACCTTCTTACTGGTCTTAACTTTATTTCTAGGTTTTGAGGTGGTAATCAAGCCCTTCGAATCTGTTGATAATACCACATCCAAATTAATCCCCTCCATTGATTTTGCGTCTACTGGTGTCAAAGTTCCTTTATTTGGGCTAACGGACAATCCAACACAAAAGGGTTGTGAACCTTCTCCTGGTTGGGTGGAAGGACCGGCTATTGAGACATAGCTTATTGTACTTTCTCCACTTTCCAACATACCCAGTCTAGCTGTGCTAATTTGCTCCACCGCTTGGGAAATATCTAAAGACGTGTTCATAAGTAAAGTTCCTTGATGTGATGGAACTCTTCCCACTTCCAGACACTGGATACTTTTACAGTGCTCCATATCCTCATCAGTAAAGTAGTTCCCAAGGTCACTACTTTTTCATTGGAGAAATTGCACCTTTTGACAGTATACCTCCACCAAAGTCTCCTTAATTAATTTATTTTCCTTTTTCCAGCTCCATATTCCAACGCCACGCTTCCACACAATTCTTCCCACATTTCTCATGCATACCGTAATGTCATATGTTGAATTTCCCATGATTACTCGTGTTGGGTAGTGGGATATTGAGCCGCCAACCGAATTAATTATCTGACCAATCTTCGAGGAGCGTCCTCTTGACTTCCTTACTAGGCTCCCCTCCGACGACAGCTGGGAATCTACGGTCACCGGACTAGCATTCTCCGACCTCCCATTCACGGTGTCTTCGACTATCGCCTGATCTGACTCTAATTTTTTCCCTCATAGTTGCTCAGTCCACACTTCCACTACTCCAACTATCGTTGTTTTATTATCAAACAAAACCTCCACTTCTTCATTACTAATCTTAAACATTGGTGATTCAATTCTTGCAAATACTTCCAAATTCACCAGGAGGTTTGTCATATCAGTCTCGATTTCGACCACTTCCCCAAATCTTTCAAGGATTGAATGAATCGATTTTTCACACCAAGCCTGTGGTGGCATCCCTCTAATGGCCACACTCACCATCCGTTTAGCACCCATATCTTCCTCTTTCCATACATCCACGTACCAGTCATCAAGGTTCCATTTATGGGATTGCACAAACATATTTCGGCCTTCAGTGTCATGGAATATTACAAGATATTTGCACATAGACTTAGCTAGAACGTGTTCAATTCCCCCGTTACTAAGCCATCCTTATTTGATTAGTGCACGTTCTTTCTTTTGTGTGAATGATGGTGCATCTGTCAAGCCTTAGGATATAGATTTCAGATGGGGACAACTTTACTAGCCCGGCAACATCATACACTATCGGGTGGTGTTGTGTATCTTGGTACTCCCTTGTCCACTGGCTTGTTCCTTGACATGCACTAGGTACTAGGGAGGGGGAGGATGGCGGTGGCTGAGGTGATGGGACAGCAGGTGGCGAGACTTGCACTCCCACCGGACGATGTTCATGGTGAAACTTCCTCAGTGGTCTGGCGAACTGGGTCATAATTCTCTTTCTATATATCCATCTGCCATTCAAGTCTCTGACGGCCCTTGCAGCCTGCTTCTTACTCTCAAACCCAATGAACGCATATCTTGTATTGGTAGTGATGTGACGCTTGGTAGGTCTAAGAACATTGGGGATTATGGCACAATGGAGCTTCCTTCAGGTTTAGGCTTGGCTAGACGTGGACTAGGCTTTGCTTCGTGTCCTTTTGTGATGAGTTGTAAGATCTTGCTCACGCTTTGGTGCTCTACCCTAAGGATGGGATAGGTTTTGGGACAACAACTCATTCTCTCAACACCATCTACTATACTCTCGGGACATGAACACTTGGTTGGAATTGATGGCTTCTATTAATTAAGAAACAAGCAACATTCTCTGAAATCATTCAAAAGCTTTGGTTTGTTTAGTGGGCTAGAAATGGTGTCATCCATGGGGATTATGAGTCTTTTGATGATGGAATGGACCGCGGCTCTACATTTCTTAATCAAATTTTTATGGCTAGGGTGGAGGTGATCATGTTGGTGTGGAATGCAAACATTGACTCCTTCCTAGCCATGGCTGGTTCAAGATGAACTTTGATATCAACCTTTCAGCGGATGGGGGTGGTTTGCTGGTGCCATTTTGCATGACTCCAATGACACTCTTTTAACCTGCCAAATATGTAGATTGGATGATGTTTCATCCCCCTCCATAGTTGAGGCTATGACCATTGACAGAGGTGTTAGTTGGGCTAGGAATATGGGGTTGGGATGTATTATTTTAGAATACCTTCAGGTTATTGATTCTTTTAGGGGTAAGTAAGGCTCAATTGTCTGATGGTGAAATTAATTCCCTTCATCTTTGTGCTTGCCGGAATAATGACGGGACTCTCTGGTAAAGTTTCATCGTACGTGAAAGAAATGTTAAGGTTCATCTTCTTGCTGATTGTCACTATCTACCATCTACTGCCCAGTTTAGTTTTCAACACGAGTTAAACCTTCAATTTTTCACCCCATCTAGTTTCCGCCATCTTATTTTCGCTTGTATTCATGACTTAAAATCCTAAAGATTGAATGAAAGTCTGTTTTGCTCAAAAAGGAATATTCGTTCTGGAGCTCCCTTTATCTATTTGTTCAAAAAAAGATGTAATGCATGTCATGATCATGATGTGTCTAATTGTGTCCTCAATTCAACGACAATCAAAGACAAGACAAATACCCCACCGCTTTAATTAGTATTTCTTAAAAGAAAACAAATCTAGATGAAAATATTGAAACCCCATAAATTGCCGTACTTAGAGGGAAAATTCCGCCATTTTTGTGAAAGGTAAGATACATATATAACAACACTACTTAGAATTAGATAGGGGTTTACAAGCCACATAAAAATGGAGAAAGCCTAAAGACCGGTTCCATTATAAAGTATTACTTTATCAGAGTGTAATCGATATCCAAAAATATTTTTTTTTTATCAAAATCCCAAAGATATTATTTTATTTGTGGTGAATTTAAGACTCAATTATAATTCTTCACAATTTTTATTATTTTAAAGTTAATTTAACGGTTAAATGTAACTTAATCTCATATTATTTTTAGTAGTTTTTGAAAAATTTAACTACAATAATTTATTATCATTCATCAACATTACTTAGAAATTATTTACTCTTACATATTATGAGATATTCAAATAACGTAACTATTGTTTAGTGACTTCTACAGTTCAACTAATTATTAACTACTAATTAATAAAATAGTTAACCATACCACAAAATGAAAAAAAAATCTTTTAATACATAGCATGTACTATTTCATATATGAAGTATATACCTCAAATTGTAATATGTAATAATTACTTTCACTCCTTATTTGGGGAATATATATCCACATATATTCGTATGAATTAACTCTTTTCAAACGTCGCAATATTTATGTTTATTTTAAGCTATCATACATTTACGAGCGAACGGCTTTAAGTGTGTTTAATGACGAAGGAAACAATGGGACCCACGAGTAAAATTTATCTTTCAAGTTGGGATCGGAGGACACCAGTGGACATTGTAATCTTACAAAATCGAAAATAAATAGGAAAAGTAGATGAAAGTGACATCAACTCATTGAAAAGAAAATGCAAGATGTTAACATGTCGTCTTACCCATATGTAGTCAAAGATAGCTATATTACATGAAACATGTACACTATAACTATAAAATATGTACATTACTTAAACAAATATTGTATAAAAAATATTACTTTTAATCTAATTATTTAATGTACATGTTTTCCTTATTCATTGTACATGTTTTCATTATTGGTTGTACCGTAAATGAAACCAAAGATGACTATATAGATATAACCAATAATTTACCTTTTTTTCTCTTAGATTTTTAGAAAATTTTATTTGTCATATGTGTGTTTTTGTTTCTCCACCTTTTCCTTTTACATCAAGAAAATGAAGTTTTTATAAACTTTTTAGTTAGCGTATGTAGTTAAATTAAATATACATTTAATAAGGGAAGAGGGAAAAGCATATTATGAATTGTTTCTTTTAAAGATACAATTCTCGCTTTATAAGAAATGTCCATTTTTTATATAATAAATGTGCCACTTTTGATTGGGCAATTTTTTTTTTTGATGTTAGGTATATAAATAAGATAGTTATAATTTGGGTTGGACCGGTCACATTCGGGTTGGATAATGTTTCATCCGTATCCGTTACTTGTTTCCACCCGCTTTATCTGAATCCGACTTGTCACTCGGTAAAGATCACCCGAACTCGACCCGAACCTGCGGGTGAAACATGTGGGTTGGGTGATAAACGAGTAAGATTTTTGTTGTATGTTTTTGTAATTTTAGAAAATATTAGGCGTTGATTGTGAATTTATAGTAACTTTTAGGATCAAAATGTAATTTATATAAAAGATTTGTGAGTTCAACTGTAATTATTAATAAATTTGAAGGGTCTTATCATAATTTTTGAAAAATATTTGGATCAAACTGTAAACAGGTGATGGGTTAGGTGAGAAATGAGTGATGCATAGGGTGATGGGTGAAAAAAATGCTCACCCGCATCGGACCTGACCCATTATCCGTTTCACTCGTCACCTGTTTTTCACCCATTTATTTTAGATTTTCACCCATTTATATGAGTGGGATGGATCAAGACTTGTAATTACAACAACAGTCTATGCATTATGAAGCTTGATGGCCAATCAATTATCTTATATTGCTAGAGGTTATTCTTCACCAATAGGGCGTTTAAAGGTTTTGCCTCCCTCCACACCCCCTTCACTCTCAACTTTTGTGCATCCCTGGTCGTAGAACGTTCTTCTACCTCCTGACTTACATGTATTTGTCTAGTCCCATATGCAAGAGAAGCCCCCCACTCCCGCTTGATTTTTCTCTTCGATTAATAGCTTGGTTTGTCAAGCATGGGACATATTCTCATGTCCATACACATTTGGTTTTAATAATAAATAATAATTACAATTAAAAAAATACAAAGGTGAAGTTTTCTTGTGTGCACTTAAATATATGGTTTAAATTTAAGTATTATAATTTGTTTTCTAAAACATAATAAAAAAAAAAGAACTCTCAATTGGTTTATTGCCTAAATGAAAACTAATAAGAATACCTCTAACAAGATTTATCTTTTTTTATGAACGGGAAGTGATGTATAATTTCAGTTGGACAAGTCAACAAATGTTCTTGTAGCAAACTAGAGAGAAGGTCATCTTAGTGAGACAACGGTTGTAAGCTTACTTTGTCAGTTCAAGGATTTAGCCAACGGGTATGGCGGCGAGAGTATTGTGACGGAAAGTTTTTTTTCGTCGCTGACGGATTAAGTATAGACCGTTGGATCAATTATGATATGATTCTTCCACATCATATGTAGTGTACGCAACGTGGATGAAATTTCTATTTTCTTTTGTTTCTAACTAAAATTAGTCATTTTCTTTATTTACGGGAGACAAACCCAGTCATTTTTTTTTCAATTTAAATTATTGATTTGCTTCATTGTTTGGGATGGATGTTTCAAAACAGTGATATGCTATTATTTTTCTTTTAAAAAATAACTAATAAATGAGATTTATTTTATTTAATTAAATTTAAGTGTAACCATTTATTTTCTTTCTTATTTTTTTGAAAGGAACATTTTACTTTTATTTTTGTGAAAGTATTTTTTATCAATGAGTTAATGAAATTAGTTAAAAACAATAATTACAATTCTAAACAAGGCACTACATAAATTTAGAAAGCTGGTGACTTAATTAGAAAATAACCAATATGTACTTATACGGCAATATAAGTTATAAATCTTGTCACAAAATTATAGATGAGTGAAGTTGTAAGTAAAGGTAGAGTGAAGAGAAGCATAAATTTTTTAAAAAATAAACTACAATTAATCCTTAAAAAAATGAACTTAATCTACTAAAATAGTTTAATTACAAACAAACATTAATTATAGAATAATCCTAGAACTTTAGAGACTGAAGGTCAAATGAATAGATTATAGAGAGTTGATTTAATTTAAAAATACAAAACCAAATATGTGTAATTTCTTCTAAATAAAAAAGTGTGATATATGACACTAACTATTATATATCTTTTTTTTACCATTTTTATTGAATCATGGTGTATAAGAATATTTTCTTAGCATTTAAGTTTACAGAGCGTTAATGATTGATAAACCTGAAAGTTATAACTGTTTGAAAATGATAAACAAAATTGTTGAATTCGATTTTACGTATTCGTTAACCTCGGTTTACATATCCATAATAACTCATACTAATAAGTAAATATTTTCATTGACAATTAGAAATATGTACACAACATTTTATAACGTTTTCCATAACTATTATGAAAAGATGACATTGATTGTTACTTATATTTTTCTTTGGCTGTTTTTATCAAATCATACTATAAACAAATATTTTCTTAGGAATTAATTATCAGTTTACAGAGCTGATTGATAACCTGAAGGCTATAAACGTGTGGAAACAATAAATGAGTTGCTGAATCTGATTTTACGTATTCGTTGACCTTGGTTTTTATGTATCCACGATAACTTTTAAATGTTTCCACTTATCATTAAAAACATACACACAACATTCTATAATCGTTTCCATCACCATTATAGAAAAGATGACAATAACTGTTATATATCTTTTTCTTTGATTATTCTTATCAAATCATAGTGTATAAGAATACTTTCTTCGCATTTATCAATTTATAGAGATTGATTGATTGATAAACTTTGAAGACTATAAACGTTTAGAAACGATAAACTGAGTTGTTGGATTCAATTTTACGTATTCAATAACCTTGGTTTTTATGGATCCACGATAGCTTATAAATGTTTCACTTATTATTAGAAACATGTACATGACATTCTATAATCGTTTCCACCACCATTATTGAAGTTATATATATATATATATACATATATATATTTATATATTTCTTTGATTATTCTTATCAAATCATAGTGTATAAGAATACTTTCTTCGCATTTATCAATTTATAGAGATTGCTTGATTGATAAACTCTGAAGACTACAAACGTTTAGAAACAATAAACTGATTTGTTGGATTCGATTTTACGTATTCAATAACATTGGTTTTTATGTATCCACAATAGCTTATAAATGTTTCCACTTATTATTAAAAATATGTACACAACTATCTATAATCGTTTCCATCACCATTATAGAAAAGATGACAGTAACTGTTATATATCTTTTTCTTTGATTATTCTTATCAAATCATAGTGTATAAGAATACTTTTTAGCATTTATCAATTTATAGGGATTGATTGATAAAGTATGAAAACTATAAACGTTTAGAAATAATAAATTGAGTTATTGGATTCAATTTTACGTATTGAATAACCTTGGTTTTTATGTATCCACATTTCCATTAATAATAAGAAACATGTACACAACCATCTGTAATTGTTTCCATCACTATTATAAAAATGATGACACTAATTGTTATATAAAATTTTCTTTTAGTCGTTCATATTGAAACATTGTGTATAAGAATATTTTATTAGCATTTTATTTAATTTATAGAGCTTGATTGATTGATAAACTCTGAAGACTATAAATGTTTAGAAATGATAAACTGATTTGTTTGAGGAAATTTTACGTATTCAATAACCTTGGTTTGTATGTATCCACGATAGCTTATAAATATTTCCACTTATTATTAAAAACATGTACACAACATTCTATAATTGTTTCCATCACCATTATAGAAAAGATGACGGTAACTATTATATATCTTTTTCTTTGATTATTCTTATCAAATCATAGTGTATAAGACTATTTTTTTTAGCATTTATCAATTTATAGGGATTGATTGATTGATAAAGTATGAAAACTATAAACGTTTAGAAATGATAAATTGAGTTGTTGGATTCGATTTTACGTATTCAATAACCTTGGTTTTTATGTATCCACGATAGCTTATAAATGTTTCCACTGATAATTAGAAACATATACACAACCTTCTATAATCGTGCCCATCACTATTTAAAAAAATGACACTAATGGTTACTCGTTCATATCGAATTATTATGTATACAAATATTTTATTAGCATTTTTCAGTTTACAGAGTTTGATTGCTTAATAAATCAGAAGGTAGCGTTTGAAAACAATAAAATAAGTTGTTGTATTAGATTTTATGTATTCATTAATCTTTTGGTTTTTATGTATGCCCAATAACATATAACCTGAAGGCTAAGATATTAACGTTGAATATTTTTTACATGCATTATACGTCACTTTTAATTTAGAACAAAAAATATAAACATTAACTTAGTGTTTTTTATATTAGTTATTTAAAAACTATTCTGTTAGTTTAGTCGTATTTTGAATGATATATGTTCTATTTTTTAGGTATACGTATAAACTGTAAATATTATAAGATTAAAATACTTGTATAATAATATATACATATATCTAGTCATTTAAAAGTGTTGTATGATTAATAATTATTCTATAATAATTGTAGTGTTAAATTAATTATAAAAGAAAAATATAAATATACCATACAAAGAAAAAAGTACGGTCATCCAATCCGCACCACTACACTTACTAAAAAAAATAAAAATAAAAAAGAGTTCTGTCGTTGACGGACAATTGGGTTCCGTGGCAGAATCCACGCCCCGGGTATGGGATAATGGTGGTGGATGGCCCAAATTACCGTGACGTCTTGGTTTGAAACGGATACACTGACGCCATGGAGGATGAGAAAGCACTCTCTCTTTTCCTCTTTATTATCCATTGTTTTACAACTTCCGTAGTTTCTTTGTTATTTTTTCATAACATGAGTGGGGTTTCCTTTTTATGTTTATCTCTACTTTCATGTAAGTTCAAGGTGTGAAGAATAGGAAGACTCGGTATGAGAGTAACGGAGAAGAGGAACGAGACACAACAAGGTTAGAAGAAAACTACGCTATAAATTTTTATTGATAACTGGGTAACTTCTCACCTGATATGTTCAAACAACTTTAAACAATCGCTCACACATCTAACACTAGACTAAACGTTGAGGTTAATCAACAAACTTTTCTCTCAAATCTCTCTCTTTTTTGTGGTGAAAAGTCTCTCCTTTTCTCTCGATATTTCTATACATATGTACTAACTGAGATCTGACAAACTCCTAAAACTATACAAAAAAGTTCAATCTAAAACTAATATAATTTACAAACAATAGATCCTATAATATCAACTAGGATAATATTGAATATTCCGACTATATATCTTCAGCATCTACCGGATAAAAACACACCTAAGCTAATATTTGGTAACGAAATCTGTTAAGATTCTTATACTGAGACTATCATGATGATTGTTGAGATAAAAGTGGTGAGACTCAGACTGGCGCCTTTGCCACATCGAAAACCCAACGTAATTAGACATTTACAATCTCGCCCTTTTTTATATGAGCAAACCTCCATGAATGGATAATAGTGTGTTCCCCCTAAAGATGTGCATTCCCACTGAAGATGGTAAAACTAGTAGCACTTGAAAAAGTTTAAGTCAATCAGGTATTGTATTTATATTATCCACCATATTCCCCCCTTTATGAATAAAAAATGGTGCTAAAAATATTTTTTTACCAAATGTAAAATAGCATGCAAAATAATTAAAATGACATTTTATACAAGTTCATGTGTAGGAACACAAAACATAAGTATAGTCAATCCATAGAAAAAGGTAATGAATATGCTTGAAAAAAGTAGTAGCATTAGGCTAAGGTTGAATAGGAAGCTGGTTTTAGAAATCAAAGGCAAATAGACAAACGATTAGTACAAGCATCAAGAATACCCCATTTTAATTAATTTCGGACTCTCCAATGTTTCTCTAGCTTTGGCCAAGCGTGTGACATTTTAGTTTAGGCCTTCACGAACAGCTTCTGCTAATGTGTTCATCTGCTTAGGTAGACGAGCCAGAAGCTCTAAGGGTTGTGAAGACACACCCAAAGCCTTTGTTGGATGTTTAACAATTCATTGGCCACATACTAGTCCATGACCTATCTTGGAGAGAGTTGTGGATCCTAGTTATGATTATGATCCAGAGGCTTAAACTGGACATCATCTAGAGGCACTAAGGACTTTGCAGAAATATTTTTCCAAAAGTGCCTAACAATTATTTTTCTTCATTCCAGTAAACATCAGTTTCAATCTCAAACAGGGTTGTCTAGCCTTATGCTGAGGCCGAGCTAGCAACCATAAATAAATGATGCTTGTTGAACCAGGAACAAACCACCTTCTTTTTTGTTACTATTTGAGAATCCTTTATTGGCTTGGAAAAGAAACTAGCAAAGAGACTGACAAAGGTGTATGCAATAAATAGACTAGCAAAATTGTGTATAAGACAAGCAGAGAAGGAAGTGAGTGTAAGGTGATTAGCGAAAGTGGGTTTTATGCTGGCAGGAAAGTTGGTCAGGTAGAGAAATGCCACAGAAGGTAAAATAGCCCTCACTTTATTGTTGAGATAAATGAAATGAAATGTCAATGAACTATTAATATGAAATAATAAATAATACGACACGATCCACTCACTCTAAAGTACCAAATTCGATACACACAATATAAGTTATTGATAAATAAAAAGAATACACCTTTAAATTGATCTCAAAGGAAGAGATGATGAATCATCAAAAGTTTAGTCTAGGAATGTTGAACAAGATCCTTCATCAGTGCAATGCTGGAAAGATTGTCGCAGTAGATTGGCACATGAGACTAAGGTACACCATAGTCAGCCAATTGATATTGAAGTTAGAGGACATGGCATAGCGGGGAAGTAGCATCGATATATTTAGCTTCAATTATGAAGAGTGCAATATGTGATTGCCTCTTAAAAAACCAAGACACCGGGCTTGAGATGACCAGTTGAGCAAAACCATAAGTACATTGTTTTTTTATATCAATTAGTATCTATGAATGATAGCCTTTACTAAGAAGGCAAATCTTACATGGTTAACCAAACTAAAGTTAGTAGAGTACGATTTCCGTTCATTAGACTAGACCATCCAATGTCCATTAGATACCAGTTTGGAATCGTCATTTTTAACATGAGAGACAAAAACATAAAAAAATTAGTATCGCTTAGGCACCATTAATTTATGGGTTGACGATGATTAGTATAGAAATGAGTATAACATGAAGTATTAGTACATGAAAATCTTTCATTTTTACGTTGAATTTTATCACAAAAATTAATGTGATGCCTTGGAATATGACAATAATAACAACATTACTTTTTTTATAAGTGACAATAATAACAACATGACTTATTTTAAGAAGTTTCTTTTGGGACCCAGTTGAAGAGTAATGACGAGAATCAGTATAAGACTGACCATTGGATGATGAGGCAAAAGAAGTGCTACGAAAACCTAAACCCGTGTGCCTAAATTTGGTTTGCTAACTATTTTATGAAGCTTAGCGGATCCTTTATACCAAATGGGTTTTTCTAGGGTTTGGATTTCCAATTTCAGACAAAGTGCATCGCAACGACTTTATAAATCTGTATTCTCCTTATGGAGCCATTCATTATAGGATTTGAGAGTTTTAATCTCTTTTTCTGCCCACTCAAGTATAGAACTCGACTTTGTATTGACGAATGCAGTAATTGTAGATTGAATAGCCTTAACTTAACTAAATTTTAGACTAACTATGAAACTAACTCTTTATTCTGGGTTTTGAATACGTCTATTTCTTCCTGTAATTTCTCTATCATTGTTTGAGATGCAGCGCTATTTTCTTGTGAAGCTTCCAGATACTTAATTTTTGAAAGTGCATTTTTTAACATATCAAAAACATGAGATTTCACATAATTATCATAACAACCAGTTAAACCTCGAGAACTTATTTGATCCCTTTTGAGTGATTGAAGTACCTTACCTTCATCCATTAAACATGTGGACTTGTCATACTTTACAACATCAGTATGAAACTGTTGGATTTCCATCATACAAAAGTGTGCTTCATTGTCTTCCATGTTATCCGGTTCAACATCAGCATCACCCAGTAAAACTGCTTCCATGTGTGACTCTTATCCACGGTGTTGTGGTGATTTCAATGGAAAAGTTCAATCCTTTATTAAATGCCGTATTTTGTGACACCAAAATTTTTTAGCTTGTTGGTGTCATACTCATGCCTTGAATTCTCGCCTTGTTCCTCCACAATTTCGGCAGAGAATGCGCTTAAGTCCTTGTACTAGCAAAGTCATCTCATTCTCATGTGATCATCCAAGTCTCGATCGGGTGTTTCACTGGTTTCTTCGCCTTAAGCCCAACATCTTTGCGCACAATAGTAACATCATCAAGATTCCGTCCCTTCATTTTGCTTTCATGTAACAACGGATATGAACACAACTCTTAAAAAGACATAGATGATAGCTCATTCATCTTATCTAGGAGTGAGGCATAATAAGCAAATCCTTGGTAAGCGAATCAACGAATCTTTCATTAACAACTTTATTGGAGAGTGATACCCTACCTTAAGCTCCATAAGCACCTGATTGAAGCTTTCTACAACCAGTGCCAAACCCTCTCCTTCAAACATTTGTTGAGCTCTCGTTTGAACAATTTCTTTTTAGCTTTTCGGATTTATTTTGTTCCTTGATATCCAATATTTAGAAAGTTCCATACTCCTTTAGACTCCTTATACCCAAGACTCTACCTTGATCCTCATCAGATAGAGATGGTACGAGGATACGGAGAGCTTGTTTGTTCTTGCTCATAAGTTTCTCATCAGCTTTATCCTGTTGTTCCGCAAGTTTTTCCTACTTTACACCATCAATAAGAATAGTGGGTTTGTAGTTACCTTGCATGACTTCCTTCTGAACCTTGTAATCAACAAACATCACCTAATCTTCCATCGCACCATATGGAGTATCAACCATAGTGCTTTCATAATATACGAACTCATATTTCATGATCTACCCAGAAGTATTAACCGTTATATTGGGTAAACCTGCTCTGATACCACTTGTAAGTTCATGGTGCAAAGAATCAGAAGACTCAGTACGAGACTAACTTGATATGTTCAAACAACTTTGAACAATCACTCACACCTCTAACACTAGGCTACTCATTGATGTAGTCAACAATCTTTTCTCTCTCAAAGCTCTCTCTTTTATATGGTTAAAGTCACTCCTTTTCTCTCAATATTTCTATACATATATACTAATTGAGATTTAACAAACCTCCAATTGTTGCGTTTTGTGAATCCTAGCATATTTGTTGTTCTGGAGCCACGAATTAAAGGCACTACTGCTCACTTTGTTTGTAATAAGTTAGGTTTTGATGGTATGTTTCAAGTTGAAGCGCATTGTTTCAGCGGTGGCATTTGGTTACTTTGGAAAAAACCGGTTAATATTAGGATCATTGGTTGTGATGAGTAGTTTATTCATTGTGAGGTTTACGATGGTAATTTTTGTGTCTTACGTACTGCTATCTATGCTCGGCCTTTTACTGTATTCTGAAACCAATTGTGGCCTCTTATTGATAGTATGCAGCCTTTGGATAATGTGGCTTGGGTATTAGGGGGGGACTTTAATGCTACCTTAATGCCTAGGGCAGGAATTTCTCTGCTGCTAAGAATGAAATACCCCGAACTTAAATATAGGGATTAAGATTATTCTAAACCATATTTAAGAGTCTAATAATGCTTAAGTAATATTGATGAGGAAAATAAATCCAAAAGAAATAAAGAAACGCTTAAAAAGCGAAAACACTAAGTAAGCGTTAAATAACGATAGGAGGTATGAGACCTCGGTTAGCGTATTATATGGATTCTAAAGGCTTAACAAGGCCTAAATAATATATGGGAACAACTCCCGAAGAAAACGGATTCAAATAATGAATTAAAACGCTAATAGAGCTTTAGCGCACATTTTTCGAGAAAAACCCGAAAACGTGATTTTAAGTGGTCAAACGAACCCGTAAAGATTATAAATGATTAAATAACAATAATTAAGCATTAATGGAAGCTTAATAAACAATAAAATTAAAGAAGCAAGAAAATTCCGGAAAACGGGCCCGGTTAGTGAATAGTACCTAAACCGGGTAAAATAACGAGCGTTTTCTGTAAAAGACGAAAAACGCTCCAGTTAGTATAACAATAAGGGGCCGGTTTTTAATCAGTCAAACAACCCCTCTCACACACATGTAACTAGCTAAATAAGTAAAGAAATCAAAAAGCAAAAGTGATAAAGTAAAAAGGGGTATTTACCTTTTCTCTCACTTCCCACTCTCTCATTTCGCTACTCTCTCTCCCCCATCTCTTCTTCCCAGCCGGTATCTCCCTCCTCTCTCTCTGGTTGGGCAATTTTTGGAAGCTCCAAGAAGCCAATAATGGCTTCCCTTCTTTCTTTCTATGCTCTACCTTCATTTGAGCCCCAATCACGAAAATAATTACATATTTGTAATCCCTTTATCATCCTCTACACTTCCCTCTTTTCGAAATTTCAAAATGGTGAAGTTGACCACCATGGGTATACCTCCATTCATGAAGAAAATGGTATTTTCTTGGAGCTTGGAGCCTCCTTGTTGTTTTAAGGTAAGAAAAATCACAAAAAATCACCTTCTCCTTCACTACTTAGTGTAGCCGATTTTTACCCCTATTGTAATGCTCTGTTTTCTCTCTCCTTTGAGCACTACTCCAACCTTCCAATGGTGGTGGGATCACCTTCTTGAACCAGGGACTAAAACCCCTCCTAAAACACCCCAAAGGTAAACCCTAGAAATCTTGGTTTAAGCATTTCAATGAATTAGCATTAAACTATGGGTTAGTATGTTAATTATATCCTTTTGTGTTCATTGGGTGATGGGAATGGAGTTTGGCAACTCCATTCCTTATGTGACAGATTTGTGCAAGAAAAAGAGAAGGAGAAGGATTGGAAAAGAAAAGAGGAAATAAGAGCTTAAGGTAAGAGCTCTTTCTTGAATGCTAAATTTAATGCATTAGAGTAATGGGGATGGGTAAACTACTTAAAGAACCCAAAATCTTGTATTAGTATTGAAGTTTATGAAGTTTGAGTATTTATGAGCTAGTGTTTGAATTGTAGGCCTTGGAGCCAAAAAGATTGTGTATGTGTATTAGTATGGTTATTTGAGGAAGTATTGGTGAATGTATATTGTATTGATTGCTGGTAGGACCCTTGTATGGGTGTGGCTAGAATAGGCATGAATTTGGTGAGAATGAGTATGTGTGGCTAAGTAAGAAAAGTAGGTGAAGTGCATTTATGGATGACTTGGTGAATGGGAGAACCAAGGTGTGTATTGGGATGAGTAGAGAAGTTTAGTAACCATGGAGTGGTAATTGTAGGATGAGGATAAAGTATGTAAAAATCTGTAGCATGAGGTATTAAGATGCATTGGGGAAACTAGGAGGAACTAAGTGTATTTGGAGAGCTTAAGGTGAGTAGTAAACCACCTTGTAACAGATTATGAGAGGAGCTAGATAATGGGGAGGATTAGAGTGGAAGATAATGTAATGAGGATATTAGTAATGGTATTGGTGATAGGAGTATTGAATGGTAAAGGTTAGAGTAAAACTCTGTAGCATAAGAACAAAAGTTGCTATGTGTGCAGGAATGGAAAGGGAGGAAAAATTGTGTAAATCCATATGAGAATGGGAAATGAATTTAGTAACGAGTTGGTGAATGAATTAAGGTATTTTAGGGAGACTAAATGGTACTAAAACATGTGGGGTTACATGTAGGAAGATTGGGGAAGAAATGGGTAAGAAAAGAAGTCAAAAACAAAATCTGTAGGCAAGTTCTGGACTGGACCGACCCAGAGGTTGGGTCGGTCGATGGGTCGGTCAGAGCATAGACGATGGAACGTAAACTTTCTGGAATGGACCGACCCAGAGGTGTATGGGTCGGTCGGAACAGTCCTGGGTCGGTCGGGACAATTTCAGAGGACGAAAACACTCTGGAATGGACCGACCCAAGGGGTTGGGTCGGCCGGTGGGTCGGTCGGCCCTAACTTATAATATATATATAGTGATCGGTCGGTCGGAACAGTCCTGGGTCGGTCGGGACAATTTCAGAGGACGAAAACTTACTGGAATGGACCGACCCAAGGGGTTGGGTCGGCCGGTGGGTCGGTCGGCCCTAACTTATAATATATATATATAGTGATCATATGCATGTATATAGATAGATATGTACATATATATGAGACTTTAGTAATACACCATTAATTTAACCCTAATGGTAAGACAGTAAGTATACGAGTAAGAAAACAAGTATGAGAAGTAATTAAGAAAGTTGAGAGTATAAGAACATTAAGTTAAACTGAAGTAACGGGATAACGGGGTAAGTACGGGAGTAGTAGCTATGAATGTATTGTAATGCTTAGTATTAATGGAACCATTTGGCATGTAGCCGGAGGTTCGAGAATAAGACTCGAGAAGCGAGAGTGAACCAAAGGAACGTGAGGACACCCGGTGAAGTAAATCCTAGTGAAAGGTATGATTTCTTCATGCTCTGTATCCTAACCTGGTTACCCCGATTTGTGTGCTTATTTGATCACCTAATAAGATAATTGCATGAATCGGACTATATTGCACTTACTTGTGCTTGTTTAAATTGTTTTTGATATATTGTCTTGAACAATCAGTTTGTATAATTCATGAAATGTATGGATGATAATAAGTGTGTATGTACTTCGTAGTGTATTTGTATATTGTATTGCACTTGTGAGTATGTGTGTGGGAGTAATGTATTTATTGTGTGGCTTGAATGTGATTGACTTCTACTAATTCCTAACCACCTGAAATACCCCTAAATTAATTTAAATTAATTTAGGGGATTTCTTTTATAAAAACCCTAAATAATATTATTAAACACTAAATTAGTATATGGTATTATTTAAAACTTATTTAGGGGACTTCTTATATTAAATTCTAAATAATAATACAATTTAATTTAATTTATTATATGGTATTATGAATTTAATAACAAGATTTATAAGTCAATAAATCTTGGAAAAATTCCTAGACACTCCAACTATATTATAAAGATTTTAGAAATATTTGGAGCATTGATTTGAAGCATAAAAGTCAATATAAAATTCTAGAAGCCCTAAAGCTTCTTAAGCCTTGCTAGGGTTGACTTTTTGAGAATGGTCAAACCATCCCATGAAACCTATACCAATAAATAGGTTATGGAAAACCATGAAGATCGATAAAAAGAACGTCGAAAACGGATCATCCTAGCCAAAGTTATGATAGGATGAAGTTTAGAGCCAAAATTTTGAAAAGTGCCACATGTCAAGACCACACGGGTCGCCGGTACTTGGCACAAAAATCGCTAAGTAACTTAACTTCCATCAGTGTTTTTGCCCTAACTTTAAACACCGATATCTCACTCGTCTTTGAGAATTTTTTAGTGTCGTCTTCTCCATTCTCTTCTCCTACAATTCCTCTTTCCAACCATAACTCATACACAACCTAACTCCTTCTACATCGACGGCAAATGCGATCTGAATTAGCCTTCCTGAAACTGTCAACCCAGATTTCCAAAAAAAACGTGATTAATCTGGTAACTTCGTCTCGTCATAACTTCTTCGTTGCTCATCCAAATTTCGTGTTCTTTAGCTTATTTTGAAGATCTCAAATCCCTCTACAACTTTAATGTTAATGACCAAGGCTGATTCCTAACCAATTGGGAGAGCGAGGCGTCTAAAGTTACCTACTCAATCACGTCGGGTTTTTGCCCAGAATTTTTCCAGAAACGACATGGTAAACTCAGATCTTTGTGGATCTGTAACTTTCTCCCTAGTTATTCGTTTTCCATGATTCTTCCACCAATGTTTAGAGTTACATGTCTTCTTTAAAATGACGTAGGTTTCATGGATTGAATCCATCTCAGTTATCCCGAGTTGATCCGCGAAGTTGCCTACCTGAACATCACATAAAATACCAATTTTCCAGAAAAACGAGTTCGAATTGCCTTGTCGGCGCATCTCCGGTATGATTCCGACCAAATTTCACCATCTATGATATTCGTTTTTGCATTTCCGTTCATAACCCTCTATCAACTTAACCAATTACACCATAAATTGAGAGAATTTGTAGAAATTCGAAACTGAAACAACATGAACCCTAACTTCGAATTGCCAGAATTGTTTTCTCGTTGTACTGCAAGATAGGTCATGAAATTGATACCATTAGATTTGTTTTTTTAATTTCTAATCCAATGATACAAGAATCATCGAATTTTGTTTTGTGGATTGAGAGAAATCGAACAATCTCCGTTCGTGGCGATTTGGGGTTTGTGAAGAACTTGGCGAATCTGGGCCGTCCGATCGTAGTTAGAAGGAACGGACGGTCGAGATTAAAACTTGGGAAACTTTTAATATATTAAGTTATATAACTTCCAGAATTAAACCCTAACTTGTTGAATTTATTTAAATACCTTCCCAGATGTATTTTGACTTTAAATTTTAACCATAGATTCCTTATAAAATCTAGTTTATTTTGATGTAAACTAATATGGTTTTGGAGTTTTTAAACGTAAGTTATGATTTTTGCAAGTTATGGGTATTATGGAATTATTTGGTTAAATAAAAAAGATATTTTTATGAAATAGAAATTTTATAATATGTCTAAAATGTCATAGCTACTATATATTTAATTTGGCAATTTTTGGACAATGGTAAATGGGTTTCAAAATTGTGTTTATGAATTTTTCATAAGAATAACTTATAATATATGGTTTTTAATGTAACAAAAATTAAAGTATAGTTTATTAATAAACTTTTTAGGTTGGGAAATAATGAAAAGATTAAACTAACATTTAGTAACATTATGTTTTATAAATATCTTGGGAATTAACTTTTAAGTGAAGTAAAAATTATTTACATATATATAATTGTATACATACTTATATGAGAGAAATAAAATAGTAACTTAGGTTAAATCAAGGGATTAAATTAATCTTCATTTATATTAATTATATAGAATTGAAGTTAATAAACTTAATTGGAACTAAGGAAAATACTTTATAAACCATATATTGGATATAGATATGTGTAAAAGTTAATATAAATAATTAAATGCAATAAAACAACATAAATAATGTCTTGAATAAATCCTAGTATATATATATATATACTAAACATAAATAAAAGAAATAAAATACCTTATAGAAAATATAATATGAAGGAATTAATGAGATAAACTAAACCTCTACATAATACTAATAAAAGAATATTATATGGGGTGGTATTAATTTATGGTTATGAAATTGAGTTTTGAGTTACCTTTGAATTTCTAAGAATTATATAAATCTTATTTATATACATGTATAGTATTATTTGTCAATGACCAGAATGTAAATCTAAAATTGGGTTAAGTAATTAATAAGTTAAAACTTAGGAAAAATTGTGATTAGATTACATAAAATGTTACACAAATAGATCTTATTCTATAATTAATGATAAATAAATGTAATACTTTTACATCTAAATGTTCTTAATATATAAATAATAATAAAATAAATAAAATACTTTTACATCTAAATGTGAGGTGGATTAGTAAGTCTAGATTTAATCATTTCCTAACATTTATGGTATTGAAATATAACTTAATGTTTTAAGATAAAATCATTAAAAGGATTATGGTATAAAACTATATTAAACTATGATTTGGAAATTTATCTAAATAATAATCCTTAAGTTTCTTGGCATTAGATAAGCCATATGAAATACATTTATAACATTAATTACCAATACTTAGGATGTGAGCTTACAATTAAGTGAGGTATTTAGTAGTTAGAATTTATAGAAAGATTTATAAATAGGAATTTGATACTTAAAACCTTTGAACCTTTTATTAGATAAAACTAAGTTACATAAGAGATTATATTGATCTACTTTACGACACTGAAAATATTAATATGTCATTTGAGTATAAGGTATGAGGATTTTCCAGAATATATTATCTTATTAAGTAATTGACAATTTCACTTGTGAATGAGAATTTAATTCTTAGACAAATTTTACCTTGTGTTAAGATATGATGCTTATCCTAAATACAATAAAGGAAATTAATTTATTAAGTTATTCCTTGAAACCTTAGGTTTTGTGAACAACTTAAGACGTATTTATGACTTAACTTTATTGAAGTTTAGTATAAAAGGATTATACATAGTCTATGGAGGGAATGTGTGTTAAAATAAAACATTTAAGAAATTAAATGTAAGCAAGGATACATAAAAGGTTATCTTAAAACACCTTATTATATAGTTAATGATAAAGTAAATAATATACCTTGGGAATACTAAATGTAAGAGTTCGATAAATCTAAGTTAACTATAATATAGTTATTCAAGATGAGAAGCAATTTAACATCTTATGATAAGATTATTAGATGGTTGTAATAAAAGTCATTCTAAACTAAACATAAGATAAATGAGTTTAGTAACTCAATTAGGTTATAATAAAATGCATCTACAACACCATGATTCCAATATACAGGTTGTAGATCTTAATTAAGTTAAGGGGAAGAGTTAATCATAATAGGTTGGCTAGTAGATGTTGATAAGAATGAATAATCGTTACATTGTGGGATAATAATATAGTATTCTAAAACAAACCAATCATGGGTTATGATACGACGTTATTCTAAACTAAGAGTAAGGGTACTGAGCTTAAGAGTTATTATTGACATTCTAAGATAAGTTGAAGGTTATACGTAACATTTAATTGAGACTTAGAAATAAGAGTGAGGAGTTTATTTAAGCTTAACGTAGGCTACAAGTGATTGATGATAGGCTACCTTTAATATTCTTCAGAGTAATGTTGATTGTTTGCGCAAGTTGACAAGAACTGCTACAGCGTTATCCAGGTACAATTTCTCGTACTCGTATGCTTTGCTAACAAGACTTAAGGGATGTTTTTGACAAACGCTAATTGAGCTAAAATGGATTTCTAAAAGGAAATGGTTGTGTGATTAACTCAACTTGTGTGACTAACTGAGCCTTGAATGTGAAACTTACATGGTTATTGGTTCCTTCTGTTTGGTTGTTTCATTAGACATTAACTGTCTAGGGTTTACGCTTCTGCACTCTGTAGGTCTGAGTGTTTTGGTATTGCTCTGGTGTAGTTAGTGATCTAGTGGAAGTATGGAAAAAGACAATCTTGGTAATTCTTCTTTTGACTCTGGATATTGTTTCATCCATGAGCTGAGTCTTTTGTTGTGACGTGCGCGCGTCTTCACCGATGACTGAGAACGGGTCGGTAATAGCAGGGGGCTGTATATCCCTCGTCCACTAGGACATTTATATCAGACAGCAGGGGGCTGTATATCCCTCGTCCACCAGGGCATTTATATTTGATAGTAGGGGGTTGTATATCCCTCGTCCATAAGGACATTGATATCTGGCGGTGGGGGCTATCTCTCCCAATTGGTTTTATTCCACTCTTGAGTTGTTGGTTCTTGGATATCTTCTTTCATTCCTAGTCCTTGTGACTACCTGGGTCTCTCTACTCCTAACTGGAATTGGTTCTAACTTGAGCATTGGATGTTCACTAACTCATGGTGTGATTTTTGGATTGACTAACTTTACCTTTCTATTATTTATCTCTATCCTTAACTTGTTACCTTTGACTTGGTGATTTTAAAGTGCAATGTTTCCCTGTTTTACTTTCAAGAGTTTGATTTCAAATTACTGTTTATTTTGAGGAGTTATGTTTTAATTATTGTTTTGAAGAATTGTACCAGTTCCAATCCAGGGAACTGACTCACCCCTCCTGGGGTGGGCTGCTTGGTTTCATCTTGCAGGTACGAATTGTTTATACAGGTGGCCACGAAGAGCATGAGTGATTGGGACGGGAATTAGGAATTGTGGAGAGTTATTCTGTTTTACGTTTAGTTTTGTTTACGTTGTTTTCTTGAGTTCAGACCGTAACTTAGATAATTGTAATGGTTGTAATTGGTGAGGTTGGTACCGGGTGTTTGGAACCCGATGGTCTGTAATCGCCTTAGTATTTTAATTCCGCTGTAAATACGTTAAATAGGGGCGTTACACCACCTAACTCCTAACGTACGCATTGAGTAAATTGGAATGAGTAGAAGTCCGATATAGTTTCGGCCACGCGTGAGGATGAGAAGACACGAGAGGTAGGATCCGATTTCTGGTTCTTTAACTGGTCCACGGCCCAAACCCCTTAAATGGGTAGCATCCTGGATTGGTGAACCAAGTAAGCCCGGTGGTGGGACGGTGTAGTCCCTGCCCGGAGGTCCCGACGACTTAACTTGAGTAAGTAGTAAGTAAAGTAAGTATTGTATGAGTAATGGTCTTGGCTGGTGTAAGTCATTGACCCCGAGTAAAAGATAATCTCCACCCGATTAACCCGGGTGGACCAATGAAGCTAACAAGTACGGTGTATTGAGTATGTATGGTGTATGTATTGCGTATGTGTATTTCGGGAGAAGGTAAGTATGTATTGGATGGCTTGTATTGTATTCCTTGTATGTAATGAAGTGTGTAAATGTATTCCTTGTGTAAAGTAGTGTAGTATTGTGTATAAGATCATGTATGCATGTATGTTTGAATAAAATGAATTGCATGTATTCGACCAAGTGGTCGGCGTACCCTCGCTAGTACGCGGGGTATGCGGAAGTCATATTCAGCGTAAGCTGACCCCCTAGGGGGAACGTTTTTAGTGTGCAGGTACCCGAAGAGGATATGGTCAAGGTAAGAGACCGGTGGCTACACTTGGATAGTTAGAAGTAGAATGTAGAAGCGTACTAAGTGGCACACCCCTTGTACTTAGAAAGTAAGTAGTTTGTGAGGAATGGGTAGTGGTTAGACTCTTAATGAGTATCTATGAAATTGAAAGAGGTGTTGTATTTGTATAAGGAACTTAGTAAACTGGGTGTATTATGTTGTATTGAACTTATGGAGTATTGTAATGAATGGGGAGTTCTAGTATTTGATTTGGTAATTGGAGTATGTATTGCAAGTGTGTAGTACTCGGATATTCCGGTCCATCAGACCGATGCTGTATGTAGTAGTAGTAGCCTTGTTAGTCACGCGGGTGGCTAACGGCATTGTATCACCCACCGTTGAGTATGTAAGTATCCGCTGCGTGAGTCTGGATTGTATAAGGAGATTGGACGGTAACGATATTATTAGCGGTAGGGGTGTTACAAAGAATTTTGTATAGACAGACACTTTTTGAATTGGTTCCATGATAGGAGTCTGATTGAGATGAAATCTTGTGGTAACCAATTCACCTGGTCGAATGGCAAACAGTGTGCCAAATTAGATAGAGTGATTGCAAATGTTGAGTGGAACACTTTGTTTCCTGATGTTATGGTTAATATTTTTCCTCGTTTTGCATCTGATCACAGTCCCATTTCTTGGACTCTACATCCTGAATATTGTAGAAACCATGCTCCTAGACCTTTCAAGTTCTTGGCTTCCTGGTTCACTCACCTTGACTTTACTTACTATGTTTTTTTCGTGTTGGGACAAAAATAGGTTTCTAAGTGATTCTTTTGACATGCTTAGTGGGCACTTACATAGGTGGAATAAAGAGGATTTTGGGCATATTATTGGGTGTAAGAGGAAGCTTGTTGCTAGGCTCAAGGGCATTCAGAGGGTGATTAACTTTGGGAGGGGTTTCCACTTAATTGGTATAGAGCAAAAACTTTCTAAAGAGTTGGATTTGCGGCTTCTAAGGGAGGAGATGCTTTGGAAACAAAAATCTAGGGATCAATGGGTTAGATTGGGTGACAGAAATACTAGTTTCTTCCATACTAGAACTAAGTTTAGGAGGCATCGTATCCGAATTACTAAGTTACTTGGTGATAATGGTGAATGGATCTGTGACGATGACAGTTTAAAAACCCTTTTTGTAAACCATTTCCAAAAATTGTTTAGTTCTGTGGATGATCTTTCTGGCTGTTATCTAGCTCACGATTTTTTACCATTGGACAAGGAATGTCTTGAGGATCCTTCTAGACAGGTTAGTATAGAAGAGGTCTCCTGTAGAATCCTACCGCGCGAGTATAGAATTGATGAAAGGTACACAAGCGGTATTGACAGTAATTGAAATAAATAACTATTATTAACTCTCACGTATCACACTTGATACAAGGAATACACATAGTGAAATTCTCCCCTACAATATGACGAGTACACTAAACTCAAATCACATTGAGAGAAAATGTCTTCCTCAACACCTATAGACTGTTGCTTTACCCAGTTTTTCCCTTAACTTCCAAGAGATGTAAATCTATAATGTAAATCGCACTTACAATGAATTTCCCCAAACTCTCACAGTTGCACTGGCCCGTGTTTTTTCTCTTCCTGAAAAAGCACACCTCAAACCCTATACTCACTTCCACTTATATAGATAAAGAAATTGGGTGACAATCTATCATTTAAGATTTTATTTATCTTTATCAGATAGATAAAATCTTGTTGAATATTCTAGTTTCTTCCTTACTTGTCAGTTCAAGACTGATGAGCGTCGCTTCAGGTTGACCTTATATCGGGCTTCAGTATTGAACTGAGTTTACCGATCAAAATAGCATCAACATCTCCTTTGCTGTTAAAAGTATGAAAACCTTTAAGGCGCCTAGGAAGGATGGGTTCCCAGTGGGATTCTACCCAAAGTTATGGGGTCTAGTTGCCCCGAGTGTTCTTAGTTTTGTCCAAAATTGTTTTACGTCTTGAAATCTGGATGCTAGCATTAATCAAACCATCATTACCCTTATTCCAAAAATTAGTCAACCCATTACAGTGAATCACTTTCGTTCTATATACCTCTGTCAGGTCCACTATATAATCCTTGCTAAGGTTATTGCTAACCGGTTAAAGCCTTACATGCCTAAATGGTTTATGATTTCCAAAGTAGCTTTGTACAAGGCAGAAACATTTTTTAGAACATTATTCTCGTTCAGGAAGTTATCCATTATATGCAGTACACTAGGAGTAGAGAAGGTTGCATGATTATGAAAATTTATCTTGCTAAGTCCTACGATAGGTTGTATTGGAAGTTTGTTAATGATACTTTTCATTGTATTGGCATTCCTGATAGTCTAAGATGTCTTATTATGAGCTGTTTATCAACTGTATCATTTCAAATCAATTGGAATGGTAATATGTCTCAATCTGTCCCTACTGAGAGGGGTGTTACTCTCCGTTTATTTTTGTGCTGTGTTTGGAGCGACTATCTCATCTCATTAAGAGTCGTGTCAATAGGAAGGAATGGAAACCTATTTCTTTGGGTAGGAAAGGTATATCTATTTCACATTGTATTTTTGCTGATGACATTGTTCTGTTTGGTACTGCTTCTCCCAATCAAGTTCGGGTAATGTGAGATTGTCTCTCTGATTTTTGTGATGCTTCAGGTCAGGTGGTGAGTTTGGAAAAGTCCTCAGTTTTACTGTCTAAAAATATTAGCAAGGAAATGGCCAGGATTCTTGGCTTGGAATCTGGAATACCAATTGCAACCAACTTTGGGAAATATTTGGGTATTTTTCTAAAGCATGATAAATCTAGTGATTTGAATCACGATCTAATTGTTTCTAGGATTAGAGAAAAACTTGCTGACTGGAAATGTAAAATGTTATCCATGACGGGGCGTCTTTTCCTTGCCAAAAGTTGCTTAATATCTGTCCCCCTGTGTACCATTCAGTCTCAAATTCTTCCTTCAAGAATTTGCGACAAAATTAACAAGTTATGTAGGGATTTTATCTGGGGACACAAATATGGGAATAGAAAACTTCATGATATATGCTGGGATGTGCTTTGCAAACCTAAAGATGAGGGGGGTCTAGGGTTAAGAAAGGCGAGAACGATGAACCTTGCCCGTTTAGGCAAGGTAGTATGGAATCTGGCTAGAAACTATCGTTCTTTTTGCAAAGAAGTCTTAATGTGAAAATACCCTAATTTGACTAGTTCCAAGGCTTCTTCGAACTGGCGAAATATTCAGAACTGTGTTGACTTTGTGCAGGGGGTCTTCGTTGAACGGTTAGTAATGGTAAAACAATGAAGATTTGGACTGACTGTTGGATTTCTAATCAACCTTTGCTGATGCAGGCAACAAGCAACGTCCCACACCCGTTTCTGGAGCTATCGGTGGCAGATTATTGGTCTGAAGAGTCCGATTGGCTATGGGATCGGTTCGAAATTTTTTTACCTGCACACATTATTAATGATTTTAACAGTATTGTTGTTTTCCCTTCTGGTGAAGATGGTCAATGGCATCCTGAACCGAATGGTGCTTATAGTGTTAAGTCCGCTTATAGATTTATTTCTACGAATATGTTGGCTAATACTTCAAGTGGTCCTGAGACCTATGGGGTTCTAGGTAATGTGTTCAAATTGATATGGCATCTACCTGTTCAGGAGTGAATTAGACTCTTTATGTGGAGAACTAGTCATGGAAAACTCATGACTAATTCTAGAAGAGGTTTGTCGGGACTAACCATGGATAGATCGTGCCATTTATGCGGGATTGAGGAATCAATCCTTCATGTTCTTAGAGATTATACGATGGCTAAGAAAATTTGGAACAGGTTGATCCCTTCTAACTCTCGCTCTGTTTTCTATTCCATGGACTTTGGGCTTTGGATGAAATACTATATCTCTAGTTCTGGAAGGTTTCTCCTCAAAGGTAACAGGGGTGCTATTTTTATGATTGTCTGTTATACATTGTGGAGATGGCGTAATAGTTAGGTGTTTGATAATGAGCACAGAATGCACATTCCTTTTATAAAAATTGTTGTTGCTTGTTTGAACAATAGTAGGGCTTGGAATGTGGAGAAGGTGACTAGTCAAAATTTGTGTCGGTTAGTTACAAGGAGATGCCCTAAAGGGCGAGAGAATTGGTGGCCCCCTGATTCTGGTTATGTAAAAATCAATATTGATGGTGCATATAATGTTTCTATAGGAAATGTTGTTGCGGGGGGCGTTTGCAGAGACCATACGGGTGCATGGGCTGCCGGATTCACAGCTACCTTTGGGAAAAAGAGTGTTATTCATGCTGAGACTATGGCTCTATGGTTTGCTGTGAACTTCACAAAAAACAATGAGTGTAATCATGTTGTTATTTGCTCTGATTCTATACAAGTAGTTGAGTTTTTTCATTGTTGTCCCAACAATCTGCCGTTGAGGCCTTTGTTCAAGGATTGCCTGGCTCTTATTAGTCCTGATTGAGATGCTAATGTAATATACTCCTAGAGAGAGTAATAGGGTAACTAATGTTTTGGCTAAGCTAGGTTTAAGTTGTCCTCTTGGTTTCTCTCATCTAAGGCACCCCCTGTTTGTATACACTCTCCTCATGGAGGATATTCCTGTTGTTTCAATAAGAAATGAGGACTAGTCCTCTTGTTTGCGACAAAAAAAAAACAAAGTACTGTATAAATTTGTTAAAAGATCGATGTTTCAGGGCGGGGACCATGTGCGGGTGGGTATGCGCCCCCTAAATTAATTTTAGTTTTTTTGCTATATAGTTTATTTTTATGTTGGTAGATATTTGTTCACCTCCATAATATTTTATAAAATATCACCATAATGTCACTAAATTATGTTTATTATCAATTTATTTATATAAATACGTAATATTTGTTTTAGAATTATATTGTAAAATATCATTTTTAGTTATAGTAGAGATAAGAAAACTTTAATAGTTTTATTTTATCAATATAGTCTAAAATAAAACTTATTATTATGTTTGTCCTAATAATCATGTACTTCATCTATAATAAAGTGTTTTTTGTTTTTTTATTACAGTTTTACCTATTAAAATTATATTAGAATTAATTAAAATAATTTTAGAAGATCTTTTTAGAAAAAATAGCACTATTCTATATTATTGGCATTAACGTCTTTTTAAACGAGAAATAAAATAGGTACGTAAAACAAACTTTTTAATTTATTAATATATATATTTCAATTTTAATTTAATTTTATATTAAACTATAATATCAATTTTTAAAATATAAATATAAATATTAAAATTTTTATATTAGTTTAAAAATTTGAACTAATTTTAAAATATTAATTAATATTATTAACAAAATTCTCACCGTTTTAAAAACTTACCTCTATGATGTTTGTGTTTATAAAAAAAAGGGGGTAGTGCATTCATATGTACGTTGTTGGAATAGAATAAAGTCACCATAATAGTAGGTTATTAAATTACAAAGCTAACTGTCAAATAGATAATCCAGCTATAATTACTATGGACCTTAATTTGTTAGGGCCTGTTTGATTATCTAGGAATATAAAATTTTGGATAGGAAAGTGCGGCAGATGAAGTGCAGGCGAGGCGAGGGGAAGATAACAGAGGAAAGGAATCTGACGTTGGATCTTCCAAGCACTTCCAGACAAATAAGGAGCTGCAGGGGGTGGCCATCCCTTCGATCATCTTCCACTTCCCCATAGAAAAAGAAATATTACTACTACTCTACAAAAGGCAATTAAAGAATACTACTAGTACTTAAAAAACAGCGAAAAAGAAAAAGTCAGACTAATTTGAAATCACGACCGCCATTAGTGAGAGAAGAGAGGTTTGTAGGTTTGGGAAATTGCGTGGCTGCTACTTGCTTAATCCTGCTCACCAAAACCACAAAAGTACGCTTCTTCTCTCTCTTGAAGCTGTGTGGTATTGTCGTCTATATTTAGGGAGGTGAAAATGGAGGGTTTTTGAGAGACGAGAATTGAAAGCGCGAGAGGGAAAGTAGCTAGTGTGCTGATGATGCAGTCCAGTTCACCACCTTTCTTTTTTCTCCTCAAAACCCCACAACACTACTACTCATCAGAGTCACAGCAGCCTCACAGTCACAGGGTGTATGAAAGCAAGAGAGAGAGTGAGACCCGCAAAAACAGCTCATCCCTATCTTCAATTTTATCTCTACTTATATTATCGTCAATTTTATCTCTTCCATTTAATACATATAACTCAATCTAGATAGCTATAGCTATTTCTTCCTATATATCATGTACTATCTTAATTAGACGAAGAAGAAGAAGAGAAACGTGGTCGGATTTCCCTTTTCTTCTCTTATAGAGTATATTAGGTTATAGAAGTAATTCTTAAATTATCATTTCCTTTTCCTTCGTTTTGAGCCAAATTTTTAGGGTTCGTTTAATCGGTTTGTCTCAATAACTGACATGCATCTCTGTCATCTTCCTAAAATCATTCAATTTATTACACCTTTCACTTTCTTTTTTATACAGTTCTTCCATTTAAATCTTCCCAAGAATACTCATGTTTCGATCACTTTAAGTTTCCTTTTAATTTTTGGGTATTCCCACCTCAACTATATATATAATCCGAGGAAGAGAGGATGAGAATCTCCATTCCGCGACACACACACACACACTGCGTATATGTCACTAGAGCTACACCTATATTCAAAGGGAAAATCATTTGGGTCTTCAAGGATGAATGACGACGATCGGAAGGTATCATGAAAGCCATTTATACATATGTATGTGTTAGTGCGGTGGGATGATGGTAGTATGCCTGGCTCCCTGTATGCCATTTGCAGAGAGCCCATCGGAGACATCGATGACCTCCGTGGATGGCGTATGAGGAGCCAAGCATACATATACTACTCACGGCCAGGCCAACATAAATATCGAAAGATATTCTGCATTTTTGTATATCTAGTAATTAATTATCGTAGCCCGTTCTTTTATCTTGTGTAATACTATATGATCATCATTCATCCTTGTAAATTACTATATCGAATGAAACTATTCGAACTTTCATTCAATCCTATCTGCTCAGGTTGCTTTTCTAACTTTCCCCTTTCTTTCTTAATTTGTGACTTGTTCAAACCCTAGCTAGATTTAATTGACTAGGGCAGCCAGCCACCGTACATATATATACGTAAATGTTATGTTGATCTTTTAGCTACGAAATGGCATATCAATTTGTAGGATTAAAAGTACAGTTTTTGACAAATCCACTACGTACGAGTCAACAAGTTTACAACTACTTGGGTATATATACAGTTGGGTTGGTCCTGGTCCCCTCATCTACTGCTGGATCTAATTCAGAAGTTAATTATTCTCTCCAATTAATCCGTGAATAATCTGTAATGTTCATTCATTCAACACAGATTGCTCAGTAATTAAAGGTACGCGCTTTTCATCTTCTCTTCCCTTAAATCTTAGGAATTGATGATGGGAATGGTAGCCACACCACACCACCCGCCCTGATGAACAATTCTAGTGGTTAACATAACACCACACCCACTTAGCATTAAAGTGATTTCATTTTTCATTTTAAATTTCTGCTTTTCTAAACTCTAGATCAATCCAGTCACGAGTAGAGCAAGAGTTGTAGTAGTGATTCCATCTTTTGTTTTGGGTACTTGCAATCTGTAACTAATCACAGAATCTCTGTGTATGTCCCCAGGCAGGCCTAGGCGCACACAAGTATAGTACTACGATAGTTGTATGACCATCGCCTCTCTAATCTCCACAGGTAGAGCCAACCCCAGCCGTAGCCCTAGCCCTAGCTAGCTGGCGCGCGGGAGAGAGAGAGAGAGATATCATACTACTCCATTACTACTTGTAAAGATAGAACCGGGCGGGGCTACAGGACGACAGAGGCTGCAAAGGTGAAAAGGGGGATAGCTACGTACGTACAGATCAGCGCAGGTGTGTTGATAGTGTATGGTGGTGTGTGCAGAGAATACAGATAGATAAAATGATGTACTATTACTAGTATAAGACACCATAGGAGTCACAAACCATTTTTCACTTTTGCCTTTTTAACTAACTGCATGCTCCCTGTCCTCTCTCTCTCTCCCTCTCTGCTCAAACGAATCTGTCATATATATGCACATAATACTATTAGTACTACTTTTGTTCATTATTCTGGCTTGATCGTTTAATTGGTACTCCCTCCGTCCCACCTTGACTGTCCAGTTTACTATTTGAACATGTCGTTTGACTTCAATTTTAACATATAAGATAAATTAATTTTGAAAATTAAGTTTTGCATATGATCCTATATGTGAAAACTATATAATACAAAATTTATTTTATAAAATTATTTTACCTTATATGTTTAATATTGAAGTGGAAAAACGTGCCAAAAAGTAAACAGGACACTTATGACGGGACGGAGGTAGTATGAAACTGATAGAATTAAACTTTATTAATGCGTGTAGATTAATACGTTGAAAGTGAAAGATTTTATGGAGAAGCAAAAATATGTCTTTTGAGTTTTCTAGAAACGGTTAGTAATATTAGTCATTATATATATATGTGTGACATATTTGGCTAATTTTGATTATCCAACAATAGAACTTGTTTGGGGAGACTTGGGTTATAAATTTGAGAGGTTTGTATTTTGTGAGTGTAGGAGAAGAGAACTAGTATCCTACACCAAGTTGTGAACTCGTTTCAGGATGGGGTTAGAGAGTCGGTGAATATTGAGTATGTTTCTTGTAATCTCAAATACTATAGTGGAAGTTTAGATCATAATGTGGCTCTGAGGTTTTTTACTCTGAGTTGAAGGGGTTTTCACTATAAATTTGTGTCTTGCTTTATTTCCATTTTTTGATTTTTGGGTGATTTGAATTCTGGTTTATACTCATGAATTCATAAGAAGTGACATCATAGTTGTGGGTGGAAATGAAGTAAATTTTAATTTTGTTGTTTGACGGAAAGATAAGTTTTACCATCTGAAAAACTATCATCAAAGATTTCCTGGTGCAACAAGGCCTTGATCAAGCCTAGGAAGAGACGATGCCAACAAAAATGAAAGCAGCGGAATGGATAATGCTCCAGAAAAAAGGCAACAAGCCTGATTAGGTTGCACTCGCACCAAAGATCAAATACAATTTCTTGATGGAGACAAACTGAAAAGCATTGTGGGATAAGTTAGCGAATATACTTCAAAATAGTTGAAACATAAGATGTGTTTAAAGATGGTACTTTAAGTCCAGGGAGAAGTCTTAGTCTCAATGTTGGTCCGGGTATGTTTGTCTTTGTAAAGACCCGGACCAATCCTTACTTTGTCCAATTGCTTAGCTACGGGGTTGGTTTGGGCATGTATGTCTAGATAGAGACCCGGACCAGCTTAGAATCCACGAGAAGAGTTATTTTTACTCCCAATTGGTCCATCATTAGCCTTTTGACACACACTCCAAGACTTCTTCTATGCACCCGAGTACATCGTTAACGCACTACGAATCTTGTCTTGGTCATTTTAACCTCTAAAACACAAAACCACACGTAGGGATGTTCTTCACATTTAAAAAAATGAAGCAATTAAGTGGGGAAACTTAACAATATCTCATAATTAATAAACAAAAGAAACATAAAAATATAGATAAATTCCCCGCTTATCGCTATCATATGGAGATGAAGAGATTTGCAAGGCGCTTGAGGGGTTATAATGGTGTGGCGGTGGATAGTATTGGATGTAGCGGTGGAGTTGCTATATATTGGCGAATCTATCCTGACGTGGATCCAAACCTTCTATGCTCACCATATTGATTGTTGAGTTGATGGAGGACTAGACTCTGGTTGGCGTTGTACATGAGTTTGTAGTTGGTCGGCCACTAATGATCGATGGTGGACATGGCGCATGCTAGAGGATTTGTCAGAGCCTCACCTCCTTGGTTGATTTTGGAGATTTCAATCAAAATCTTTACAATAATGAACAATGTGGTAGGATAGATCACCATCGGGGTCGTATGGTCACTTTTCTTAGTTGTTTAAGTACTTGTGAGTTGCAAGACCTGGGTTTTGTAGGGGATACTTTCACGTACACAAATAAAAGATATGGGGAGTTTGGAATACCAGGAGTAAGCTTGATCGCTTTCTGGAAAATTTAGTATGGATGTACATCCAGATGCTCAAAATATTCATCTGCATTGGGGGTGTTCAGACCACCGACCTATTAAACTAATTATTTGGCCACTTATGAGAAGGGAACCTAATATGTTCAAGTTTGAGAATTGTTAGGCTGATGAGCCTACATGCAGGAATTTGGTTCAACAAACATGGGTAAAGGTGATCAACAACAAAGGTGGATATATGGACAAAGTTATCAAGTGTGGCCATGCTTTACGAACTTGGGGGAGTAAGAACATACGGATGTAGAACCTTGCTATTACGGATCTGAAGCAGGAAATTGACAAGGTAGCATCAAACTCATGTTTTATAGATTCGGTATATCGGTGAAAACATTTAAATCAACAATTAGACTGGTTATTGTTTAAGAAAGAGACCAGATGGGCGCAGTGCTCTCGACAATAGTGGTTATGAGAAGGATTTCGCAACACTACGTTCTACCCAATCTGTTTAACGTGGGCCCCCCGTTAGGATAAACAAGTAAGGAAAGAAAGCGGTGAATAAACGACGTAAGAATATGATACACTAGTTGTTTGATAATCATGAAAGGTTTCTTCATGGGAAGGGTTTGAAGAAGTAGCGTTAAATTTTTTCACTCGAATATTCACTTCTACCCTTCCTCAACCCAATTCCTATCTTCTAGCAGGTGTTGAGGGCAAAGTTTCATCGGTCCAGAATGCTAACCTAGGAAACTCTTATACTCGTGTGGAAATTTTGGCTACTCTTAATGATATGCATCCGAATAAGGCGCCTGGACCAGATGGAATCAATGGCATTTTTCTAAAGTCATTTTAGGATATTGTTGGTCCAGACTTTATGGATACTACTTTAAAGGTTCTAACTATAGATGAGATGCCCTCTGGATTAAATCATACACATTGTCTTAATACTTAAGAAAATTGGAGCGAATGTTATGACTGATGTTCGACCAATTTCTCTTAGTAATACTCTATATCGGGTTATTACCCGAGTCTTGGTTAATCGTATTAGACAAGTTATGCCAACTGCTATATATGATGATCAATGTGATTTTGTTTCAAGGTAGATTGATCTTTGATCATATTATTACAACTCATGAGTTTATCCATATGATGAAGATTTCAAAGGCTTCCACAAGAGGACACTTTGCTTTAAAATTGGATATGGCAAAGGCCTTTGATACCGTGGAATGGTCTTTTGTTCTAGCAGTGCTAAGGAGTAAGGGTTTTAACGAGAATTGAGTATGTATAGTACAGAAATGTATTACTTTGGTTTTCTTTGTTGTATTAATAAAATAGATAATGGGAAGAGTTTTTCGACCAAAAAAGGGACCATGACAAGGAGATCCTTTGTCGCCCTTCTTGTTTGTTTGTTGTATGAAAGTTCTTTCATCATGCCTCCGTATTGCTTCAACATCAGGTGTCATCTAGGGTATCACATGTAGGGGCTTAAGATTTGATGTTACGAATCTGTTTTTTACCAATGATTATGTAGTTTTTGAGCATGCTAATCCGGGGAATGCAAATGGAATTAAAGCTCTTATAGAGGACTTTTGTGAGGCTTCAGGGCAGTGTATCAATGTGGTCAAATTTGGCCTAATGTTCTCCACTGGTGTGTCTTCAGCCCTTCGCAACCAGATCTCTGCTTCTTTGGGTGTTCGTGAGGCAATGTATATGTGATTATATTTGGGATTTCCAAGCTGTGTAGGGAAACATCGAAATCCGGTCTTTGGTTACATTATAGATAAAGTTTACAGACGGGTTCAGATATGGGAAAGATTAGTTTCACATGTTGGTCGGGATATCTTGATTAAATTGGTGTTACAAGCAATTTTATCTTATTCTTATATTATAGGGGTTATACGATTTTTGAACACTCTAATTCATCAAATTTAGGGAATAATTCACAGATATTGGTGGACAGGTTCACTATCCAAACAATGCATCTCATGGCATAGCTGGTCTTTGTAGAGCAAAAGTTTGGATGATGGGGTTTGGGTTTTAGAGATCGGCTTTGCTTTAAGAATGCCCTTCTTTCTATGAGGTGTTGGCAAATCCTACAACAACCACATATGTTGGTGGCAAGAGTCTTAAGAGCCAGGTATTTGGGAGACACTCATTTACTTAATGCACAATTAGGTCCGAGATCAAACCCAGTTTGGCGATCACTTTATGGGTCCTTGTATCTTCTACGTGTTCGATCCGTAAGAGTAGTGGGTGATGGAACATGTATTAAACTCACGGATCATTAGCTTTTAAACAAAAAAAGGTGGTTAGCCTTGGGAATGGCTACTACCACAAGACGCTAAAGCTCATGATCGGGTATCTTGGATCATTAATAGTGTTGGAAGAAGCTGGTGTGAGGAGTTAATCCATACATGGTTTATTGATGAAGATGCGGATCTTATCCTTGTACGGTGCTCAGCAGCTCTCTAACCAATGATGGTTGGTGCTGGTGAATCAACGAATGGTGCTTTTTCAATGAAAATTGTGTACCATCTTGCTTGTTCACTTTAATCTTAGCAAGATAGCTCTTCTTCACAAAAGAACCAAATTGGTTTTGGCAATGAAACGATAAAGAAAGTGCTTCTTGCCTTAATGGATTGTCTGTTTGCCTGGAAGATCCTATAGGGTATTCTACCTTGTCGTGTCTTTGATCTTAGATTGATGTTGAAATTTTTTAGTACCATGGTGTGTGCAGCTTGTGGAGGGTGTAAAAGCATGCATCATGTTTTCTTTCATTGCTCTATTGTGAAGAATGGTGGACTATGCAAATATCTTCTGTCCGACTAGTATTCAAAGTGACAATGCCTTTCAAGACTAGTTTCTTATGTGGTGCTTGCATCAACACTCCTCACATTAAAAAAGTGGTTTTATTGCTTTAGAAGCTTTGGTTTGCCAAGTGCCAACATGACCACGGTAAAGTTGATTCAATGGTTTGGATCAAGCCTAGAGTTATATTGACACAACTTGTTCAAAGGCTTCTCCAGAATTACATATGAATGAGGAAAATGCTCAAGTTATCCACTACTAGAAAGTAGGTTATTAGAGACGGAATTGGCGACGGACTAAAATCCGTCGCTATTTAGCGACGGAATAGCGTCGGATTACCGACGGATGATTCTGTGACGGAATGGCGAGGGAATAGCGACGGCATTTAGGCGGGTCCGTTAGCACCAAAATTTCCGGCCTTGGCGTCTGTTTTAGCGACGGACTAGCGACGGTTTGTCCGTCGCTATCTTATTTAAAATAAAAAAATAAAAGAAATATTAGCGACGGATATATGTCCGTCGTTATAAGGATGACGTCGTTTTGATCCATTGCGTTATCGACCGTGGGTTATTTTACTAACTTAAACGACGTAGTTTTGACATTTTTTAGCGACAGATGTGTCCGTTGCTAAAAAAATAGGTAAATTAACGCCGCGACGCGGCCCGCCCTCTGTCTTCTCAATTGTGAATTCTCCATTGTCGAACCAGACGCGAGGAGAGCAGCGCACCAACGACCCCATGAGCGATTTTTGGTAATTTCTCACTCGTTTTTGAGGTCATCCAACACTTCCATCTTCCTTAGCAAGTTCCTGACTGCTATTGCAAGTGTTTTCTGCTCTCAGGTAAGTCCTCAAATTTCTAACTCATTAATTTCGAAAATTGAAATAGGAAATCTGAAAATTTGTTAGTTTTGAGTTAAATTGTGTGGGTTTTCTTGCAAATTTGTACTAAAAAACTATTAGTATACATATGTATTGATGTTGTGTGGTAATTATGAATGTTAATTGTTGATTTTTTTGGTGGTATTAGACCTAGGGTTACAATATTGTCAAATAGAAAATTGATTTGGGCTCACTCATTTTTGGCTACTTCTCTACTGTATCGATCTGGAGATTATTCATTCATGGCATACCGGATGTATAAATATAATATAAATATCGGATGGTCCAGTACAAAAGAATAATTTAGTACTTACACCCTTCAATAACTTCATTTTTTGTAAAACAAGAATGTTATTGTTTGGATTATATTATTTGTCAGTTTTATTGGTTTGGATTAATTATATTATTTGGGAACATTATTGTTTTTTCTTTGTCCTTCATTCTAATTCAAGTATTTCATAGTTTTGATCCACAATTTATATAGCAACTCAAATATAAGAATGTTTTTTTGACTTTCAAATATAAGAATGTTTAAGTACACTTTAAAAATGGCGCTTCATATTATAACATGAATTAATAAATATAAGTTGATAATTGATTGCTCTACGGTATAATTTCCTCTTGATAATATACCATAACCGTTTCAGCTGTGACAGTCTTTAATGCTTTGGTTGGGAATTTTTTTTTTGGGATTCCTTCAACAGTTGCAGCTTCCGAAGCACAAGGCGATCTCCACTTTTTTCAAAGTCTCTGTTTTTTTGAAGTTTTGATAATCGTGTATCTTGTTGATGTGGGATTTAATTATATAGAGTATAATATATATTTATCATTTTTTACCGTGCAAGTTTGAACGAGGGAGTATTAGATTTTGTAAATTGTACTAAATTTATCTATATAATTAAATGTATATATTTGATAATACTTCACTTTGTTTTTTAAACTCAGCCATTACCTCATTACGAAAAAAGGCTTGTTTTTTCCTTCTAAAATAGCTTTTGTTTATATCTGTTTCAAAATTATGATAACAACTTGAGTTTTTAATTACTAACATCCAAATGATACCTTAGAGAATAGCATTAGTCGATAGTACCATATGAGCTTAATCATACCTTTATATTTTTAATATATACTTTTTGTGTGTCTGTTTTGTTAGTTACTTAATTTGCGTCGATGATAATTGTTGTAGGTATTTGTGAATTGTCCTTGTGGGATGCTTAGAAATAAGCGGAAAAGTAAAAAAATAGGTGAGACTATGCCGAATTTTTTAAAAAATTTATTAGTTTTAACTAAAGTAGTGTTTGATTAGTATAGGTATGAGACCCGATAGATTGTGGATGTACGATGAGAGAACCTTTGAGAGAGGTAGAATCTCTGCCGAATGGCTGAGGAAGATGGAAAGTTTGTCGCTTTTGCACTACAACACCCTGAATGTATGGAAGATGGTAAAATTAAGTGCCCTTGCGACATGACAAGGTGTAGAAACAGACAGTATCTTAAGCCTGATGTCGTTAAGGTTCATTTAGCACAGAAAGATTTTATGTACGGTTACTTTGATTGGATATTCCATGGAGAAGATAACACACCCGTACAAGCTACCTCGAGCAGCACTACGCCTAATGAGGTTCCACATGTTGAGATGTTAGAGCAAATGATTGCACATGCTATTGGTGAGGTTCCAGAAGAATTCGGGGATACATTTAATTTTATGGAGGAGGTTGAAGAGGATCCAGAGGATACTCCAAATCCTGAGGCTAAATTTTTTTTTGAGTTGATGGAACATGCTAAAAGAAAGTTATTCAGTGGCACGCATCATAGTGTACTATCTATCGCCTCTGAATTAATGTCCATTAAGAATGACTACCAAGCACCTCAGGCATTGATTGATCAAGTTTGCAAAACCTACTGCGAGCTCCGTCCAGAAAACACTAACATTCCAAAAAACTTCAACGAAGCAAAGAAAATCATACGTGGTCTTGGGTTACCTTATGAAGAAATCAATTGTTGTTCCGAACTATGTATGATTTTTTGGGGAGAAGATAAAGATCTGGATGTATGCAAGTTTTGCACTCGTCCCAGATACAAGCCCATCAAAGAGGGGACAAAAAGGAGAAAAAGTAAGGTACCTTTCAAGAAGATGCAGTACTTCCCTCTCATTCCAAGGCTGAAAAGGCTTTACGCTTCTCCTGCAATGGCTACCGATATGAGATGGCACGCAGAACACAAAATGGAAGATGACAACATGTGTCACCCCTCCGACTCAAAAGTGTGGAAACACTTTGACCAGATTCATGCTACTTTTGCTTCGGAGTCTAGGAATGTCAGACTTGGGTTATGTACCGATGGTTTCCAAACATTTTCGGCTTCTAGAAGACAGTACTCTTGCTGGCCAGTTGTAATTACACCATATAATTTACCGCCTGGGATGTGTATGAAAGATGAGTTCTTCTTTCTTACAGTACTTGTTCCTGGCCCTAAAAATCGTAAAGGAAAGATTGATGTGTTTTTACAACCTCTTATAGCTGAGTTGCAAGAGTTGTGGGCTGGAGTCACAACATATGATGTGTCCAGAAATAAAATTTTTCAAATGAGAGCTGCATTGATATGGACCATAAACGACTTTCCTGCGTATGCAATGCTATCAGGTTGGAGCACTGCTGGTAGACTGGCGTGCCCACATTGCATGGAAGACAGTGACGCATTCACATTGTGTTGTAGTAAGAAGCAGTCGTGGTTTGACAACTCCAGAAAGTTTCTTCCTCCAGACCACAAGTTTCGTAATGATAAAAAGTCTTTCCGTAAAGGGCACAGAGAGACCAAGGTTGCCCCACATTTCAAAATTGGTGACGAAATATATGCAGAGTTGAATCGGATGGGTTTAATGAAGGTCACTGAGATTGGTTCGGCTGAAGTAAATGTTCAAATTGCTAAAACTTGTGGATGGAGTAAAAGAAGTATCTTCTGGGATCTACCGTATTGGAAAGATTTATTGATCAGACATATTATAGATGCGATGCACAGTGAAAAAAATGTTTTTGAAAACATATTCAACACAGTGGTAAATGTGAAGGACAAGACGAAAGACACATTTAACTCGAGGCAAGAGTTGAACGATTATTGCAACCGTCCTGAGTTGGCACCGGATTTGAGTTCAAACACAATTCTTAAGGCAAAATATGTCATGGACAGAGATAGTATTCAAATCTTGTGTGAATGGGTGAAAAATTTAAAGTTCCCAGATGGATTTGCTTCTAACATTGGGAGGTGTGTTGACATGGCCAACAGAAAAATGTTTGGGATGAAAAGTCATGAGTGTCATGTTTTCTTGCAAAGGTTGAGGGATCCATTCGCAATGGATTCCTTCTGGAAGAGATCACCAAATTCACAAAGTTTTACTTCGTTGACGATGGACCATCGTACCCATACAAGCTTGGTAGAAACGAGACAATTGTAGAGGATGTTGATGACAACCCAGAAAGATTATCTGCTTTTTAAAACAATGGGTAAACCGTTTGGCAAAGGAACAAGAAGAATGTTGACAGCTCGTGAGTTAGATGCCGCTCAATCGTACATTCTACGAAATTGTGTAGAAATGGATCCTTATTTTGAGTAAGATATATACAAATATTAGTTATATTCATCGTTCGTACATATAATTCAATAGTGTGTTCACAATTCAGTTTAAATCTTTTGTTGTAGAATGTACGAGTGACAACTATGACAAGTAGAACCAACATTAATGGATGAGGCAATCAACCTTAAGATGGAAACAGATTTTCCCTTATGGTTCCGATCATATGTGAGTGACTATATACACAAATAATTATATGTATACATAAAGGTCAATACAAAATATGGTATTAAGATATTATTTTTTGTAAATTACAGTCAAACGATGTTACCACTCCAAACGAATTCGTTCGTAGCTTGGCCCAAGGCCCGTTGAACGTGGCAACCTCCTACTCTGGTTTCTATGTGAATGGGTACAAATTCCACACAGAGTCTTACTCAGAAGACCGTACAACGTACAACTATGGTGTTTGCATATCTGGGACAAACTATGGTGACTCAGAGTATGATTATTACGGGGTGCTGAAAGAGATCATCGAATTAGAGTATCCCGCATTACCTGTGAAGAAGATTGTAATGTTTAATTGTCATTGGTTTGACCCAGAAAAGAGAGGAGTACAAGTACATCCTCGATATAAGCTGGTTGACATTAATCACACAAGAAAATTTGACAAGTACGAGCCATTTGTGCTAGTTGATCAAGCCGTTCAAGTGTATTATTGCTCATACCCATCAAAGAAGAAGGATAGGAAAGATTGGTGGGTTGTCTCTAAAGTGAAAGCGAGAAGCACTTTGAACATGCCCGACTCATCAGCAGTTGATGAGGAGGTTCAGCCACTGCAAGATGAAACCGTAGATCATGTGGTTTTATCACCTTTGGTCGATGATGAAGAAACTTTTGATTTAGTAGACATAACAGATACATAAATTTTAAAAGTAAACTTACATACAACTACTATGCAACAACAATATATTATTGATTTCATTTATTTTTTAACTAGTGTATGAAAATATTTATTCTACTAAGTGTTTAATGTGATGTTTGTCATGCATAGGTTTTCATAGTGATGACAGGTGGTAGAAGTTTTTTTAAATCTGGGTGGTCAATTGGTTGAAGCAGAAGCAGAGCCAGCACTTCTACTCCCCCAGGTGATTCTCAGCAGGCTGCAGCTGATCATGTGGATGGTTCCGGTCATGAATCCCCATTGGGTTCTACACATCCGCCCCCTTCGCACTCCTTGTCAGGACGAGCACCCATGGGGACCCCTTATTTCGACTCTCACCCACACCATTCTTCGATTGTCCCAGATTCACAGCCGTCTGTTGAGAGACGTCGATCTATATCTCTACCTCTACGCTGACAGTCTACTCCTCCACCTCCACGGCAACCTACTCCTTCACGTCAGCCTACTCCTCCATATCAGTCTACTCCTTCACATCAGTCTACTCCTCCACTACATGATGATTCACCACCATCTGACGAAGCACCGCATAGCTCAGAGGCATCACACGCTTCACACGGTGGTGGTGTTGATCCCCGCGTGGTCATTACTATCTCTGACAGGTAAGTACTATGTAAGTAAAAAACAATTCTCAATAAACTTTGTTTTAAATATATATATGTTAATTGTCAATTTGTGACGCATTATATAATTATAGGGAGCTACTACCTGCAAACAAGGTTGCTCGTTCTTTTCTTCCTTGCTTTGAGACGAGGTGGTTTCCAGAGGGTTATAATTGGGAGGGTTTGGGCCAGGATGGGCATAGATTCTATTTCAATGAATTCAAGGTATTTAACCATTCTTGATATTTAACTTCTTTTTTTGTATATGTTATGCTTACACTTACTAATTTATGCAGAAGCGCTTCCGTTGGGATCCTGCCCTTGAGAGTGTTGTCTATGAGATATTCGGCCTTGGCAGAAAAGATATTCAACACACTCTACAAGATGAAGGTAAGAAATGAGGAGAAAAGTCAGCGATGAAATCTGGCAGGCTTGGGAACACGAATGGGCGAATGAGAAGCGTAAGAAGATCAGCGAGATTAACTCTCGCAACCGGTGGACTGAGCATACACCTGGCGGTGGTCTATCTACTCATGCATGCGGTTCTCGCTCGATAAAGGAGCATAAGGGTTCTGGTGAGTTTTTTTTGTTTTGTAAGTGTATATGAAACTTGATGCAAGTACATGTGAATGTGAATGTGAATGTGAATGTGAATGTGAATGTGAATGTGAATGTGAATGTGAATGTGAATATGATAATGCAACTTTGAATGCATTATGTGAGTTGTGATTGTTATCAGATTCTGATATGTGCAATATTGGATTGTATATGTGTGGGCAAATGCATAAAAACAGGGGAGGTTATGTCAGATTTTTTTAAGCCTTGATTGATTAATCATTATCTGATTCTGACTGAACAATCCTGGTTTTTATGTGTGGGAAATGTAAAAAAACAGGGATGTTCTGTCAAATTTTTTAAAGGCTTGCTTCTAATTTAATCAAGTGTTTTTTTTGTAGACTAAGAAATACGGTACAGAACCGGATGCTTACACATTGTTCATACACACTCATTCGAGCAAGGATGAGCATGGAAACAGTGTGCCTGTATGCTCCAAGGTCGAGGACACTGCTGTAAGTGTTTTCATTTAACTTATTTAAGTTGATTACATTATTGAAGCAAAAATACGAAGAGTTGTTAGATGCTGTCACTCAGGAGTCAACCACTCCTGATGATTCATCTCTGCAAGCCACACCAGTAGACCCTAATGAAATTTTTTATAAGGCTGTTGAAGGAAAATCCAGAAAGCAGAGGGTCTACGGTGTGGGCGAGCTAGCACCGGCGTACTTCCCTGACTCATTTCAATCCACCGGCACTAGCTCACGTGCTTCCGGCAAAGACCATAGCTCATACGAGTCCATGAAGATGGAGATTGAGCAGGATCTGAGTCAGAAGTTCGATTAAAATTACAGGCGGCAGGTTCGTATTGAGGAGAGGGAAGCGGTGCGCCAGGAGATGTTCAGCAAGGAGATGCAGAGGATGATACGAGCGCAGATCTCCCAAATGTTTCCCTCTCAGCAGAGTCGACCGTACAGTGATCGTGGTGCTGGCTCTAGTACGGGTGGATGGGGTCAGTGGCCTAGAGGTCCACATGATGGCTCAGGTGGTTCGGGTGGTCCGGGTGATCATATGGGATATCGTCCAGGGGATGGACATGGTTGGGGGGCGGGTATTAGATAGCTTGAACTATGTCTGTATCAAATTCGACTACACTACTTCATGGTATTGCTTATTTGGTGTGATTGTGTTGACTGAACATTTATTTTTGGTCTGCTAGTGGGATTAATGAGTACAACTGTTTATGGTATTGCATATTAAAGGTGGATATGAATAAAATGTGTTATATGTCCACATTTGCAGATGAAAATATTTCTGCAAATTAAAATATTAAATATTTTTTTAAAAAATGAAAACAGTTTAGCGACGGAATAGCGAGGGAATGTCCGTCGCTAAAAATTAATCAGAAAAATATAAATTTCTGTCGCCAATGTAGCGACGGACAGTTCCGTCTCTAATCCGTCGCAAATATAGATTTAGCGACGGACGACTCCGTCTCTAATTCGTCGCTATTTGGCGACGGATGACAGCTTCCGACACGACTTTGATTTAGCGACGAAGGAATTAGCGACGGACAATTCCGTCTCTAATCCGTCGCTAAACGATATTAGAGACGGATTAGAGACGGAATTGTCCGTCACTAATTACGTATTTTCTAGTAGTGATCCCTACAATTGTTATGAATGTTTATGTTGATGGTAGTGTGGCAACAAATGAATTTGGAAAAGGGGCAATTTGTCAAGATGCTGATTGAAGAGTTCTTGCACCAGACATTTCTAATGGCATCAACTCCTAGTCGTCTGCGGTGGTTGAAGTCAAAGCTTTGCTCTTTGGTCTTGATGTAACCCATAAGTTCGGAGCCTAGACAACTCGTTTCTTCTCTGACTATCTTTCTAATATTAGATTCCTAAGAGGTAAAAGAGATGTACAAATGGATTTTAAGTTAGTCTTGCGGGATGTTTTGATATCCATATTTTCCTTTCAAAAAATCTTTTGGTCTCATATAGTTAGAACTAGTAATACAACTACTCATACGCCGGCTAATTTGGGTCGAGAAGGCCATGATGTGGGTTATGGTGTGCAAACATTCACAAATATATTTTGTCGCTAATTGCACCTTAATGAAATACTATTTGTGTTGGTTTTCCAAAAAAAAAAAATCCAAAAGATAAACACTAGCTAAAACAAGTAAGTAGATGGCTAAGCTATGAGGAGTCGAGATGCAAAATTGAGTTGCCATCAGCGGAATGAACGAACGGAAGGATGCAGACGATCAGAAGAAGCCAGAAGGGAATAATAAGACCTGCAAAGTTGCGCATTATAGCACTATTTATTTCCTCGGATAATACACTAGCTCTAAAGTGCGGCACTAATCTCTGGATAATCTTCCAGAGAAAGAATTAACGGATCGTCAAACCCCAGGCTCCAGTCAGGCAGTGTTGATATTTTAATAGGTAGTGGGGCAGGCAAAAAGTATGTGATTTGAACACAAATAAGGATAAGTTAGGCTATTCGCGTTAATTGGTTATGACAAAAATACCTATATAGTGTACGATACAAGACGATTCTATTTTTAATAATAAGCCAGACGAGTTGTTATTAGATCCATGTGATTAAAAACCTGTTGTGCGCTTATATGACCATCCAATATACTTTTTAAAGTGCATATACTATTCGTAAATTATTGTCATTCAGTACTAACACAATTATTGTATAAAAAGTGTTTTCGAACAAAAAAATTATTGTATGAAAAGTATCTACATATAAAAATGAAGAAAAATTGGTAAGATTATGTGAATGGACTAGACCCTCATGACTAACATAGAAACAACAACGCCAACGGGTTTGTTTGTCGAACTACTTTTTTTTATATCTTTTCCGACAATTTTTCATATATTTTTTTTTTCTCTTATGGAACAATTGCATTCAATGTATCTACTGTACTTAAAACAAGAGGGTAAATGGAATAGTTCATAGCCAAACAACTGGTAGTTAAATTTATGTCCAACAATTGATTGAAGTTTATAACAATTTTCAGGCAATATACTATGGGTAAATTAAAATAAGCTTAATTATGCTAGTAAGTCATTTCCTGAGGATACATGTGACGGAGGGGAATGAGTCTTGTAGAAGTTATTTATTTATTTATATATATATATATAATTAAGCTTGTTTTTCCGGTGAATGGGTGAACCTATTTGATCCAAAAATCTTTTAAATCATTGCAAGTAGCACTATAGTTTAAGATAGAAAACAAAAGTTCCATTTAAAAATGTTCCAAGTAGGGTGTCGACCTTCCCTATAGCATCTTGGGACGGAAGGATTTTCCTACATGTTTTATTAATTAATGATCTTGATGAAATTGTTTTACATCAATCCCACTTAGATTCAGCCGAGGGAGGGAGGGCCTCTCTCGTTCCCTCCTCTTTTTGACATTTTCAACATTCTTCCTCCTTCATTACTCTTATTTCTTATCTTTCTATCTAGCTTCATCCTTCATATTTCTTCTAAATTCTCCATAAATGATTTTGATTTTATTACCAACTCGTTAACATCATCGAGAGCTTCATGATGAGCACAATCTTTTGTGCTTGTGATGCAATGTCGAAAGTGGGTTTACCACTCTCGTCACTGCCCCGCATTAGCTTTGGCGACTTCACAACGCGTCGCCACCGCCGCCGTCTTGATGCCTCCTCATCGCCACCGCCTTGATGTTGCATTGTTGCTAGTAGTGTTTCAATAAATTATGGGAGCCTAAGTTGCTCATACTTCTATGTTTTTATGTTTCTCTTTGGTTATGTAATATTGTCTAAACTTACGCTGGTTTGTTTGGTCTAGACAATCTTAGGCAACCTACTCATCGGTAGTATCTGTGGGATACTAGCATATAGTAGTTGATATTGTCTTGATCTTTCCCAGTGATTAGTTCACGGATACTCAACGTATGAGCAAGGTTGGTGACGCATAGTTATGATGTAATTTGCCCAATGACCTTGATAAAATATAATCTATGCGTTAATTTTGAAAAAAAATCCCACTTAGATTCAATGAGGGTGAGTTAATTAGTTACCCCACATATTAGACATATTTCCTTTATATGTGAATATATTCTTTTAAATGAGCGGTGGAAGTCTAAGGTTCTAGCTAGGTTCTTCTTAGTAGTAGTGATCGGGTTTGTTAGTGAAAGGATAATAAGTCCTTACTAAGATTGGAGTTGAAACTCCTAGTTCTTGATATGTATATCGGCCAATAATATTGAAAGAACAGGACTTCCTTTCATGTATTTCACAGTCTCGGACATTACTATTTCCCTCTTCAGCCCACTTGTCAATCTGGTACGTAATTGTTCGTGTTTTAAGCTACTAACTTGCCCTCAGTAAAAAACTTAGCATTTGGCTAGCTAGATGTAAGTATATATACTTCCATAGCTATTGGCATTTGGTACACCATCCTCGTAACTTGTGTTTCGTTCATGGTTTCACCTCTCTGTCGTGCACCTTTTTTTCTTTGCTTAGGGCTCTTATGTTTTTCACCAGGTCTGTATGATTCTCCTGATCTCTTGAGCTATAATTGGCTTGGCTCGCACCCTTATAATGGCTTTGCTCCTCATTAATCGTTCAAAAATGTATAGCGACGGAGAGGAGTATATACATATTTGAATATTCTCAAACTACTAAGCGGATATGGATAATCAAGGAATTGCAATAGACTTACTTAATACAAATAATCAGTTTTTGGAAAAACATTCAACGTTCTATTTTACTTGTTGAATTCAATCGAATTAGAAAGCATAAATGTGATATGCCCTAATGAAAACGTATGTATAGAGAGGTGTGATTCGTTGGCATTTAGTAGTGTGTATCTGGGGCGGTCCCATTCGCATTATAAATATCATTATTATCAATATGTTAGTACAGTCATTCTTCTTTTTGAAAGAAAGTGTCGTTATTCTTGTTTCTCCCAGTGGAGTATGTGATTTTCATTTCTTTCATGTTTCTTTCTTTTTAGGTTTTATTTTACCTCACTCTTGCTGTGATTGGTCCAGAGAGAATAAAAATACGGTCAATTGCAGGTCAAGGAAAACGACACATTATCACAAGAGACAGTGGGCAGAAGGTCATTACGGTTTGTTTATTTTTCGTTACTTTTCTATTTTGCGATTTTAGGAAAATGTTCCTCTTTTTCATGGAGATCCCTACGCTGTCGCTGAGTCAATAGAGACGGTTCAGGGCAGGGCGGACCGTGGGTCCTAATCCATAGTTTTTCTAATATTAGAAAAGATATTTTTTTAAAGTGTAGTTTTAATAATATAAAATTGAGTAAAATATGAAAATTAATAATAATTTAGTAATAAAAATATGTTCTTATATACTCCCTCCTATTCTAAATATAAGTCGTTTTAGGCTTTAGAATTATGTTCAAATTATAAGTCGTTTTAGATAGGGGTGATTATTTGGATAATTCGGTTAACTGAAATCCAAATTGTAAAAAATAAATTGGATTTCGATTATTTCGATTAAAAACCAAATAATCCAAATTAAGACCAAAACCAAATTAACCATTATCCAAATTATCCGAAATCCAAATTTTTTTAAAAGTGAAATCCGAAATCCAAACTGAAATCCAAATTTTAGCTAGTTTGGATTTCAACTTACCAAAAGTTAAGCTTTATGTTTGAGTATTTATCACTAAAGACTAGAATTAGAAAATAGGATATTCTTTTGTAAAGAAAATTTGGATAATTCGGTTAACCGAATTAGACAAAGTCAAAACCAAATCCAAACCAAATTATAATTAGGATAATTCGGTTAACCAAAATTTTCAATTCGGTTAGAAAATTCGGTTAAAAATCCAAAAAATAAAATCGGTTAATTAAATTTTTGGATAAATCCAAAATATCCAAACTGAATGCTCACCCCTAGTTTAAAACTTTTTATATCTATTTTTCTACTTTTACCCTTTCTACTTTTTTAATTATTATTATCATTGCACTCTACTTTTCATCTTACCAATAAAGTATACTTACTTTTTTATTCTCCCAATACAAAAAGCAAGGGTATGCAAGTCTTTTTAAACTCTTTCTTAAAAATGGTGAAAAAATCTAGAATGACTTATAAGTAGAACAGGAGGGAGTATAAGGTTATAATATTTAATAAATTTATGACCATATATTTATATTTAATATATATTACTGTAAAAAAAAATCCATAAGATTTAGCTTCTGGGTCCGCCACTGGTCCAGGCCTTCAGGCTTGTGCGTGTGTGACTATCCCTGTCCGTGGAAGAGCGTAGCAGTGTGGTCCATGTTCTTCCCCGCCTGATGCGTCTCGTTGTTTAGCCCGAGACGTGGGAATGAAAAATGGGACGCTTGATGGAGCGGCTCGCGGTTGTCATGCATGTGTCAATCCAGTCTTCATGTTAATTTGGACTGCTTATTTATTCTACGCAAATTTCATGATATACTCCGAAATGTAAAAATATATCTTTCACAACATGTGCCTACATTATATTCCGATTATGTTTTCACGATATACCCCTGTACGGTGTAATTAATATTTTTTTTTTCACGATATACCCCGGCACATTGTAAAGGTTACTTTTTTCACAACATACCTTGTGTAGTGTAACGGCTATATTTTACTCCCATGACCAGAATGAACTGTAATCTGAGTCTCAGGCGTGGCAACAGTGGCGGACCTAGAGTTTAAAACCTGTGGGGTCACTTTTTATTGAATAGCAATCTGCCAAATAAAATATTAAAATTTAATTTTAAAATGATATTTAATATTTAAAATATAATTGTTTTATATCATAAAAATGATACTCCCTCTCTGAATTGACCGTCATTTTTACTATTTGGACATGTTGTTTGACTTCAATATTTAACATATAAGATAAAATAATTTTAAAAATTTAAGTTTTACATATGATTCCTTACATGATAAATTATATATTACATAATTTAGCTTTATAAAATTATTTTATCTTATATGCTTAATATTGAAGTGGAAAAACGTGCCATAAAGCAAACACGACGGTCAATTCAGGACGGAGATAGTACATAATAATATTATTGTCAATGGACTAATAATATATTTGATTCTACATAAGTGTTTGAATTATCACCAACCGATTCACCTCCCATTTTAATATATTTTATGAATGGTGATGCTCTTTCAACTGTAGATGTAGTAATTGATAACATTAACCTAAGTTTTGAACATGTAATATTTTGAATGTCAAACATCATATTTCGGTTACACTATTTAGTTATCTAACATTTATTATTTATTTTTATTATATATATAAACACATATAGACTTACATTTTTCCAAAAACCTATGGGGGCACGTGCCCCCACAGGTTTTAACCTGTGTCCGCCACTGCGTGGCAATAGATTGGAGAGAAATAACAGTATATATATATATATATAAATGAAGCACTGCATGTAACACCCCTACTAATTCGGCTCCTAATTATCGTATAAACGTCGTACTTAATAATTAAATCGTAGCGGTAAATAACAGACTGTCGTACTACGGTGTCACCATTACCACTCGCCCATACGAGTGATAGCGTTACATGATAATCAACATACGAAACGTATTCCCGCAATGATCACAAGAGATAGATAGCAGTTTAGATAATACCAAAATAAATACAACATAATACCGTCTTATACATAAGTCCGTACACGTGAGCATCTAACGAATATACACCTCGGTTCACAAAACCCGAGTCCAAAATAACCACTGTATCAATCCGTACCAAAGTCTATACCAAAAGTGTCACGCCCCGCGTCGACAAACAGCTAGTCTCCTGAAAATAAATATGGTTTATTGGTATGGAATCAGCCTCTGCTGAGTATGTTATCACATGCCCTGTCATGCCTTCTCAATCCCCTCAGTTAATTGGTCGAGAGCATGAGATTCGTTACATGCAATACCGTTTTAATATTTAAACTGTAAACAATAACAGTAATAACCATACAGTAAACACAACCATTAACACACATAATATAATCCACACAGCATAACCAATGAACAACAAGGCGAAACAACGAGAATAATAAACGAGTATTAATTCCCGTCCTTGGCATAAAAGTCCAATATTGTTCGCCAATATACGAGCTAACAAGCTGATATAATTGTTCAGTTATACCTAGTGACAATGTCTCGTTAAAACGACGTGTCTCTAAATTACCCATATATTATGGCGGGTCACCCACGGCAGTAGCCACTTCAGCAGTAGAGTCTCCGACCAACGAACCGTTCTAGTTCGCGGAAATTTTCTTGATACTTGCGAACCCGTACGCGGACATCCTAGTATCGTTTTTGTGATCACAGCGCGCACCAAGAGCCACATACTCCTGGCTTTGTTCATCTATACCATCGCATCGCATTACCAATTTTTCTAACAAAGCAGACTAAGGTCGTTAGTCCAATCCGGAGTATGTAACTCGGGATCCAGTGTTAGATACGAGAGCGGCATTAGTAAGGCCAATGCTCCGTATTTAAGTCTCGGATAATATATATCTTATTATCCTAATGCTACAACGTTTTTCTTACGTTCCTTATATTACACATATAAGATAGCATCATAGCCGCTAGTTCGTTTTATATATAGGTTCATATATAAGAACCAATATTGTTATCGCAAAATAGTAAATGATAAGCAGCTTAAATATACAGTTCATGCATATTTATTCACACATTCAGACATTCAATCTTATCACAGAATTCACAGAACTCTGAACTGAGAAAGCCCTCGGAGACAATCAGAGACACGTAATAACATACCGTTCACCCTGATTTTAGAACGGTGGAGTATGAATCAGCTAGATCGGATGCTCCTCGAGTCATCTCTAACAATCTAATAATATGTATAACACTACTCATCAGCACCTCGTATAACAACATTACTCTACGGTACCCCGTACCGTCGCTAATCCCTCCCGGTTCATTCCCCGTCATTTACTAACAATGTTTGTCGGGTTTTCGGCTTAACTCGGGATTAGTAAACGCTTTATTACATGCACGGTTACGTCGTGGTATATTAATATACTTAACTTAAACATTCGTTATCGCATGTAATTTAATATACATTGTATATTATATTGTTTGTTACTATATTTCGTGTATAATCTCGATCATATATTATACATCTCACCTTAGTATTTATTTCCCTAAGGTTAGTTTTTTCCAAGTGTAATGTTGTATAATCCATAATTAAAATACTTGAATTATTTACTCCTTATTATCCCATGTACAACATAACATTAGAATTTCCTTAACTAATGTTTAATTATAATTCTTTTCTCCTTATCTTATATCATTTTAATTATGATATTATATGGTTATTGAACCATATTGTATTTCTCACCCCATAACATGTATTTATTTATATATGTATTTACGGGACCATTATTATATGGTAGTTCTTTATAATATATTAATTCTTCTTTAATGAATATTTCATATATTATAAATGTTACAACCATTATAACATTATAAACCATATTATAAATTCTTATTCTAAAATACCCATTATTTCTGAACAGCACTTATGTTCTTTAATATTTACAAAATCCACCACATTAATTATATAATGTTACATTATAGTTATATAACATATATTATGATATTTAAATCATTAAATCATTTATAACTTATAGTTATAAAATTTATAAAACACCAAACAGACCTTATTGTTGTCGGTTTTTATTTATTTCCACCAAAGTTTCAGAAATTACATAACAACCCCAAATTATATTTCTTTGTTACACTTATAATATATACCTTATATTATGATCTTTAAACCTTAATATTATTATAACCTATGGTTATAACTTCTTAAAATAGCCGAACAGACCTCATGGTCTGTTCTAATTTAATTTCCACCACTTAACTTTCTATATTCACCAAACCACCCCATTTTATAACATATAGTCTTGAGTAAATTACTCGGAACCCCCTTGAGGATTGGGCATAATACAATTAACCCCCTTGTGTTTATCATAATTATTGGTAACCACCTTAAGGTTACAGTATCTTTGACCATGAGCCCCATAACTATAATTCCATTATTAAAATGTTAACCACGTGCTGACCCATCAACTTAATGACATGCTTGACAAAAAACAGTGCTTAATCAACATTTTTATTGTCCGAAAAACGTTAACCCTACCTCGAAAATGCATCTGAATTGGGATGAATGAGAGTTAAACAATGTTGATTAAGCAGTTTTACTGTCCAGGCTGGCATTAATAATGTGATTAAGTTGATGGGACAACATGTAGTTAATGTTTTGATAACAAAGTTATAGTTCGGGGGCTCATGGTCAGAGATATCGTAACCTCAAGGTGGTTACCAATAATTATGATAAACACAAGGGGGTTAACCGTATTATGTCCATTCCTCAAGGGGGTTCTAAGTAATTTACTCTTTCCAATATCATTAAAACTATATATTATACATATACCTTAATAAAACCTCATATATAATTCCAAAAATTACCAAACTATACCAAAAGGTTATAAACATCATTCCTAACCTTATACTTTCAGTATTTATGGTTTTTACCCCATATGTTACCCAAATGTAACAATGATATAAAATATCATATATTATACTTATATAATTCATACTAACTTCAAATTTAACCAAATAAATTCCTAATAACCCAAGGTCTGATATAAACTTCATTTTGTACCCCTAACTTTCGGAAATCACCATTTCACCCCAATACTTATAAATCTTTTACAATTTCATACTTAACTTATTATAAGTTAGTATTTAATTCCATAAATTCCCAAACTTGGTCAAAGTCTCCTATATAGTCAACCTTGACTTCTAAGTTCTATTTTGAGCACAAACTCTCGGTAGTTACTACTTATACCCCAAACTTTCCTATTTTTACAATTTAACACAAAACTTTATAAAATTTTATAGTTTTTATTTAAATTCATTTAAAACCCCAATATTTATGCTAAGGGCATTAATTAAATTAAATAAGCTTTTAAACTTAAATAAAATGGCCTAATGACATGGCCTTATTACAACCTTGAACTTGTAAAATAAATTACACTTTAAATGTCTCAAAAATACTATAAACTCTTGGCCTTACCTCCAATTTTTCCATATTTACCAATTTTCCACATAATGTCTTAATTTGACCATTATGTTAATTAACCATTTTAACCAGTCCACTCTCGGCACAATATATAATATAAGCTTTAAAGCATATATTATATAGTTAAGAGTGTTATACCTTGATTTATAAGCTTTTTAAAACTTGAATGGTCACGGCAGCTTGGGGGCTTGGTTTAGACAGCTTCTAATTAATTTCTAACATCAAGAATAAGATATATTTAGGTTCCAAAAACTGAACCAACTATAAGAGTAATTTTAAGCCATGAAAAGCTAGATTTCTCACCTTAAAAATGACTTTAACCAACCTATCACTCGATGTACTGTCACGGAAGTTTGGAGGTGTGTTTATACACCTCTTGGCATGCATTATACAGATAGTAAATGTTATGGCTCAGCTTAAAACAGAAACTAACCATAAGAGTCATTAAAGGTCTTAAAACATGGATTTTTTTACCTTAAAATTTGAAGCTGTTCCCAAGTGTTCCAATCCCTTAATAAAAGCATGCCAAAGTGGCGGATTAACTCACTCATACAGAAGCTAGAAGACTTACTCTTTAAACCCCCTTTTTAAGGTATTTTTGGGCGGTTTTGACCAACTTCAAGGGGATGAAGCTTCACCAACGGTTCTAGCATGTAAATATAAAGATTATAGAAGGTTTATTTGATAGTAATCAGTTAGAACAACAATATAAAGGAAGGTAGGTGCTTAGAGCACATTTTTACCTTAAGGAATGATTTTGCTTCAATTCCTTCCCCAAGTTTGGTTCCAGCCGAAAATCACCCCCTCTTGCAACTTGGATTCATCCTAGATTAATGGGGGGGAAAGCTTAATCTTAGACCAATGGATAGCTAGTGAAAAGGGGAAGAGAATGAACTATCATATGAATCAGGAGCTTACCTTATGCCTTAGGAATGAATTTATTTCCAAGCTTGCTCTTTGCTGTATAGTAGCTGAAGAAGAGAGGTTTTGGGTGGATGAATTCAGCAGCCAAGGGGGAAGTGAGGAGGAAAGAGAAGAAGATGACTTTTTAAGGCATTAATGGTAAGGCATGGGTCTTGCATAGTATTTGTTGACTTAGCACACCTAATGAAGATATTTTGGTTCAAATTTTGCAAGGTGGCAGCCAAGGGGATGGGCAAAGCTGGCCACATTTTGTACCAAGGGCAAAATGGTCTTTTTGCTTCCTTTTTAATGTTATGACTTATAACTTGTACATTTTGACTTATATCATGTGTTAGTTTGTTACCAACATGATTTACTTGTCCATAGTGTGTAAAAATGTATTCTTGAGAAATTGGTATACTTTACTATTCATTAAAACTAGTAAAAATGTATACTTTGATTCACCTTTGATATTGATGTTCTTTTTACACATCATGTGTATCTTGGACTTGTTTAATGTGTTAACATGTCTAAAATGTGTTATTTAGTGTCCAAAGGTGTATACACTTATGTTACAAGTGATATTTTACTCACTAGTCATTTTGACTTCTTAAGGTACATTTTTCCTTAAGTGTTTGTGTTCTTTGTTCATGAAGATGTGTATATCATGATAAATCATTTGTAGGTTGATTTTCCTCCTTTATTATGCTCCACTTATGTCCATGTGTTTATATAAGGTTTAGTAACCTCCATGGAGTACATATTTATTTATATAAGTGTGCTTAGGAGTTTTCATGATTCTGGGTTCATTAAGGCTTATTAGCCTTCTTAACTCATTAATTGTCTTTTAATTTAGTTTATGAACCTTAGGGGTATTTCAATCTACCCCCCTTAAAAAGGCTTCATCCCAAAGTCCTTATTTAAATTCAGTTCTCCTAAGGAATCTAGTTCCACTAGGTAACCACAAACAGACCATCGTTAGGGAGTATATCCCACTAGGTTCAAACCTAGTCTATATGTATCACAATTGATACAGCATTAATCTCATTCCATATAGTCAAAAATCATGACACATTCATTCATACACATCACTAAACAAGGTGCAAAACCAATCCGGAGTACTCAAAGGTACTATATATATAACCAAACACATGTACATTGAGGCACTATATACAGCCAAATCATCCAACAAACATGTATGACGCAGCATACCACCAAAACACACCACAAAATAAACCTAATGCATAAACATATGCGCAAGCCAAGTGGACCCGTACAAGTATCACAGCCACTACTCGAAGAGTGCTGGATACTTCGCTCTCATGGATTCTTCTAACTCCCATGTAGCCTCCTCCACCTCATGGTTCGACCAGAGAACCTTGACCATGCTAACGGTCTTGTTCCTAGTCTGCCTCGTCTTCGTATCAAGGATGCGGAGTGGTACTTCTTCATATCGAAGAGCGGGATCCAACTCTAAAGTCTTTGGCTCTAACACGTGCGATGGGTGGGGCACATACCTCTTCAACTGTGAAACGTGAAAGACGTCGTGCACCCTCCCGAGCTCTGCTGGCAAGTCCAGTCTGTAGGCTAACGGGCCCACTTGCTCCCTAATCGCATACGGCCCAACGTACTTCAGGCTCAGCTTGCCCTTCTACCTAAACCGGAAGATCCCCTTCATGGGTGACACTCTAAGGAATACCATGTCGTCGGTAGTAAACTCAATGTCTCTCCTCCTGGTGTCTGCATATGATTTCTGCCGGTCCTGGGCTGCCTTCATGTTCCTACGAATCTATAGGACATCCTCCTTGATCTGCTCTAGGTACTCAAGTCCTGGAAGTGTAGTCTCGCTGGCCTTGTCCCAGCATAAAGGAGTCCTACACGGTCTACCGTATAGTGCCTGGAACGGTGGCATCTAAATAGAGGAGTGGTAGTTGTTGTTGTAGGCGAACTCTATCAGGTGTAGACGCTCTAACCAGCTCCCCTGAAAATCCAAGGCACATGCTCTCAGCATGTCCTCCAGTGTCTGGATGGTCCTCTCACTCTGACCGTCAGTTTGAGGATGGAATGTCGTACTCAGCTTCAGCTTCGTACCCAAGGCTTCCTGAATCTGACCCCAGAATCTAGATAGAAAACGAGGATCTCTGTCAGACACAATGGTCTTCGGCACACCATGGTGTTGGATCACCTCCTTCTAGAACAGGTCCGCCAACTTCGGGATCTTCTAGGTATCCCTCATCGCCACAAACTTTGCCACCTTCGTAAGACGATCCACAATGACCCAAATCGTGTTCAGTCCTCCCTTAGTCGGTGGGAGACCGACAACGAAATCCATCGAGATGTCCTCGAACTTCCAGCAAGGAATAGACATGGACTGCACTAATCCGCTGGGTCTCCTGTGCTCAAACTTAACCTTCTGACAGGTCAAGCATCTAGTCACATAGTCGGCTACATCCTTCATCATCCCGCTCCACCATAAATGGACCTTCAAGTCTTTGTACATCTTCGAAGAACTGGGGTGGACGGATAAGGACGAGCAATGAGCCTCATGGAGTATCTTCTCCTTCAGGTCAGGTTAAGACTCTGGAATACATAACCGGCCATTCAATCGAATCATGTCGTCGTTGCTCTGTTCGAAGTCGTACTTCTGACTCTCAAAACAACCCTCTGACATCTTCTGCCTGATACTCTGCATATACTGATCGCTCTCCTGTGCAGCTCGTATCTCATCAATCAGACTGCTGCCCGCCAATAGAGTAAACAATGAGTGTGCTCGGCGGCTCAGGGCGTCGGCTACAACGTTTGCCTTGTCCTCCTTGTATCTCAGGTCTATGTCGTAGTCATTCAAGAACTCGACCCATCTTCTTTGTCGCATGTTCATCTCCTTCTGAGTGAAGAGATGCTGCAAACTCTTGTGATCAGAGTAGATGGCGACTGTCACACCATAAAAATAGTGGCGCCCAACTCAAGGTCGTGTGTGGGGTAGTTCACCTCGTGCTTCTTCAGCTGTCGGGATGCGTAGGAAACAACCTTCCCGTGCTGCATAAGCACACAACCTAGACCGGTTCCAGAGGCATCACAATATACCTCGAACCCATTGGTGCCCTCAGGGATAGTAAGAACGGGTGCCGATGTCAGGAGATCCTTCAGTGTCTGAAAGGACTGCTCGCACTCGGTAGACCATAAGAACTGAGACTCCTTCTTCATAAGATTAGTCATCGGTTTGGCCACTTTGGAGAAGTCCTTCACGAATCTTCGATAGTAACCGGCCAAACCTAGAAAGCTACGGACGTCTGTTACCGTCTTCGGCCTCGGCCAACTCTTCACTGCCTCAATCTTGGCAGGGTCTAGAGATATCCCGCTCGCTGAAATAATGTGTCCAAGGAATGACACGCTGTCTAACCAAAACTCACACTTCGAGAGTTTGGCATCAGCTGGTTCTCTCTCATGATACTAAAAACCTGCCTCAGATGTAACTCATGCTCCTCCTGGGTCTTAGAATAGACCAGGATATCGTCGATGAAGACCACAATTGAACTGTCAAGCTGCTCTCTGAAGAGACGGTTCATCAAGTCCATGAAGATCACTGGCGCATTCGATAACCCGAATGGCAAAACAGTGAACTCGTAATGCCCATACCGAGTTCTAAAAGTTGTCTTCTCCACATCACCCTCTGCAATCCTGATCTGATGGTAGCCAGATCTGAGATCTATCTTCGAGAACACACTGGCTCCTCTCAGCTGGTCAAACAAGTCGTCGATCCGTGGCAACGGGTACTTGTTCTTGACCGTGACCACATTCAGCTCGCGGTAGTCGATGCAGAGTCGCATACTGCCATCTTTCTTCTTAACGAATAGTACTGGAGCACCCCCAAGGAGAAACACTAGTGTTATACCCAAAATTTTGACCCCCCTGGTTAGGGTCTACAAGGTTTTGGTGTTGTGAGGGGCATTTAATCGAGTAATGAGGGATTCTGGCTCGATCAGCGCATTCCAGGGCATGAGGAGCAGTTTCGTCATTGTCAGGGGTGTTTTCGTAATTTTTAAGGCTCCTAAGACCTCCTATAGGCTTTCTCTCTCCTCTGAAATATGCCCAAATCAGCTTGAAATGCTTTGATATTTTAACCCATGATAGAGGATGACATTTTAAGCATAATGGCGTTGGAATTTTGATTTTTTGAATTTCCTATAATTTTCTAGCAATTTCTGACTGAATCTGACGAGAAATTCAATTTAAAAATATTCCAACATTTAAAAAATCCGATTCCACTTTAGAAAATTCATAATTTCCATCCTTGACACGTGGTTAAAATTTCACATCAAAATTCCTTTGGGAAGTCATTCAATTAAAATATCAAAAAATCTTACTTTTACTAGATTTTCTTTATCTTTAAGAAAGTCTATATAAGGGGATAGGTTTTGTGATAAAATCAGAATCTCATATGCTCAAGAACCCTAAGAAGACAGAAAACACAGCCTCCTCTCTCTCTCACGTTTTCCAACACCCGGCCACCCAAATCATACCGAAAATCCCCTGAAATCACCATCTAAACACGTTTTCCAATCCCCAAAGCACCAATAATCATCAAAACCTCACAAAAACACTTCCAAAACGTGAAGAACAGCAAGAACAACCAACAACCAGAAGCTTGGTTCGAAATCCCTTCGGGTATGCCATCAACGGAGCACTCGACGAGTCCCGGTGTGAAGAATCATCGTGAATCCGAAGGTAAAACAGGTAGAAATTTCACTTTCCTAACTCCCCACGACATTACCAGTCTTACCTCAAAATTTGGGCTTAAACTAACTTTGTTTCGCTTTCGTATCGCTAATTGTTTTAGCTACTGCCTTGTTACTTGTTTACTAAGTTTCGTATTAACTTTGATGTCAAATTGAGTTCTTTCAGTTACTAACGTGTTTAAAATCTTTCAGGCTACACACCCATAAAATTTGAGCTCAAAACACCCTCGGGAACCATCGAAAACCCACTGTCCGTGGGTTGTCCGTGACCTCGGACTCATTGTCCGGGACCACGGACGGGTTGTCCGTGACCACGGACGGTGGCGGGATTTTATATTTTTAAATTTTTCAAATTTTAGGGTTTCTGTCAACACATGTCCGGGCCCACGGACACCCTGTCCGTGGCCCCGGACTTTTCAAGTTTGCATTTTTATTTTAGTTCTGTTTTCGAAATCACTTAATTCAACTGGGGTCCGTGGTCTCGGACATTAGGTCCGTGGCTACGGACGAAATAAAAATTTGACCTAATTCTGCCTTCGAAACCCTAGTTTAGGTAACTTTCAATTTCACTTTAATTTTCTGTCAAAAAACGTTAAAAAATAAAAAAAACAGAAGCGCGCACCTAGGTTAAAAACAACTTTATAGAAAGCCGTAAATAAACCAAGTAGAGGAAAAACGACCTAGGAAGGGTAATGAAAGTAATTGAACCCTAAATAAGTCGAATACCAAGCCCCCGAACCCGAACTCTCCTTTCCTAATTTGATCTAGGTTAAAATTAGGTGGCGACTCATAATAGGTTCCAGTGAGCTAGCTTAGGTTTTAATAATTATTGTTATATGACATAGTTATTAATCTTAGGTTATAAGTGGACCTAAAACCCGGTTAGACCTTAATCAGCCTTAATCAACATAGGATAGGGTTTAAAATCGAGGCTCACAGACTGGCGACTCTGCTGGGGACAAACTTCTTAATTTTAAGAAAGAGGGCTTAACTTGAATAATTGTTTATTTATGGCTTTTATTATATTGTATGTTTACTTTTGTGTGCAATTTAAATTTCTGCACCTTTGCATCATATGAGAACGAGGGTCCACATAAACCGACTTCACCCCGGGACCCGTTTGAGGGTCCCCTGTCAGGGACTCACACCTTTTAGGTGATGTGAATAAATGGGGGAAAAGAGGAGGGTGTCGTCTAACCACACCCCCTTAATACCTGGGCTTTAGCCTCAAGCATTTTCCTGGCAGTACCCTTACCTAGCACATTGTTTGGTCAGTCAAAGACCCAACCGTAGACGCACACCTTCAGGTGATGTGAAAAAAGTGGGGAAGCCCAAAGAGAATAGCGTGCAAGCCCTATTCCTTTGTGGTGACCTGGGCCTGCGCCCCAAGCACCTCTCCGGATCGATATGTACCCGTTGGACTGAGTCATTTTGTGAGGACATTTGCATCACCTCCTTATATAAGACTTCTATGCATATGTTCTTTCTTTTGGGCCTCAAGCCCAATGTCTGTATCGATCCATCAATCTCTCCCAGTCCAAATGAAACACTTGAGGGTTTCAGTGGCCCAAATGCCTTTACCTTCACAAAATCACCCTCTCAGAATAAGCTCGAAGGTTTTCATTATTCCCTTTGGGATTGCTGGTCCATTTCACATGCCAAAAATCTCCATCCCGCTAGGCCCGGACAGTCCAAAAAAAAAGAGTCCTGTAATTAGAACATAGGGGTCCTTAGAGGAAAATCTTTCCATGTCATTGAAAGCCCGTGCCCTAATGGTTTTTGCTTTTACTCTATGTTCCGAAACAAAAAGAAGGCAAGATTTCAGAAAGGCGCTGGGACAGAAGTTCCGGACGTTTGACCCGACTGCCTACTCCTCCACTTCCATCATTCCAGCCAGACATAGATTCCAGCTCATCTGACATGTCGGTCCAGGTCCATGATGATATCCCCCAGGAGGATCATCAAGCAGGGGGGGAGAACCAGAACACTTTTGTTGAAGCGCTCATGAGAAATTTTGATTTGAAACACCAGGAAGCAATCCAGGCACTCGAAAATAAATATGTGGACACAATCACCAAGCTGAAGGATAAGTTGGCCGCGTTGGAAACGGCAGCCCAAAGCAGGACCACTGGGGGTCTAACGGGGGAGCAGGACCAAATAGCCAGCCTGGTACAGAAACATCAAGCTGCCATTGAAGCCTTGGAGGCACGGCATACGGTGACAACAGTTGAGCTCCATGAGAAAATAGGATCTTTGGAGGCGGCAAGACATGAAAGACCGCTGCAAGGATTTGTCAACCCTTTATACGGCATGGGCAATATCTCCTTGGAGGGACATGACACCCAAGTTGGATATGGAGGTGGTGCTCCCGGGAACCAGTTAGCTGTTGAAGTTCAGAGGGCTCTGAGGCGCATTGAGCGCATGGAAAAGGCTGGTAAACCTGCTGGTTTTGACTATCTCTCCATGGGATCTTATCCAGACGTCGAGTTACCTGCGAAGCTGAAGCTCCCCACCATGGCTCTCTACAAGGGCTCGACCGATCCCCAAATCCATTTGGTGATGTTTGATCGAGAGATGTCTATCCTGAGGCTCAATGATATGCAGAAGGCCAAGGTTTTTGCCCGATACCTAGATGAGATTCCTCAACGATGGTACCTAACTCAAAGAATGAACACCAAGACATACGAGGAGATATGTGAAGCCTTCCTGACTCACTTTGAGTATGCCAAAAATCTGGAAATCACCCGGTCTGACCTTGCCAGCACGCTCCAAACGGGAAGTGAGTCCATGTCCGACTTTATAAAGCAGTGGAGGAGGAAGGCAGCGGGCATGCCTACAAGGATGGATGAGCAGGAACAAATTCGCATGATTGTTGAGAACATGCAAAAGCAGTACAATGATGAATTAAAGTATATGTACTTTCCAAGCTTTGATATGCTCATGGGCCAGGTAGGAGTTTTGGAGGAGAAGATCCACAAGGGAAACCTAAAGCTTGGATATCCTCGAGGATCTGGAAGTAATTCAAAGTTCCCAAAATCTGAACCAGCAAAAGCTTCCTACCCAACTGTAGCTTACGCACAGAGCGCACCGCAGAGGTACACGGGACAGTACGAGGTGAATGCAATCCAGCAGCCAAGGGAATAAGGGAGGAACTATCGAGCAGTACCACCTCCAAGACCGGATTACAATCAACGAGAATTCACAGATATCGGTCAGCCCTTGAGTCATGCTCTGAAAAAGCTCCAGGAGCAGAACATCTTACAGCCTCTTCCTCCCCGACCAGGAGTCACCCGTTTGGGCAGGAGTCCAAATCAGTTCTGTCTCTACCATCAGTTACCAGGTCACGATACTGATCATTGCAGGGCCCTACAGCATAAGATCCAAGACCTGATTGACCAGGGGCTTCAGTTCTCAAAGCGCGGGAATATCTTCGGGAATCCTATGCTGGAACATCACTAGGAATCTTTGTTATCTTTTCTTCTTCCTTTAGTTGTTTTGCGTAGCTTTTGTCTTTTTCCTTTGTCTTTTTCTTTTAGTTCTTTAGCTAGTTTAGTTGTCTCTCCCATTTAGTTGGTACTCGATGTCATTGTTACTTCTTTTGGTTATCAATAAAATTTCTTCTTTGTTCATGTTTTAACGTCTATACATTCGTTCATGTGCTAAAAAAAGGGAGAAAAAGACTCTCACTCATAAAGCATGTCTGCAAGCAAATGAAAGGAAAAACTTTTGTTTCCCATGAGACCTCTTCACCTTCCCATCCAAGTTACGGCCACCGCACATGTCACAGCATTCCACCATTTCTACCATTTTACCAGACACATAAAAACAAAACTGCTGCTACCAAAAGAACAAAAGATAAATCATTCAGCAATCACCCCATCACCACTCACCACCATCATTTACCATCACACATGCAATCACCCTCCATAAGTAACTTGGCCATTCTAAAGTTTGTTAAGTAAACCCCACAGCAATACTGGGGGCAATATGAGTTAAGGAACGACGATGTTTAAATATGCGAACAAGTCTCTGAGTGAACATTTCGCGAGAGTGTCTTGAGCGGTAAAACCAAGAGCGAAAGAGCGTGTCATTTTTACACGGCTCCAGAGAGGTCACATTCAAAGGTAAGGTAAACGGCATGACTCCGACCGAAGGAGATAATTTGTAAATTTACGCTTAAACCTATGAAAAGTAGCAAAGAACGGATGCACAACTATCAGGAATGACGAAGCACCTAGGTACAGCACCACACAGCCAAAAGCTTGTGAACCCTGACATTACACCCTAGGCACCCTCGCTGATCTTTTCGTATACGTCCTCTTTTACAACACTACAAGCCCCACAAAATAAGCCAGCCAATGGTGAATAACCGACCCGGTGACCAAAGGAAGCAAGGAGCCCGACTTCCGAACAACAACTTCACAAGAAGCAAAACTGCTACCAGCATGACGAAACAATCCGTAAATGGTGTGAAGAATCATCATGAATCCGAAGGTAAAACAGGTAGAAATTTCACTTTCCTAACTCCCCACGACATTACCAGTCTTGCCTCAAAATTTGGGCTTAAACTAACTTTGTTTCGCTTCCGTATCGCTAACTGTTTTAGCTACTGCCCTGTTACTTGTTTACTAAGTTTCGTATTAATTTTGATGTCAAATTGAGTTCTTTCAGTTACTAACGTGTTTAAAATCTTTCAGGCTACACACCCATAAAATTTGAGCTCAAAACACTCTCGGGAACCATCGAAAACCCACTGTCTGTGGGTTGTCCGTGACCTCGGACTCATTGTCCGGGACCACGGATGGGTTGTCCGTGACCACGGACACCCACGGACGGTGGCGGGATTTTATATTTTTCAATTTTTCAAATTTTAGGGTTTCAGTCAACACATGTCCGGGCCTACGAACACCCTGTCCGTGGCCTCGGACTTTTTAAGTTTGCATTTTTATTTTAGTTCTGTTTTTGAAATCACTTAATTCAACTGGGGTCCGTGGTCTCTACATTAGGTCCGTGGCTATGGACGAAATAAAATTTGACCTAATTCTGCCTCTGAAACCCTAGTTTAGGTAACTTTCAATTTCACTTTAATTTTCTGTCAAAAACGTTAAAAATAAAAAAACAGAAGCGCGCACCTAGGTTAAAAACAACTTTATAGAAAGCCGTAAATAACCAAGTAGAGGAAAAACGACCTAGGAAGGGTAATGAAGTAATTGAACCCTAAATAAGTCGAATACCAAGCCCCCGAACCCGAACTCTCCTTTCCTAATTTGATCTAGGTTAAAATTAGGTGGCGACTCATAATAGGTTCCAATGCTAGCTTAGGTTTTAATAATTATTGTTATATGACATAGTTATTAATATTAGGTTATAAGTGGACCTAAAACCCGGTTAGACCTTAATCAACCTTAATCAACATAGGATAGGGTTTAAAATCGAGGCTCACAACTAGGTCGTATGAATCCCTTGTCGAGGAGGTCCTCCAGCTGTAGCTTCAGCTCCCTCATCTTAGTCGGTGCCATACAGTTGGGCGCCTTAGCAATAGGGTCCGTACCTGGCAACAAGTCGACGGCGAACTCAACCTCGCACACCGGTGGCATGCCTGGCAGCTCATCAGGAAACAAGTCGGGGAAGTCTACAACGACTGGAATGTCTGAGTCCATCTCATCGCTCTGTCTCGTGTCCTGAAAATAACAGAGGAAGGCCTGTCTGCCCTTCCTCACATCCTTCATCAGGGATTGCGCTGACACAATCTTGACAGTCGGCTATTTCTTCACACTACGGTATGACACTATCTTGCCGCTCGACCCCTTCAGCAGTAGTCCGTGCTCTGCACAGTGTAGGAGGCCCTTGAACTTCTGCAGCCAGTCCATACCCACAATAATGTCGAAGTCCAAATTCTTGAACTCGACCAAGTCGATGGGAAAGGTCTCAGTCATGATGTTGATCTCTAATCCCGTGTACCGTCTAGTGCATCCAACTCTCTCCTTAGAAGGATGGGTGACAGAGAAGTCAGAGAGCTGTTCGGGGGCTGCCCTCAACTTCTTCGCGAATGTAGAGGAGATAAACGAATGCGAAGCCCCGGAGTCGAACAATATGGAAGCACTAACACCATCGACAGGAAAGGTACCTGTGATGACATTACCAGACTCCTTGGCTTGCGCTATATCTAAGATGCTTATGGTACCCTCCTTTTCATTTTCGTAGTCTGGAGTTATAAGTTAATGGTATTAACAGATGGAAAACATATGCTTGAAGGCACATAAACTCTTATTTCATTTATCCAATTGGTATTACAACATGGTTACACACTTAGCTAACAAAATACATCAGTACTGTCTGAAAGTTAAATTTAAACGGTCGGGTCGGATGTGGGTGTCATTCACTAGAGCTGGTGGTGCGGTATTGAGCTTGATGCTCTTAATTCCATGATATACTAGCCTTGATTCTCCTCCAAACACCAACACATCCCAGACTTGAGGATGATCTTGCTTGCTAGATCCATCCTCTTCTGGTCTCTATAGATGAACTCAGCATCATCGCCAATGGAGAACGACACAACCGGTACTCCTCTGGTGATGGACTCGGTCGTCTCATCACGGTCTTGGTGCATCCCAAGCCTTCCTCCCTTCTCGTAGTAGTTGATGATGCAAACATCGGGTGTCATGTCGGGTAAAGGGTAAGTTTCACAGTCTTGATCCATCGCTTTTCTCACCAAGGTTAGGAAACTCTCGGGTATCCTAGGTATAGATACGCCATCTACCATCCTCACCTCTTTGTAAACCCTAGCTTGCGGATCCCAATCCTTCCCTAAGCACATCATGCGCAATTTCATCTTAGAACCACTACTAAAAACAGGGGTATAAAATCCTTCCAAACCCTTACCCAAAGTTTTACACTCCTCTACTATGGCGATTTGTTCATCTATGGCTAGGAATTCTCTGAGAAGTATCATGCCCGGTCCGATCACATGACACAACTTGCCAGGGTACTCCCGTATTTCTTCTACGGGTCTAGGTGATCTCGGTCTTGTGAGTGTGGGATAGCAGATATCGAAGTCTCCTAAGAGGTAAAAGGTTTCCTAAGTAAGTCGTTTATCTAAGCGGTAATTAAAACACGCATGCATGCTAAGGTAAAGCGTTTAACACTTAGTCATGCTCTCACACAATGGTTCAAGGTTTCAAAAGCTAACCTTCACCGCGCTGCGTACTCATACCAGCGCCCGAAGCTCCCGCTGCATTCAGCGTACGGTTGCCTGGCAGGTTCGTCTTCAGGGTCTGCTGATGCCCCTTCTGGGCTATGGGCGTCTGCCCCTCTGGCCACCTCGAGCTCCAGCTCCTCCAGCTGCTGTGCTTGAGTCCCCTTAGACGGGCGGTACGCTCGGCTCTCCGGATTCGCGAAGCACTCGAACGACCGATGGCCCTTCCTCCCACAGTGGTGGCAGTCCACCGCTTGCCCGGAGCAGTCAACACCCGGGTGGTCTTTCCACAGCGCTTGCAATGGAAGTGGCGCTGGGGTGCAGAACCTATTATGTAACACCCCCAACACTGGCCTAGAGTTAGGGATGTTACGCGTCGCGTATTATTACACAATAACACAAGGCTCTAATTATCGAACGCAAACAAGCAAATAAAGGCCCAAAACAGAATACTTATATAAAAGTATAGTCAAAGTGATGTTGAAACATCCCAAAAGTTAATACAAAACCCACTAGCGAATAACAAAAGCGGAAGCTAACTTCAGAGGCCCAAAGGCTACAAGTCAAATACAAATATCCTAAAGTACTGAATAAATCAATGGCTAAACTCCAGGAGCTGAACAAAGTGATCCTCGCTGATCAATCTGCAATGTTAGATAAAGTAGGGGAATGAGCACAAAACTATGCCCAGTAGATGACTAACTTCATCAACCAGCATGCTCAAAACATTTATAGAATATTTATCAAATCAGAGTAGGACAGAAGGAAATCCATAATCCATGTCATAAATCAGAAGCGAAAGTCCAACCATAAGAGGGACCAAACAGAGTTAGAAACAGACAATTCAGAAAACAGAAAGGGACACTAGTTGATCACATCATACAGACAGAACGAGTAACAACTCGTGAACAGAACGAGGAAACCTCACTCGTAAACAGAACAGGTGGAACACCTGTGAACAGAACGGGGAACATCACCCGTGAAACAGAAGGATATCCTACATAGCGCGCTACGAGACAGCTAAACCAGCCATCCAAAGGTTCAGATACAGAGATAACTAGGTCCCAAAACAGAAGCTTAAACGTAAATAAGCATATGTGCACCAACGCACCAGAAAGCACATCGAAAGCTGAGTAATCAGAGGGGAATCCAACCCCGCAAACAGAAGTCACAGAATTCGGAAGCTTGTTGAAGACTTTCAAATCAGAGAACACATAATCATATGCTCAATCATATATAAACAGATAGTATTTGAAAAGAGGAATCCAACGCCGCAAACGGCACTCAAAACGGAGCTCAAACGAGCGAGTTAAGGCGAAAATAGTGTGCTGTCCGAACTTCAATGCTTGGACTGAAGTTCGGACAGTTTCCGAAAAAAAAAACCCGTTGTGAAGTCCGAACGTCGAAGTTCGGTTTATTTCAGAAACAGAGGGTGTCCGAACTTCAAAGTTCGGACTGAAGTTCAGTCACCTGCAAAACTCGAAAATAAAAATGCAACAGAGGCATGTCCGAACTTCAAAGCTCGGACTGAAGTTCGGACAGCCCGAAAAATGCAATTTCCAGAACTAAACAGAAACGAACAGAAACACCGAAACAAATCCAAATCGACACACGCTTTCAGAAAACAACCTTGGGGGTTTAATCCATTGTAAAAGCATTAAATCAGACATAAATCAAACACAACACGAAGTCAATTCATCGAATTAAATTGTAGAAACCAAACTCCCCAAGGCTGAACACACAAGCCGAATCCAAGAGCCACCTACCTCGTATACAGCAGATAACTCTTCAATCTGATGCAGAAAACGATCCAACACAGACACAGCAGCAGAGCAGACCAATATGCAACCCAACAGCCACTGAATCTGAATAACAACGCAGCGATGAAACTCTCAATCAGAAACTGCCAAAACGACCAAATCTGAAACGGAACGGAGAACGGAATCGAACTCTCACCTGAATCTGACAGCGAGATTGTAGAGAACGTCAGTCATAGGAGAATTCGACAGAGGAAGAGGAGATTACTGATCCACAATTAGATTGTAGAAACACAATTAGGGATTGGTGGATATACAAAATACGGAATCGAAGAGAGACAACCGTTACGAATTACCTTGACTGATCACAACGTCGCAGAGGGGGAGCAATCCACAAGCGGACTTCGATAATCACAGCAGCAGCAACTAGGGTTCGACAGATCGATCAATTGAGAAGAGAGAGTTGAGAGAGAGAAGGAAGAAGAACGTCTCAAGAGTTGAGCGACTGATCGTGAATGAACGTGGTGATCAGAATTGTAAATTGAGAATTATTAATATCACCCAAATATTAATAATAATCCCTTACCAAAAATCTGAAACAAAAGGACCACCTCGCCCTTGTCTTTAATCCTAAAGACATACACGTCCTGAATTCAGAATGAAACAACTTAAAATAAGTTGCGACGAAATAAAATTGTAATGAAACCTTGGGTTATAACATCACCTCCCCCTTAAAAGAATTTCGTCCTCGAAATTAAAATGTACCTACGGCTCGAAGAGGGCAGGGAACTTAGTTCGCAAATCACTCTCCAGCTCCCAAGTGGCCTCCTGCTCTGACTGACCCGCCCACTGGATCTTGACCAAAGGCATGGTCTTACTTCGGAGCTTACGAACAGCTCGAGCCAAAATCCTCAGAGGCACTGCTTCATAAGTGAAGTCCTCTCTAAGCTGAAGCGGACCGAACTCAATCACATGAGACGGGTCCGGAATATACTTCCTTAGCATAGACACGTGGAAGACACTGTGAACTCCAGCCAATGACGACGGCAATGCTAAACTATAGGCAACCGGTCCGATCCTCTCTAAGATCTCAAAAGGACCCACAAAACGAGGGCTAAGCTTGCCTCTCTTCCCAAACCTCACAACACCTCGGACTGGGGAGACTTCAAATAAACATGATCTCCCACCTCAAACTCTAGAGGCCGTCTCCTCTGATCGGCGTAGCTCTTCTGAGGACTCTGAGCCACAAGCAGACGCTCCCTGATAGTCTGTATCTTCCCCACAGCATCCTGGACCAGGTCTGGTCCGACCACGGCCCTCTCCTTCAGATCATCCCAACAGATGGGTGATCTTCATCTCCTTCCATACAAGGCCTCGAACGGGGCCATCCCAATGCTAGTCTGGAAGCTATTATTATAGGCGAACTCTATTAAGGCAACGTGTTGGTCCCATCTGCCTCCAAAGTCGAGCACACATGCTCTGAGCATGTCCTCAAGGACCTGATTCATCCTCTCTGTCTGCCCATCTGACTGAGGATGATAAGCTGAACTGAAAGACAACTTCGTCCCCAAAGCCTGATGCAAACTCTGCCAGAATCTGGACACGAACCTCAGGTCTCTGTGAGACACAATAGAAGCAGGAACTCCATGAAGGCGTACGATCTCGTCCATATATAACTGAGCCAGGCGATGCAAACTGTAGGTCTTCCTGACTGGCAAGAAATGGGCACTCTTCGTGAGTCTATCACATAACCCATACGCTCGAAACCTCTCGGAGTCTTAGGCAGACCCATGACAAATCCATGCCGACACTTCCCATTTCCACTCCGGAACTGGAAGAGGCTGAAGCAGCAGCCCGCCGGTCTCTGATGCTCTTCCTTGACCTGCTGGGTTAGGATGGCATCTGGACACAAAATCAGAGATATCTCTCTTCATATTGTTCCACCAAAAGGTCTCGTCAGGTCTCGGTACATCTTCACACCTCCTGGTGTACCGAGTACAGAGCTCCATGAGCCTCCTGCATGATCTCTCGCCTCAAGGCATCATCTGTAGACACACAAACACGATCTCTAAATCTCAGACAGGCATCCTCTGAAATTCTGAACTCAGACTCCTGACCATAAGTAATACTCTCTCTGATCTTACCCAAACGGCGTCGAGCGACTTGGCTGGCCTTGATCCGGTCGATCAAGGTAGGCTGAATCTGCAAGGCGACCAATACCCCAGATCTCTCTGAACGGACAACCCAGACACCCAGACGTTGTAACTCAAGAGCAGATCTCTGCACGCCTGTCAACGCACACGCGGCTCCCGGGCCTCCCTAGGACGCGATCAGCTACAACATTCGCTCTACCAGGATGGTAGAGGATCTCCAGGTCGTAATCGTGCAACAACTCCAACCACCTCCTCTGCCTCAAGTTCAACTCCTTCTGAGTGAACAAGTACTTTAGGCTCTTGTGGTCCGTATATACCTTGCACGATGCCCCGTAAAGGTAGTGCTTCCATTTCTTCAGGGCAAACACAACAGCAGCTAACTCCAGATCATGGGTCGGGTAATTCTTCTCATATGGCTTCAACTGACGAGAGCCATATGCAACCACCTTCCCATGCTGCATCAGAACGCACCTAAGTCCCTTATGGGACGCATCACAGAAAAGCTCCAGTCCGTCAGTACCCTCTGGAAGGGTCAGAATCGGTGCAGTAGTCAACCTCTTCTTCAGCTCCTGAAAATACTGCTCACAGGCCTCGCTCCACTCAAACTTCACATCCTTCTGCAGCAGACGAGTCAAAGTGATCACTAACTTGGAGAAGCCCTCCACGAACTTACGATAATAGCCCGCTAATCCAAGGAAGCTACGAATATCTCCAACATTAGTGGGCCTGGCCCACTCTGTAATGGCTCTAATCTTCTCCGGGTCCACGAAGATACCATCCTTGGAGACAACATGTCCCAAGAACACCACCTGATCCAACCAGAACTCGCACTTCTTCAACTTCGCGTACAGTTCCTTCTCCCTCAGAGTTTGGAGAACAGTCCCCAGATGCTCCTCGTGCTCCTCATCACTCTTGGAATACACCAAGATGTCATCAATAAACACCACCACGAACTGGTCTAGAAATGGCTTGAACTGTAACACCCTTATCCCTAAACCTGTAATAAAAGTCACAAGTCGTAGCAAAATAAATAACGTCGCAGCGGAAAATAAATCTATCTAACCTGGGTGTTACACGCCGTTACTCACCCTTGTGAGTAACAAGGCATCCTTACTCTTTCCAACTAATATACTCCTCTCGCTGTGATAAATCGATACTGAGCACTCTAATTATTACACCAAATCCAAAACTAAATGAGCAACTAATTAAATACAATAATCCCAAATACAGTACATATTAAATCTAGAAAATGTTTATTAAGAACATAGCCGCTACCCTGTTCCCCGCACTCCGGCTTGTGTCTTCTTCAGTAACCTTAAATGTTTTGCCCATTGAAGGGCTCAGCAAACGAAATGCTGGTATGCTAAATGTAGTCCTAAGTCATCTAGATTTCTTAAGTCGTTTTAGCCATCTTGATATTAGATTCATTACATAAAATACCGGTTTACAATAACAACAGTAATAACCGTAAACATTAAACAATCACATAATAGTTCACCTACAACATCAGTGCATAATAAACAACAACCAGAAAATCAACACCAATAATTCCAAACCATAACAACAAGTCACAAGTATTAATTAACTGAACTTGTTAGTAGGTCACATGACCCTTAACCCTTTTAAACCAACCACTTAACTTTTCCAATTAATTCCACCTCAGGCGTCATGTCAAGACAACCTTTTAATAACTCAATAATGGACAGTGTGTCCCCTGGGTTCTAAAGGAACCGTTACCAGCTGACCTTATGGCCCTGGATAAAATTTGACCGATCCGGTCGAACCTGCGCACCAACGGCAGTGCCCTCCGCCATCCCCGAATGTGGCTGATGGATTCCCTTGAGTGACTCCCCATTGAAGTCTCTCGTAGTGATCACTATGCGCAACCAGAAAGTCGATACAGTCTGTATTCCTCTCTTTATAAGTTAGCCCTTTTGTCAGTGGTATAATAACCAATACTTGCACTAAGACTATAACAGTTGACCATCAGTTAGGTTCAATAATACCTAAAGGTCAATTAATCTTTTTCCAGTTTAGATGTATAAACTTTCAGTCATAAGACGTTCGCGTATAAATAAACGCAACAGTGTTGAGCAATACAGTATACAAAATAATATACGTAAAATCACAGATATCACTCTTAAACAATTAAACACATCACGTCTGGACCTTAGGAAAATCCTTAGGACATTCAGACCACACAATTAACATACCGTTCACCGTGATTACAGCTAGCTTGACAGTTCACGCTCTAGTAAATCTTTCCCGTGCGCTGTTATTTATACATTCAATAACGGGTAATATTAATATGACTATCCACTAAATATTATAGTACTGAGAGTTTATTCTCGTTGTATACTAACTCTGTATGTTATTTATTTTTCCCTGTTATTTTAACAGTGGTTCTAGATAATCTATCAGTTCATTATTTTATGTGGAGTTCACATGTGATAATGAATTCTACCTTGTAGCCTATTTCCATTTCTTTAATCGTATACTCATAATTAATTCCACTTATCCTTTATATTACACCCTTTGGTTAATTTTATTGTAATCACAATTATTTTATAAACTTTATATTATATTCCATAATATACCATAATACATTATATTACTTAATCTTAATTCCTTTCTTCCTTAAATTACAAAACCAACTATATTAATTCGGTGTTTATATGTTGTACCCAACAATTTTATAAATTATCAAATAGCCATATGACTTTTATAATTTACTAATAAACCATATCAACTTTCGGAAATTACCATTTGTGCCCACTAATTTTCCCAAGTTGTCATATAACTACATATTGTTTCGGTTTCAACTTATATTTCTTTATATTTACAATCTAACCCCAAAACTCTATATAAGTTACATATTAACTTATAAACTATAGTTTTTAATATTTAATTCTTCTTAATTACCGAAGTGAACACTTATATTTTTATAATTACAATTCCGCCCTACTTAATTTCCAGTTTCCATTTAAATTTTTATAATTTACATATTCACCCCAAAACTTTTATAAACTTAATATTTTATGTCATAAATCATTTTAACCCAAAGTTTTTGGTCAACACTTTGACCAAGACTTAATTTCATAATTAATACTTTAGTATACTCATAAAATCATGTATATTCTCGGTTTCATCCCAAACTTCTCAATAATCACAAAATAGCCCCAAAACTTTATAAAATGTTATTTTAACACTTAAACACTTATTTAAATTCACCAAAATTCATAATATTAATTCCTACCTTATATTATACCATAAATACACCAAATTACCCCTTTACTTCTCGACAATTAAATTAAACTCTCCAAACTTTTCAAAATTCACATTTTAACCACATAACTTTATAAACTAGTCATTTAAATACTTGTAGCTATTTTTAATGTTCCCAAAATTTATAAAATAAGCTTATACACTTATATATATTTCAAAGATCACCAAATATCACATATTGCTCTCGGCCCCTATTTTATTTTATCATATGGTTTTAAAACTTGATTTAAACTTTATAATATGTATATATAAATGTATATAAGCCATATAACACTTCTATAAATTATGCTAATGACTTAGGATGATTATAGACTCAAAATAGAACATTAAATCCCTAGACTATTCGGTTTAAATATATATGTAACATAATTAATTTTTGTGACTCAAATATATACCTTAAGGTAATAACCTTACCTTATATGTCATAAATTATTTCCTTGACAATATAACCTATAGTATTTTCGACCTTAATTTATTTAGAGGTTGTACATAATTTTTATACCAAAGTTTGAAGCTTAAACCTAACTTAAACTTAATAAACCTTACTTATATAAACTTACCCTTAAATCAAGACAATTCTTGTACTTGATTTTTCCTTGGATTCCAAGCTCTCCAAATGCTATTTTGATGAAGGTATTTCGGCCTCCTTGTACATATGTAGGAGATCTATTTGTTAGACTTCTAACAAGAGTTTATAAATAATATTTGTAGTAATTTTTACAAGAGTTTACCTTAGGAATTTAACAAGGTATTTTTGGTACACCTTGGGATGATTGTAGATCCAAGTTTCCTTCATGAAATAATGAAGAGAATATAGGTTTAGAAGTTCTTAATTTTCAAAAATACCTTATGGAATTTTCTTAAGATTTTCAACATGAAAATATACCTTAACTTGATCTTGTTGTTCCTTGTGTTGTTGTTGAATCTAGGAACCTCCTTGGAACACCTATGCTTGGCGAAAATTGTAGAAGTTGCTAGGATGATTTCTTGCTTCAAGACTTAGGAGATTTAGCTAGGAAATTACATTAAAATGGTGTTAAGATTTAGAACACCATTAAAATCTTTCCCGTGCGCTGTTATTTATACATACAATAACGGGTAATATTAATATGACTATCCACTAAATATTACAGTACTGTCTATGTAGAGTTTATTCTCGTTTTATACTAACTCGGTATGTTATTTATTTTCCCCTGTGTGAGCCTCGATTTTAAACCCTATCCTATGTTGATTAAAGTTGATTAGGATCTAATCGGGTTTTAGGTCCACTTATAACCTACGTTTAATAACTAAGTCATATAACCATAATCATTAAAACCTAAGTTAGCTCACTGGAACCTATTATGAGTCACAACCTAATTTTAACCTAGATCAAATTAGGAAAGGAGAGTTCGGGTTCGGGGGCTTGATATTCGACTTAATTAGGGTTCAATTACTTTCATTACCCTTCCTAGGTCGTTTTTCCTCTACTTGGTTTATTTACGGCTTTCTATAAAGTTGTTTTTAACCTAGGTGCACGCTTCTTTTTTTTAATTTTTTAACGTTTTTTGACAGAAAATTAAGGTGAAATTGAAAGTTACCTAAACTAGGGTTTCGGAGGCAGAATTAGGTCAAATTTTTATTTCGTCCGTAGCCACGGACCTAATGTCCGAGACCACGGACCCCAGTTGAATTAAGTGACTTCGAAAACAGAACTAAAATAAAAATGCAAACTTGAAAAGTCCGGGGCCACGGACAGGGTGTCCGTGGGCCCGGACATGTGTTGACAGAAACCCTAAAATTTGAAAAAATTGAAAAATATAAAATCCCGCCACCGTTCGTGGGTGTCCGTGGTCACGGACAACCCGTCCGTGGTCCCGGACAATGAGTCCGAGGTCACGGACAACCCACGGACAGTGGGTTTTCGATGGTTCCTGAGGGTGTTTTGAGCTCAAATTTTATGGGTGTGTAGCCTGAAAGATTTAAAACATGTTAGTAACTGAAAGAACTCAATTTGACATCAAAATTAATACGAAACTTAGTAAACAAGTAACAAGGCAGTAGCTAAAACAATTAGCGATACAGAAGCGAAACAAAGTTTGTTTAAGCCCAAATTTTAAGGCAAGACTGGTAATGTCGTGGGGAGTTAGGAAAGTGAAATTTCTACCTGTTTTACCTTCGGATTCACGATGATTCTTCACACCGGGATTCGTCGAGTGCTCCGTTGATGGCAGACCCGAAGGGATTTCGAACCAAGCTTCTGGTTGTTGGTTGTTCTCGCTGTTCTTCACGTTTCGTTTTGGAAGTGTTTTTGTGAGGTTTTGATGATTATTGGTGCTTTGGGGATTGGAAAACGTGTTTAGATGGTGATTTCGGGGGATTTTCGGTATGATTCGGGTGGCCGGGTGTTGGAAAACTAGAGAGAGAGAGAGGAGGCTGTGTTTTCTGACTCCCTAGGGTTCTTTAGCATATGAGATTCTGATTTTATCAAAAAACCTATCCCCTTATATGGACTTTCTTAAAGATAAAGAAAATATAGTAAAAGTAAGATTTTGTGATATTTTAATTGATTGACTTCCCAAAGGAATTTTGCTGTGAAATTTTAACCACGTGTCAAGGATGGAAATTATGAATTTTCTGAAGTGGAATCGGATTTTTTAAATGTTGGAATATTTTTAAATTCAATTTCTCGTCAGATTCAGTCAGAAATTGCTAGAAAATTATTGGAAATTCGAAAAATCAAAATTCCAACTCCATTATGCTTAAAATGTCATCCTCTATCATGTGTTAAAATATAAAAGCTTTTCAAGCTGATTTGGGCATCTTTCAGAGGAGAGAGAAAGCCTATAGGAGGTCTTAGGAGCCTTAAAAATTACGAAAACACCCCTGACAATGACGAAACTGCTCCTCATGCCCTGGAATGCACTGATCAAGCCGGAATCCCTCATTACTCGATTAAATGCCCCTCATAACACCAAAACCTTGTAGACCCTAACCGGGGGGGTCAAAATTTTGGGTATAACAGATTGCCCCCCGTCAACTAGACTTTGTAATGGATGTGAAAAGTCTGGTTGATGCTTGAGTGATGCCCCAAAATTTTGGATCCCACAGGATTCTCTGTGTTGGGCGAAACCGCATTGACTACGTCCAGCTATTCGGAGGCGCTGACTACCTAAGCAACAAAACGTTGTCGAGCTGTTCTAAGGCGCTGACTACCTATAAGTGAAAATGTGTCAAGCTATTCTAAGGCGCTGACTTCCTAGGTGACGAGAATGAAATAATGTCAAGCGGTTCTAAGGCGTCGACTACCTATAATACATGAAATGATACGATGCCAAGCGATTCTAAGGCGTTGACTACCTGTAATAAATGAAATGATGCAATGTTAAGCGATTCTAAGGCGTCGACTACCTATAATACATGAAATGATGCGATGTCAAGCGATTCTAAGGCGTTGACTACCTGTAATAAATGAAATGATGCAATGTCAAGCGATTCTAAGGCGTTGACTACCTAGGATGTGAAGACTGGATGGTATGCAAATGCAAGAATGTCGAAATGCTAATTATGCTAATGATGCTGATGCTGATGATGTTGATGATGCTCGGATGCTTCTAGGGACCGAAACTCGTGCCAATGCTCCTGGCTGGACCCAATGTGGACTTATTGCCATCTCCCCCCAAGCCGGTGTGCAGGGATAACTCCTGGTAAAGACCCTGGGGACTTATTGCCTTCGCCCACCATTCGTTGATTCCAAAAATAAGTTGACATCGCAAAAGGAGGATTTATTGCCATCACCTCGCCAACTTTCTGTCGCCAGGTCTTGTGACACGCCTGGATAATGCAACTAGGTCTTATGACGAGCCTATATGAATGAGATGAATGCAATGTGTTTGATGAGATTGGGTAAGCTAAAGGGTAACACTAGGTCTTACTACGAGCCTAAGGGAATGCAACTAGGTCTTATGATGAGCCTAAGGATGGGATCTAGGTCTTATTACGAGCCTAAAGGATGGATCTAGGTCTTATGACGAGCCTAAGGATTGGTTCTAGGTCTTATGACGAGCATAAAGGTTGGATCTAGGTCTTATTACGAGCCTAAAGGTTGGATCTAGGTGAAAGTGAGTAAAATGTATGATGGGCCTAAATGGGTGTAGAAGGATTAGGGTTTATGTCAAACCTGGAGATGGTAGGGCTCAAGACGGGCCTGCGGATGTTTAAGTGTGAAGGTAGGGCTTAAGACGGGCCTGTGGGAATTTGATGTGGAGGAAGAGCTTAGGACGGGCCTGTGAATGTTTGGATGTGGAGGTAGGGCTTAGGACGAGCCTGAGGGAATTTGAATGTGAAGGTAGGACGGGCCTGAGGAAATTTGATGTGGAGGTAGGGCTTAGGACGGGCCTGTGTGATGTACAATGGCGGTGGTGATGTTTGAGCTTTGGGTTCCAATTGGCGTTGTCACAGCAATTGTTGGAACCAACAATTGCCCCCAGTATTTTCCCTTAAGACAATCTGAGCTAGAGTTCATGGCAATCGATCGGAACGATCAATTGCCCCCAGTATTTTCTTTGATTAAACGTGTGAACAAGTCTCATCCTCACATGGTCAAGGCTTATGTTTTGATGTGGTGCTTCCTAACCTACACTCGACGTGTTTGGTGTTTGCACTCGTTTCTCGCTTACGGTCACAACTTCTCAACCATTGAATTTGACATTTGTTAGATTTACACGTTCAACCTGTTACTTTCACGTGATTGGATACACAACTACTAAGTCGGAAGTCTTTTGAGCTTATAATGTGGCTATGGGGTGTAATGAAAGACAATGGGACGATAGGGGAATGTTTAGGATACGTGGAGCTATAAGAGTGACCAAAGCTGCAACTTGCACCTTCTCTCGGACTTGCCTTCTTTGTCCTGAAGTCCTTTGGCTTCTTCGTGATGACTTTGTTTATGAGCTTGGGGCTTGGGACTTTTGATTTGTTCCTTGCACCTTCTCTCTTTTTCCGATTTTGGATTTCTTTGAGGCTTTTCAGGTTTGCCTTTCTTTGAATCTTTTTCATTCGGGGTTATTGTGTTTCCCGGTTTTGAACTTTGAGAGCTGTTCTTGGTGTTAGCTCATTGGATCCTGTGTCACTTTAGGACCATTTGCGGATTGTTTCGTCATGCTGGTAGCAGTTTCGCTTCTTTGGACTTGCAAAGTTGCTGTTCAGAAGTCGGGCTTGTTGCTTCCTTCGGTCACCAGGTCGGTTATTCATCATTGGCTGGCTTGTTTGTGGAGCTCGTAGCGTTGTAAAAGAGGTCATATATGAAAAGCTCAGCGGGGGTGCCTAGGGTGTAATGTCAGGGTTCACAAGCTTTTTGGCTGTGTGGTGTACCTAGGTGCTTCGTCATCCCTAATAGTTGTGTATCTGCTCTTTGTTACTTTTCACAGGTTTAAGCGTAAATTTACAAATTATCTCCTTCGATCGGAGTCATGCCGTTTACCTCACCTTTGAATGTGACCTCTCTGGAGTCGTGTAAAAATGACACGCTCTTCGCTTGGTTTTACCGCTCAAGGCACTCTCGCGAAATGTTCACTCAGAGACTTGTTCGCATATTTAAACATTGTCGTTCCTTAACTCAGATTGCCCCCAGTATTGCTGTGGGGTTTACTTAACAAACCTTAGAATGCCCAAGTTACTTATGATGGTGGTGAGTGGTGATGGGGTGATTGCTGAATGATTTATCTTTTTGTGCTTTTGGTGGCAACAGTTTTGTTTTTATGTGTCTGGTAAAATGGTAGAAATGATGGAATGGTGTGACATGTGTGGTGGCTGTGACTTGGATGGGAAGGCGATTTTGTACAAGAGGTTTCATGAAAAACAAAGGTTTTTCCTTTTATATGCTTGCAGACATGCTTTATGAGTGAGAGTCTTTTTCTCCTTTCTTTAGCACATAAACGAATGTATAAACATTAAAACATGGACAAAGAAGAAATTTTATTGATAACCAAAAGAAGTAACAATGACATCAAGTACCAACTAAATGGGAGAGACAACTAAACTAGCAAAAGAACTAAAAGAAAAAGACAAGGGAAAAAAACAAAAGCTACTCAAAACAACTAAAGGAAGAAGAAAATATAACAAAGACTCCTAGTGATGTTCCGGCATAGGATTCCCGAAGATATTCCCGCGCTCTGAGAACTAAAGTCCCTGGTCAATCAGGTCTTGGATCTTATGCTGTAGGGCCCTGCAATGATCGGTATCGTGACCTGGTAGCTGATGGTAGAGACAGAACTGATTTGGACTCCTGCCCAAACGGGTGACTCCTGGTCGGGGAGGAAGAGGCTGTAAGATGTTCTGCTCCTGGAGCTTTTTCAGAGCATGACTCAAGGGCCGACCAATATCTGTGAATTCTCATTGATTGAAATTCGGTCTTGGAGGTGGTACTGCTCGATAGTTCCTCCCTTGTTCCCTTGGCTGCTGGATTGCATTCACCTCGTACTGTCCCGTGTACCTCTGCGGTGCGCTCTATGTGTAAGCTGCGGTTGGGTAGGAAGCTTTCGTTGGTTCAGATTTTGGGAACTTTGAATTACTTCCGGATCCTCGAGGATATCCAAGCTGTAGGTCTCCCTTGTGGATCTTCTCCTCTAAAACTCCTACCTGGCCCATGAGCATATCAAAGCTTGGAAAGTACATATACTTTAATTCATTATTGTACTGCTTTTGCATGTTCTCAACAATCATGCGAATTTGTTCCTGCTCATCCATCCTTGTAGGCATGCCCGCTGCCTTCCTCCTCCACCGCTTTATAAAGTCGGACATGGACTCACTTCCCGTTTGGCGCGTGCTGGCAAGGTCAGACCGGGTGATTTCCAGATTTTTGGCATACTCAAAGTGAGTCAGGAAGGCTTCACATATCTCCTCGTATGTCATGGTGTTCATTCTTTGAGTTAGGTACCATCGTTGAGGAATCTCATCTAGGTATCGGGCAAAAACCTTGGCCTTCTGCATATCATTGAGCCTCAGGATAGACATCTCTCGATCAAACATCGCCAAATGGATTTGGGGATCGGTCGAGCCCTTGTAGAGAGCCAAAGTGGGGAGCTTCAGCTTCGTAGGTAGCTCGACGTCTGGATAAGATCCCATGGAGAGATAGTCAAAACCAGCAGGTTTACCGGCCTTTTCCATGCGCTTAATGCGCCTCAGAGCCCTCTGAACTTTAACAGCTAACTTGTTCCCGGGAGCACCACCTCCGTATCCAACTTGGGTGTCATGTCCCTCCAAGGAGATATTGTCCATGCCGTATAAAGGGTTGACAAATCCTTGCAGCGGTCTTTCCTGTCTTGCCGCCTCCAAAGATCCTATTTTCTCATGGAGCTCAACTGTTGCCGCCGTATGCCGTGCCTCCAAGGCTTCAATGGCAGCTTAATGTTTCTGTACCAGGCTGGCTATTTGGTCCTGCTCCCCCGTTGGACCCCCAGTGGTCCTGCTTTGGGCTGCCGTTTCCAACGCGGCCAACTTATCCTCGAGCTTGGTGATTGTGTCCACATATTTATTTTCGAGTGCCTGGATTGCTTCCTAGTGTTTCAAATCAAAATTTCTCATGAGCGCTTCAACAGAAGTGTTCTGGTTCTCCCCCCTGCTTGATGATCCTCCTGAGGGATATCGTCATGGGCCTGGACCGACATGTCAAATGAGCTGGAATCTACTTCGGGCTGGAATGACGGAAGTGGAGGAGTAGGCAGTCGGGTCAACCGTCCGGAACTTCTGTCCCAGCGCCTTTCTGAAATCTTGCCTTCTTTCTGTTTCGGAACATAGAGTAAAAACAAAAACCATTAGGGCACGGGCTTTCAATGGAAAGGTTTTCCTCTAAGGACCCTTATGTTCTAATTACAGGACTCTTTTTCTTTTTTGGACTGTCCGGGCCTAGCGGGCTAGAGATTTTTGGCATGTGAAATGGGCCAGCAATCCCCAAGGGAATAATGGAAACATTCGAGCTTACTCTGAGAGGGTGATTTTGTGAAGGTAAAGGCATTTGGGCCACTGAAACCCTCAAGTGTTTCATTTAGACTGGGAGAGACTGATGGATCGATACAGACATTGGGCCTGAGGCCCAGGAGAAAGAACATATGCACAGAAGTCTTATATAAGGAGGTGATGCAAATGTCCTCACAAAATGACTCAGTCCAACGGGTACAGATCGATCCGGAGAGGTGCTTGGGGCGCAAGCCCAGGTCACCACAAAGGAATAGGGCTTGCACGCTATTCTCTTTGGGCTTCCCCACTTTTTTTCACATCACCTAAAGGTGTGCGTCTACGGTCGGGCCTTTGACTGACCAAACAGTGGGCTAGGTAAGGGTACTGCCAGGAAAAATGCTTGGGGCTAAAGCCCAGGTATTAAGGGGGTATGGTTAGACGACACCCTCCTCTTTTCCCCCATTTATTCACATCACCTAAAAGGTGTGAGTCCCTGACAGGGGACCCTCTAACGGGTCCCGGGGTGAAGTTAGTTTATGTGGACCCTCGCTCTCATATGATGTAAAGGTGCAGAAATTTAAATTGCACGCAAAAGTAAACAAACAATATAATAAAAGCCATAAATAAATAATTATTCAAGTTAAGCCCTCTTTCTTAAAATTAAACAAGTTAAAATTAAGAAGTTTGTCCCCAGCAGAGTCGCTAGTCTGTGAGCCTCGATTTTAAACCCTATCCCATGTTGATTAAAGTTGATTAGGATCTAATCGGGCTTTAAGTCCACTTATAACCTAAGTTTAATAACTAAGTCATATAACCATAATCATTAAAACCTAAGTTAGCTCACTGGAACCTATTATGAGTCGCCACCTAATTTTAACCTAGATCAAATTAGGAAAGGAGAGTTCGGGTTCGGGGGCTTGATATTCGACTTAATTAGGGTTCAATTACTTTCATTACCCTTCCTAGGTCGTTTTTCCTCTACTTGGTTTATTTACGGCTTTCTATAAAGTTATTTTTAACCTAGGTGTGCGCTTCTGTTTTTTTTAATTTTTTAACGTTTTTTGACAGAAAATTAAGGTGAAATTGAAAGTTACCTAAACTAGGGTTTCGGAGGCAGAATTAGGTCAAATTTTTATTTCGTCCGTAGCCACGGACCTAATGTCCGAGACCACGGACCCCAGTTGAATTAAGTGACTTCGAAAACAGAACTAAAATAAAAATGCAAACTTGAAAAGTCCGGGGCCACGGACAGGGTGTCCATGGGCCCGGACATGTGTTGACAGAAACCCTAAAATTTGAAAAAATTGAAAAATATAAAATCCCGCCACCGTCTGTGGGTGTCCGTGGTCACGGACAACCCGTCCGTGGTCCCGGACAATGAGTCCGAGGTCACGGACAACCCACGGACAGTGGGTTTTCAACGGTTCCTGAGGGTGTTTTGAGCTCAAATTTTATGGGTGTGTAGCCTGAAAGATTTAAAACACGTTAGTAACTGAAAGAACTCAATTTGACATCAAAATTAATACGAAACTTAGTAAACAAGTAACAAGGCAATAGCTAAAACAATTAGCGATACAGAAGCGATACAAAGTTAGTTTAAGCCCAAATTTTGAGGCAAGACTGGTAATGTCGTGGGGAGTTAGGAAAGTGAAATTTCTACTTGTTTTACCTTCGGATTCACGATGATTCTTCACACCGGGATTTGTCGAGTGCTCCGTTGATGGCAGACCCGAAGGGATTTCGAACCAAGCTTCTGGTTGTTGGTTGTTCTCGCTGTTCTTCACGTTTTGGAAGTGTTTTTGTGAGGTTTTGATGATTATTGGTGCTTTGGGGATTGGAAAACGAGTTTAGATGGTGATTTCGGGGGATTTTCGGTATGATTCGGGTGGCCGGGTGTTGGAAAACGAGAGAGAGAGAGAGAGGAGGTTGTGTTTTCTGACTCCCTAGGGTTCTTTAGCATATGAGATTTTGATTTTATCAAAAAAAACCTATCCTCTTATATAGACTTTCTTAAATATAAAGAAAATCTAGTAAAAGTAAGATTTTTTGATATTTTAATTGAATGACTTCCCAAAGGAATTTTGCTGTGAAATTTTAACCACGTGTCAAGGATGGAAATTATGAATTTTCTGAAGTGGAATCGGATTTTTTAAATGTTGGAATATTTTTAAATTGAATTTCTCGTCAGATTTAGACAGAAATTGCTAGAAAATTGTTGGAAATTCGAAAAATCAAAATTCCAACGCCATTATGCTTAAAATGTCATCCTCTATCATGGGTTAAAATATCAAAGCATTTCAAGCTGATTTGGACATCTTTCGGAGGAGAGAGAAAGTCTATAGGAGGTCTGAGGAGCCTTAAAAATTACAAAAACACCCCTGACAATGACGAAACTGCTCCTCATGCCCTAGAATGCGCTAATCGAGCCGGAATCTCTCATTACTCGATTAAATGCCCCTCACAACACCAAAACCTTGTAGACCCTAACCAGGGGGGGTCAAAATTTTGGGTATAACACCCTGTTATTTTAACAGTGGTTCTAGATAACCTATCAGTTCATTATTTTATGTGGAGTTCATATGTGATAATGAATTCTACCTTGTAGCCTATTTCCATTTCTTTAATCGTATACTCATAATTAATTCCACTTATCCTTTATATTACACCCTTTGGTTATTTTTATTGTAATCACAATTATTTTATAAACTTTATATTATATTCCATAATATACCATAATACATTATATTACTTAATCTTAATTCCTTTCTTCCTTAAATTACAAAACCAACTATATTAATTTGGTGTTTATATTTTGTACCCAACAATTTTATAAATTATCAAATAGCCATATGACTTTTATAATTTACTAATAAACCATATCAACTTTTGTAAATTACCATTTGTGCCCACTAATTTTCGCAAGTTGTCATATAATTACATATTGTTTCGGTTTCAACTTATATTTCTTTATATATACAATCTAACCCCAAAACTTTATATAAGTTACATATTAACTTATAAACTATAGTTTTTAATATTTAATTCTTCTTAATTACCGAAAAGAACACTTATAGTTTTATAATTACATTTCCGCCCTACTTAATTTTCGGTTTCCATTTAAATTTTTATAATTTACATATTCACCCCAAAACTTTTATAAACTTAATATTTTATGTCATAAATCATTTTAACCCAAAGTTTTTGGTCAACACTTTGACCAAGACTTAATTTCATAATGAATACTTTAGTATACTCATAAAATCATGTATATTCTCGGTTTCATCCCAAACTTCTCAATAATCACAAAATAGCCCCAAAACTTTATAAAATGTTATTTTAACACTTAAACACTTATTTAAATTCACCAAAATTCTTAATATTAATTCCTACCTTATATTATACCATAAATACACCAAATTACCCCTTTACTTCTTGGCAATTAAATTAAACTCTCCAAACTTTTCAAAATTCACATTTTAACCACATAACTTTATAAACTAGTCATTTAAATACTTGTAGCTATTTTTAATGTTCCCAAAATTTATAAAATAAGCTTATACACTTATATATATTTCAAAGATCACCAAATATCACATATTGCTCTCGGCCCCTATTTTATTTTATCATATGGTTTTAAAACTTGATTTAAACTTTATAATATGTATATATAAAAGTATATAAGCCATATAACACTTCTATAAATTATGCTAATGACTTAGGGTGATTATAGACTCAAAATAGAACATTAAATCCCTAGACTATTTGGTTTAAATATATATGTAACATAATTAATTTTTGTGACTCAAATATATACCTTAAGGTAATAACCTTACCTTATATGTCATAAATTATTTCCTTGACAATATAACCTATAGTATTTTTTACCTTAATTTATTTAGAGGTTGTACATAATTTTTATACCAAAGTTTGAAGCTTAAACCAAACTTAAACTTAATAAACCTTACTTATATAAACTTACCCTTAAATCAAGACAATTCTTGTACTTGATTTTTCCTTGGATTCCAAGCTCTCCAAATGCTATTTTGATGAAGGTATTTCGGCCTCCTTGTACACATATGTAGGAGATCTATTTGTTAGACTTCTAACAAGAGTTTATAAATAATATTTGTAGTAATTTTTACAAGAGTTTACCTTAGGAATTTAACAAGGTATTTTTGGTACACCTTGGGATGATTGTAGATCCAAGTTTCCTTCATGAAATAATGAAGAGAATATAGGTTTAGAAGTTCTTAATCTTCAAAAATACCTTATGGAATTTTCTTAAGATTTTCAACATGAAAATATACCTTAACTTGATCTTGTTGTTCCTTGTGTTGTTGTTGAATCTAGGAACCTCCTTGGAACACCTATGCTTGGCGAAAATTGTAGAAGTTGCTAGGATGATTTCTTGCTTCAAGACTTAGGAGATTTAGCTAGGAAATTACATTAAAATGGTGTTAAGATTTAGAACACCATTAATGGAGCTTAAAGCTCTAAGGAATTAAGTTAGCAAAAGAAGAAGAAATGAGAGGAAGGACGAATGCTTACCATACGGTTGGTGTGGGCAAGGGAAATGAGTAAGGACTCACGTATGTATTAAGGCAAGAATGAGAGGAATTAAACTTGGAAATTATTGGTTGGTCACATGTCATTATTTTATGACATGTTCTAGATTATTTTGATTTCAAAATTGACCACCATGGTCTCTTAATTTGACTAGTCCTACGATTGATTGGAAGAAGATAATTGAAGCCTTGATTGATTACTTGTAAGAAGAGGACAAGGCAATGTGGGTGGCTATCTTACTTTTGAATTTACTAAGCTTAATTACTTGTATTAATCTTGTCTTCTTCTTGTAGGTGATCGGCCATAATGGAGATGGGAGGCTCCAAATCCTTCTAGCTTACGGCTAATGGAGTCTTAGGAGGCTAGTTTAATTTTGTTAATTGCAAACAACTTGATCATGGAAGTTAGGTACATGTCTCACTAGGTTAATCGAGCAGCACTCAGCTCCCTAATGCCTTGTCCATTATCGGCAATCACATGCCCATTGATCAACTAGTTTTACTTGTTTAATTACCAAGTCAAGAGTGTGACTAGATTTGCATTTAATTTCCTTATCTTTATTTAAGCTAATCTCTATAGTTTTCTTGCAGGTGCTACGGTAGAGGGCTTCATTTGGATGATTTAATTTGACATATTATAACATATGGTACATGGGGAATGAGTCACCATCCTTAAGACATGATTTTCAAGCTAAACTAGTCAAAAATCTACCCTAAGTGGCGCACACAATAGGGCTTATTTGGAATTGATTTTTGATTTGATTTTTGTTACACTATGTTGTATTAAGACCATATTATAACATGTAATAGGTCACAACATTTAATTGGTACATTTATACTAAGGTAAAAGATGAAAGTTTTAAGGTAAAAATGCTGATTTTAGGTACCTTTTTGACCCAAAAATAGACCCCAGTTGTACTATGAATTTAGTACTGGAATTAATGGATTTAGATGGTCAATTTATCCCCTTTTAAGTTTATCAACTCGTGGCTCCTCAAAAACTTCAAGGCAATTGTGTAAAACGCATTTTTGTGACACCCGAAGGTGTGTTTTTGTGTTTTAAGGATTTTCTTGAAAATAAGTAGTCGCTATGTGTTCCAAGTGTTTATAAACATTGTTTATAGTCAATAATAATATGTTAAGGTGTTACATTGAGTTATATGGGGTTATACCAACTCAGAACACAATTCCCAGGCTAACCGGGTAAAAAGGAGCTTTAAGAAATTCTCCCGAGTACTTTGCTTATTTTTGAGAAAGTAACTCAACCATTCTCTTTATAATGCTTAATAATGATGTTAGAAACTCTAAGAATTAATTTTATAGGAGTTCGTGCCACCTCGACACTCCTCCTAGGCATTCCCGGGGGTTTATGGGACCCCCTTAAGGCATCTCCTAGCCCATTGCGTTTAACTGAGAATTTAACGTGAGGACTTCATCTTTTATACCTTATAGAGTGTTATAGTGTATTAGGAATGAAGTGTAATGTTTTACTTCATCCTATAGCGTATTTCCGGGACTTTCGGGCCTTAAGGGCCTTTAAGGGAACTCCCGAGCCATTTGTATTTTTATTTAATTTTAGATGAGGTCCTGCATTCTAAGGGCCATATAATGATCCTTGATTATCTTCATATGAGGTTTATAGCTTATATAACTTGTTTACTTAAGGTCAGGCTTTAACACACGTTTTTGACCTTAAGGAGTTTAGGTGTGTTCTAACGCCTGAGTGTTTATATATTCTCTTAGGGTTTAATAATCCCCTAAATAGTATATATTTACCATTATTTAATTATTTAAATGTTAGGGGTATTTCATGAACACCCGGTTCATCATATCCATAAATACAGAAGGCGCATTCATCAGACCGAATGGCATCACTAGGAACTCGTAGTGTCCATAACGAGTCCTGAAAGCGGACTTAGGCACATCATCTGCCTTAATCCTCAGCTGATGATAACCAGACCTCAGATCGATCTTAGAAAACACCTTAGCCCCATCTAGCTGATCGAACAAGTCATCAATGCGCGGGAAAGGATACCTATTCTTGATGGTAACCTTGTCGAGCTCCCTGTAGTCAATGCATAAACGCATGCTACCGTCCTTCTTCTTGACAAATAACACTGGCGCTCCCCAAGGCGATACACTCGGGCGAATGAAGCCCTTGTCCAGCAGCTCCTGCAACTGGACCTTCAACTCCTTGAGCTCAGTAGAAGCCATGCGGTATGGGGCCTTAGAAATGGGCAGAGTCTCAGGTGCGAGCTCGATCGAGAACTCCACCTCTCTAATAGGGGGTGTGGAGGGTGATTTTTCGGTATGAGGGGGGGTCTATCTAAATATGGCCTGACTGAAAAGCCTAGATCCTAGAAATTGTCATTCTGTGGAGGGTGAAAACCCGTTATTCATGGCAGCCCTCAAATACCTACTCTATCGTCCGTCTTTCCCAGAAAGCATAAAGGGGGAGTGTTAGTGAACACTACACCCGCTCTCAATGGGCTCAACGCGGACTTATGCCTCTATAAGGCGGAATTGACTAGAGTCGCCACCTAGTTTGACCTAAGGAACTAGGAAGGGAGAAGAAGGGTTCTAAGAACCGTTGATTGACTCTGATGATTTATTGCCTATGGATAAGACTTATCTGATCATTCCAAAGATTCTATTGTGGGTTCGCACTGGGTTACACCCCTTAGAAGTGGCAACGACCACGACTTCGGATTGGTGCCCGAGGAAACCTCGGTCTCCAATTGTCGGGATGCCTTCTTTCAAAACCTTTTAGAGAGATTCAATTAAAGCCAAAGGATCGGCTGAGAGAGGAGTGGGGAAAGGATGAGCTCGAAGAGTTAAGAACAGGCTGGTCTCGGAGTTGGTTTGGTTGAAGCGTTGAGAGGTTTTGATTATCTCGAGAGGCTTGAGGTTGTTTTGGACTTCACGGGGATTAAGAGGATGATGGGAGTTTTGAGGAATAATTGGTCATTTTTGGTGGAGTTAAGGGGTTTCGGATTACCTGGTGGAATTGAGTTGTTTGTGTTTGTGAAGTTCGGATCTTGAAATGGTCGGGTTTTGAAGTGTTTTGGGAAGTTGAAAGTATTCGAAGAGAAACTCGGGTTTTCAAAACGATCGAGTATGGAAGAGGATGCTTGGTTTGCAAGTATTCGGGTTTTGAAGATGTTTTAGGTTTCCGAGAGTCTTCAAGAATTGGAGGTCCTATGCGACTTAGAGTTAGTCCAGAGGAGGAGTGAGAAGTGTTTATGGGTCCTAGAGCTCTAATGGAAATGTTGGATTAGGTTATTCAGAATTGTCTCTCTTAAAGTTTTTAAAACCGAAAACCATTTTTGTTGTAAAAGGGCGGATAATCCCAAGGGATTACCCTATGTACCCCCTCGAACACGACACTTAACTAATGGTAAGTGCCGAGGCTCGAAAGATGGGGCAATGAATTTATGTCGAAAAATAGGACTCAGAGAGAAACACCATGAATGAGGCGTTCTCGGTCGAATCCTAATAACGTCTCTAACTCCCGGTTTTTAAAACGTTAAAAACCGAAAACATTGAAATCGAATAGAAGGGAGTTAGACGATTCTAAAATCCCGGCTGCAACTAGGAAGGTCGTTACTTCCCTAACACCCCGCCTTGTAAAAATCTAGGCTGCTATTAGTGGAGGTTTGTCACCCTAATGCCCCGCCTAAAGAGATCCAGACTGCGACAAGGGAGGTTATGACCCCAGTGCCCCGCCTCGGATTTTTATTTTTGGGAAGGAAGACAAGTGATGTCCTAACCATGGAGGAAATGTTTTGAAGGGGTTAGGCATTTCTTGCTCCCCGAAAATAATTCATTTGGATTTGAAAACTAAGTTAGAAAGTTTTGAAAGTTGTTCGGAATTCTCGATGAAGAAACACTGATTTTGAGAAAGGTTTTTAGGAGAAAACTTTCTGTATATGTGAGAAAAACTTTCTGCAATGGAGAAGAGTTTTCTGTGATGTGAGAAGAGTTTTTCCTTTTTAAATTCCACAAAATGGTTTCTTTGAAATCTTTGATGAGACTTTAATAAAAAGATTGTTTTGAAATTCTTTTTGGGTTTTTAGATTTTGAAAGGAATTTACAAGTGAAAGTGGATTGGAAGGAATCGGGTTTGAATAGGGTGCTGGAGTTGACTTGACTTGGTTTTGGTTTGTATTGGAAGACGAGTCAACGTTCGGGTTTGACTTGATTTGATTTTCTGGTCAAGGTCAAAGCTTGGTCAAGGCTTGGTCAAGGTCAAAGCTTGGTCAAGGTCAAAGCTTGGTCAAGGTCAAAGCTTTGGTCAAGGTCAAAGCTTGGTCAAGGTTTGGTCAAGGTCAAAGCTTGGTCAAGGTCAAAGCTTTGGTCAAGGTTTGGTCAAGGTCAAAGCTTGGTCAAGGTCAAAGCTTTGGTCAAGGTCAAAGCTTGGTCAAGGTTTGGCCAAAGTCAAAGCTTGGTCAAGGTTTGGTCAAGGTCAAAGCTTGGTCAAGGCTTGGTCAAGGTCAAAGCTTGGTCAAGGCTTGGTCAAGGTCAAAGCTTGGTCAAGGTCAAAGCTTGGTCAAGATCAAGGTTTTTCGGTCAAAGTCAAGGTTTTTTGGTCAAATTCAAGGTTTGACATTTGTGGGCTAATAGACCGAGTGGAATGTTGGGCTGGGCCGAGATTGGGCCGAACTTTGGAATTGGGCCGGGTGGAGTTTTGGACCGGATGGAGTTTTGGGCCGGACGGGCTTTGGTTTGGTGAGGGGCCGATGGGCCTTGGGTTTGGTGATGGGCCGATGGGCCTTGGGCTTTGGGCTTGAGTATTGGGCTAATGGGCTTTGGGCTTTGGGCTTGAGTATTGGGCTTCGGATCGAGCCTTGGGCTTTATTTTGGGCCTTGGGCTTCGGGCTTGAGTATTGGGCTTCGGATCGAGCCTTGGGCTTTATTTTGGGCCTTGGGCTTCGGGCTTGAGTATTGGGCCGAATGAGTGATGGGCCGAAATTTGGGCTGAAGGGAGTGTAGGGCCCGGGCTGAGGTTGGGCCAAACTTTGAAATTGGGCCGGACTTGGGCTTCAGGCCGATTTGTGCTGGGCTGAGTTTTGGGGTGGGCCAAGTTTAGAAGATGGGTTCAAAACAAATCGAGATTTCTTTGGAAATAAAATATAAATTCAAAACGAGAGACAATTCAATTTCTTTGGAGGAGTTGAAAGATTGGAGGGATTTGGGATGAGAAACCTTAAACTATAAGCATTATTCTGAAATCTTTTCTTTTCTTTTCCATTTTTTTTGGGTAAAGTCTTTTAGTGAAATTAAGGGTGGTTTGGGATAGGCTTTAGAAGTTTGGAAGATATTATTCCCCACCAAGCAAATAGAAATGAGCTAGTTGTGGGGTATCTTCAAAGGCTTAAAAGACATTCAAAATTTTGGATGGTATTGCTTCCCCACCAAGCAAATAGAAATGAGCTAGTTGTGGGGTACCTTCCAAAACTTTGATCAAATGATAAAAGGGGTAACCTAGGGGCCATCTAGGGTTTACATAATGAATATATGTACAGAGAAAAGAAATAAAAGGTTGCAATAAACCGTAACATGCCAAGCATATGTACACATAGTAAACAGAGAACGTAATCAGAGAGTAGACCACATAATAGATAACAAGTTAAAGGCAACCCAAAAAACAAAGCGAATAGACTTTCAACAGAGTTAGTTCCGTTTTCTTTTTTATTCAAAACCAGGTGAAAGTCCCAAGCTAAAACGCCACCGAATGACAGATAAACCTAAGCCTTTATCACATCAGTTCACCAATTAAAAGCCTTTCATTCATCCTTATCCATCGCATCACCAAGAAAAAGCAGAAGCCAATAGAACTATGGAAATCCAACTAGGAATAACCTGATTGCAGAGCAAAGAACGAACAGAACCTAGGATTATTAAACTCAAACAAGGAAAACACATTTGTTCTAAGTTCAAGCCAGTTTGATTCGTTTCCATTTCTTGTCATTTTTAACAAAAACCACAATGCTTGTACCAAACAGCCCTAAACAGATGTGCTAATTCATTCGGTTATTAATCCAAGGCAAACCTACTCCTTACTATTAGCGATTGGGTAAAAAGTCAGGAGACAAGAACTTCACTCTTCACCATAGTTCATTAACGAGATTCAAATCCTTAAACTGACTAGGATATACAAACGACTGCAACTCAAACACCATCCAGATAAGTATGCTAGAACGACTGAGAACATGCCAACACATTGCACCCCTCTCATGTAGAGCGAACTGACCATTCAAACGCATTCAACCAGTAAAAGAAAAAAAAGAACTGTAACGCCATAGATCACATACCAGATGAGAGATGTAACATTTCTTGCAGAGATGAATAAGGTAGCTAACTCAAAGTAAACACTTACGCATCAGTATCAAACCATAAACTGCTATCAGAAGTGACATAGTGAGGTGCTAGAGTATGGAATGAAGCATTCCCCAGCAAGGATAACATGTAATCAGAACAAACATGTCACATGAGACCGTGGGTGTACTCAGTGGGGAAAGTACTCAAAAGCTCAGAATTACAAGGAGAGGGATAACCAGGGTGACCGTGAGTGTTGATATGGTCTGCGCAAACCTCATTAGGCAAGCTCGTGAGAATTCCAGAACAGATTCGCATATTACTTAACTGGGTAGAAAACCAACTCAAAAAAACGAAAAAGATATGGGGTCAGTTAACAAAGAAACATAAGAGCAGGAGTAGTGAGCAACAACCTGGGATACGACAGAGGGAACTTGGAGTAACCCGAGTGTCTATACAGAAATTCGATTGGAACACACTCAAGAGCGAAACAGGAGAAAACACGGAATCCTTCTTATCAAAAACCGTTCACCGATTCATGTATTTTTCAACAACACGCCCAGAAACATGCAACCCAAATATCAGCAAAGAAAAGGAATGATAAGTAATGCAGAATGACGATTTCGGCAACGGTTTCACAACAGAGGCGGAACACTCCATATTTCAGAAAGGCAGAAATAGACTTATGCTGCAAATTTCTGCAACTCTCGAACCCGTAAACTCATTTTGAGTTCCGGTATTCCTTGGAGCGCACATATCCAAACAATGGAAGCTCAAATAAATGGACAAAAAGAGATTGTGTTCGACCTGCTTGCAACTTACAGTTCAGAAAATCTTCGTATGCTCAAAGCCTTTTCGGAATCGATGTTTAGCGTTTCAAAAAACAATGATGAAATGGGGCATGACGATGTGGAAGAGACAAAGAGAAAACGAGGCGAGCTTCGAAGCGTGAGAGTCGGTATTGACATCGGAAATCACTTTCCGGAAAAAACCGAAACTCCGTGTGCTTATTGAGGCCGCCATTAGTCAAGTTCAATTGACAAAATCAGAGAGGGGAAACGTAGAGGAGGAAGAGATGAATTAGGTGTGGGTTCTACTTACGCTTCCGAACTGAAGATCGACGAGTAGGAGAAGAAGAAAGCGCAACGGGACTGTTATCGGTTTTGAAAGAACGACGGGAATCAGGAGAATAATGTGGATTAGTGCCGGCAGATCGAAAACGTGGGTAACTGTAGGTTTTTTTTTATTGTTTTATAATGAAGGAGGGAGTAAGCAGATGTCCAAGTTAGGGTTTTTGTTGAGTCATGGGCTTATGAACTGATTTTTATTTGGGCTAACAAGGGAAATGGGCCTTATCTGAGGTAAAAATCGGACAGGGAGGGTAGAAGAGGCAAAAATGAGTTTTAGCAGCTCCCCAGTCTCGAACTCGCGACCTCTTGCGTACCCCTTGCATGCTTCTACCGATTAAGCTATGACGGAACTCGTTAAATGAAGCCACGTAACTATTGAAAGGAAGGGAGTGGACGGGAGGGCAATAAAGCATTTCAAAAGGAACCAAGTTGCGGGCTGAAGCGGAATAAAGGAAATGCTTTTGTTCACGCCAAGAATCGAACCCGAAACTCACGAGTTATATACGAGTACTTTGACCGGTTAAGCTAGGTCGAATTCCAATATATACATGAGAGAAATAATACAAACGCTCTAAAATTTACTGGATAACTTTCCTAAAAAATACGACGAATCCAAAGGAAAGTATACAATAAAATGAGATGATTAATCTGATGACATGAAAGTATGTAATACAATTAAAAAATAAGATTCAAAACGTAAGGATATATAAAATAAAAGAAAAGCATACGTACATGAAATGATGAAAATTAAAGCTCGTAATGAAGATAAAACACTCGAAGTAAATAGAAAATAATGGTAGTAAAAGGACACATGAAATAATAAAAATAGTGACGATAAAACGGAGAAAAATCAAAAGGAAATAATAAACGACAAAAAATATAAATTGATCGAGTACATAAGATAATATGAGGTAAAAACAAAACCGTGAAATATTTTAAAACAAAAGCAACAAAATAAGTATACGAAATGAAGTCAGTTAAAAACAGATTTCAACAAAAAAGCTCGTGCTCTTTTTCCATAGGAATGTGAGGTTTAAATGTCGGTAAAAAGAAATTCCTTTAGTCGAAAACGGGGACGACCGCCTTGTTTCTGAAAGCATGTTCATTTTTGAATTTTTGTTTTAAAATAAAACGGGTGAGAATTTTTGGTGTCTACAGGGGGAAGCCCAGGTACGTCATCCTGGAACACGTCGGGGTAGTCTCTGACCACTGGTATGTCCTCCAGCTTCGCATCCTTGCGAACCTCAGAGATGTAGCACAGATATCCCTGGCATCCTTTCCTCAAATGGCGAAACGCCTGCATAGCTGAGATGACTGGCGGCGAGCACGGGAGTCCATTCCCTGCTACAGTCAAACGGGGCTGGCCCGGCTCCTCGAATGTAACTCTCGAAGCGGCACAATCAATGTGGGCATGGTGCGCAGCAAGCCAATCCATGCCCAGAATCACATCAAAGGTAGTCATCTCCATCGGGATGAGGTTAGCACACAAAGTCCTATCACTTACTAACATGGGACTATCCTTACATACAGAGTTCAGAAGCACAGTCGAATTCCTAGCCAAAGGACTATGCACACACAATTCCACACTCAAGGGCACAACAGGCAGGTCGAGCTCACTCACTAACTCAGCAGATATAAAAGAGTGACTGGCTCCAGAATCAAACTGACAGAAAATAGAGCGAGATGACAGCTGGAGAATACCTGTGACAACTCTGTCAGTGGATCGGTCCCTCTCTCCAGCCTCGCATAGACTCTGGCCTGGCCCTGGGGCTTCTTCTGCTCGGCCCGGTCTCGATCTCTGGACTCTGAAGCAGATCCTCCAATCCCACCTCCTGAGCTGCCTCTGATCCTCTCAGCCTGAGGGCAATCAGCCTGTGGTCCAAGGAGCCGCACTTGAAGCAGGCTCCTGACTTCTTGTAGCAGTCCCTACCTCGATGGAACTTGCCACAAACCTGGCACTTAGGAGCAGACAATGACGATGATGATCCTCCTCTGTCTCTCGAACCCTAGCGGTCCCCAGATCGGTCTCCAGTAGACTGCTTCTTCTGAGAAGCAGACTGCTCTCTCCTCTCAGTGTCGTCGGACCTCTGTTTCCTCTTCTGGTCCTTCCCAGACTGGCGGCCCTTCAAATCGGCCTCCACCAACAGGGCAACATCATCTACATCCCTGAAGGTCTTGTGACTCAGCGACGTCACAGCAGAACGGATGTTGAGCCTCAGACCACTCTCGAACTTCCTGGCCTTCCTATGCTCATCCGGCTCAGGTGCGAACTTGGACAGACTGATGAATTTGCGCACATACTCCTCCACGCTCATGTCCCAACCCTGGCGCAGCCAGTTATACTCCAGAATGCGCTGGTCCTTGTAAACATCGGGGTAGAACTGTTTGTTGAACTCCCCTGTGAACTGGTCCCACGTCCATGGCTGTGGGAACTTCCCCATAACGGACCTCCACCACTCCTTGGCTTTGACCTTGAATAGGAAGGTGGCGAAGTCCACCTTCTGGTTCTCCTCGGATCCCATAACGCGTAGCAGGTCCTCCACCTCTGAGAGCCAATGGCTGGCCTCCTGCGGGTCTCCAGTCCCATCAAATGCTGGAGGCTTCAGCTTAATGAATTCCTGAAGTGCCTTTACGTTCCTTCCTCCAGCATCAGCCCCAGCTGGGCCCGGTCCGCCAACTGGTCCTCCTCCAGCTGGTCCACCCCCTGCAACCATCGTCTGCATGAGATGCATCATGAACTGCTGAACAGCATCAGCAACATTTCCTGGAGGGTTTGTTGCTCTTCTTGGCGGCATTCTGAAAGTCCAACAGCAGGCAATTAGACTCAAACACTAGTACTGACGTTTCTGACTGACTGGCTAACTTAAAATCCCAGCAGATTAGAACCTAGAGCTCTGATACCACTAAATGTAACACCCCCAACACTGGCCTAGGAGTTTGGGATGTTACACGCCGCGTATTATTACACAATAACGCAAGGCTCTAATTATCAAACACAAACAAGCAAATAAAGGCCCAAAACAGAATACTTATATAAAAGTATAGTCAAAGTGATGTTGAAACATCCCAAAAGTTAATACAAAACCCACTAGCGAATAACAAAAGCGGAAGCTAACTTCAGAGGCCCAAAGGCTACAAGTCAAATACAAATATCCCAAAGTACTGAATAAATCAATGGCTAAACTCCAGGAGCTGAACAAAGTGATCCTCGCTGATCAATCTGCAATGTTAGATAAAGTAGGGGAATGAGCACACAACTATGCCCAGTAGATGACTAACTTCATCAACCAGCATGCTCAAAACATTTATAGAATATTTATCAAATCAGAGTAGGACAGAAGGAAATCCATAATCCATGTCATAAATCAGAAGCGGAAGTCCAACCATAAGAGGGACCAAACAGAGTTAGAAACAGACAGATTCAGAAAACAGAAAGGGACACTAGTTGATCACAGCATACAGACAGAACGAGTAACAACTCGTGAACAAAACGAGGAAACCTCACTCGTAAACAAAATAGGTGGAACACCTGTGAACAGAACGGGGAACATCACCTGTGAAACAGAAGGATATCCTATATAGCGCGCTACGAGACAGCTAAACCAGCCATCCAAAGATTCAGATACAGAGATAACTAGGTCCCAAAACAGAAGCTTAAACGTAAATAAGCATATGTGCACCAATGCACCAGAAAGCACATCGAAAGCTGAGTAAACAGAAGGGGAATCCAGCCCCGCAAACAGAAGTCACAGAATTTGGAAACTTGTTGAAGACTTTCAAATCAGAGAACACATAATAATATGCTCAAACATATATAAACAGATATTATTTGAAAAGAGGAATCCAACGCCGCAAACGACACTCAAAATGGAGCTCAAACGAGTGAGTGAAGGCGAAAACAGTGTGCTGTCCGAACTTCAATGCTTGGACTGAAGTTTGGACAGTTTCCGAAAAAAAAAACCGTTGTGAAGTCCGAACGTCGAAGTTCGGTTTATTTTAGAAATAGAGGGTGTCCGAACTTTGAGTTCGAACACCTGCAAAACTCGAAAATAAAAACGCAACAGAGGCATGTCCGAACTTCAAAGCTCGGACTGAAGTTCGAACAGCTCGAAAAATGCAATTTCCAGAACTGAACAGAAACGAACAGAAACACCGAAACAAATCCAAATCGACACATACTTTTAGAAAACAACCTTGGGGGTTTAATCCATTGTAAAGGCATTAAATCAGACATAAATCAAACGCAACACGAAGTCAATTCATCGAATTAAATTGTAGAAACCAAACTCCCCAAGGCTTAACACACAAGCCGAATCCGAGAGCCACCTACCTCGTATACAACAGATAACTCTTCAATCTGAAGCAGAAAACGATCCAACGCATACACAGCAGCAGAGCAGACCAATATGCAACCCAACAGCCACTGAATCTCTGAATAACAACGCAGCGATGAAACTCTCAATTAGAAACTGCCAAAACTACCAAATCTGAAACGGAACAGAGAACGGAATCGAACTCTCATCTGAATCTGACAGCGAGATTGTAGAGAACGCCAGCCGTAGGAGAATTCGACAGAGGAAGAGGAGATTACTGATCCACAATCAGATTATAGAAACACAATTAGGGATTGGTGGATATACTAAATACGGAATCGAAGAGAGACAACCGTTACGAATTACCTTGACTGATCACAACGTCGCAGAGGGAGAGCAATCCACAAGCGGACTTCGATAATCACAGCACCAGCTAGGGTTCGACAGATCGATCAATTGAGAAGAGAGAGTTGAGAGAGAGAAGGAAGAAGAACGTCTCGAGAGTTGAGCGACTGATCATGAATGAACGTGGTGATCAGAATTGTAAATTGAGAATTATTAATATCACCCAAATATTAATAATAACCCCTTACCAAAAATCTGAAATGAAAAGGACCACCTCGCCCTTGTCTTTAATCCTAAAGACATACATGTCCTGAATCCAGAATGAAACAACTTAAAATAAGTTGCGACGAAATAAAATTGTAATGAAACCTTGGGTTATAACATATTATCACACAACGATTGGATTAATAAAGAAAGGTATTGGATAGTCTAATTCACAACTCACTCATGAGGTTAGATCGCTTACTTTTGGAGGGTGCAGATCTCAGTGGCTGGACATCGTAGGTAGGTCCGGTCAGCATCAGAACCTTCTCCTTGCCCTTCTGACTGGCCTGCTCCTTCTTCTTCTCCTTCCAGGAGAACTTCTTCTTCCTGTTATCGTCAAAGAATTAGGAATTGCAGATATAATAGCAGGCAATCAAGTAAAGTAATTTAATAACTTAAAAGCGGTTCTTACTTTCCGCCCTTGCCGCCACTGCTCCCAGTCACCACCTCAGCCTCCTTCTCGGGGGCCTTACGCTTCTGCCCCTAGGAATCATCCCTGCTGTTCACCAACAGCTCGGTCCGAGAAGCAGCATCATAGCACTCCTAGAATGCATTAATGAGTGTCCCGACACTTGAAATAATTCATACTGAGTTACAATGCACAATTTGTTAATTAATTTACCTGAACCGTAGGGTATAAGGCAGCACCCATGGCTGCCTTGATCGCATAGCGCAGACCACCTCTAAACTTCTCCACTTTTACTGTGTCAGAATACACAACGCCTGGGACGAAGTCCAACAACCTGATGAACAAGGAGTAGTACTGATCTACTATCAGACTACCCTGCCTCAACGCCTCGAACTCCTCCCTCTTCTGCTTCAAGTGAGCAGGATAATATTTCTCCCTCAATAACTCCAAATAGCCCGTCCAACCGAAGCCCTCAATAGCAGTGAAGTGAGCCTTCATGGATCTCCACCAAGTACTGGCGGCGTCCCTCAGGGGAAAGGCCGCTATCCCGACCTGGTGCCCAACAGGCACATGATGGCGTCGAAAGCCTTCTCGTGCTTAATAATGTATCTCTCCAGGACGGTAGGGTCAGCCACTCCGTCATATGTCAGCACTCGCGTATCGGCAACGCTCTTCAGCCAGTTTGGCTCTCTCGGTGCGGGTGTGGGTGGGACTATAGGTGGCGCTCCAATCTGAATGCCTTCCATCTGGGCCAGCTGTGCAAAGACGGCATCTACCATCTCAGCAACGCCCACGGGATGGGTCTCAGGAGGACCTCCTCCAGACCCGCCGCCTCTACCTCTGCCTCTGCCAGTCGGACGACCTCTAGTAGACATCTGAAAGGTTCATAATTTAGTCAACACTCGGTAAAATACCGTACTTCCACCATTCATAAGTTCACATGGCCATAAAAGGCGTTAAAACAACTTGCTCTCCAATCTCATGATCTTTCTTGATCTCCACTTTCTCAACGGTTTCACGTAATTAAATATCCTAGGCTCACGGTACTTAAACTACCATCTCTTGTAATCAGAGCGGTACTCCGCTCTGATACCACTTTTGTAACACCCCTACTAATTCGGCTCCTAATTGTCGTATAAACGTCGTACTTAATAATTAAATCGCAGCGGTAAATAACAGATTGTCGTACTACGGTGTCACCATTACCACTCGCCCATACGAGTGATAACGCGTTACATAATAATCAACATACGAAACGTATACCCGCAGTGATCACAAGAGATATATAGCAGTTTAGATAATACCAAAATAAATACAACATAATACTGTCTTATACATAAGTCCGTACACGTGAGCATCTAACGAATATACACCTCGGTTCACAAAACCCGAGTCCAATATAACCACTGTATCAATCCGTACCAAAGTCTATACCAAAAGTGTCACGCCCTGCGTCGACAAACAGCTAGTCTCTGAAAATAAACATGGTTGTGATATGGAATCAGCCTCTGTTGAGTATGTTATCACATGCCCCGTCATGCCTCCTCAAACCCCTCAGTTAATTGGTCGAGAGCATGAGATTCATTACACGCAATACCGTTTTAATATTTAAACTGTAAACAATAACAGTAATAACCATACAGTAAACACAACCATTAACACGCATAATATAATCCACACAGCATAACCAATGAACAACAAGGCGAAACAATGAGAATAATAAACGAGTATTAATTCCCGTCCTTGGCATAAAAGTCCAATATTGTTCGCCAATATACGAGCTAACAAACTGTTATGATTGTTCAGTTATACCTAGTGACAACGTCTCGTTAAAACGACGTGTCTCTAAATTACCCATATATTATGGCGGGTCACCCACGGTAGTAGCCACTTCAGCAATAGAGTCTCCGACCAACGAACTGTTCTAGTTCGCGGGAAATTTTCTTGATACTTGCGGACCCGTACGCGGACATCCTAGTATCGTTTTTGTGATCACAGCGCGCACCAAGAGCCACATCCTCCTGGCTTTGTTCATCTATACCATCGCATCGCATTACCAATTTTTCTAACAAAGCAGACTAAGGTCGTTAGTCCAATCCGGAGTATGTAAACTCAGGATCCAGTGTTAGATACGAGAGCGGCGTTAGTAAGGCCAATGCTCCGTATTTAAGTCTCGGATAATATATATCTTATTATCCTAATGCTACAACGTTTTTCTTACGTTCCTTATATTACACATATAAGATAGCATCATAGCCGCTAGTTCGTTTTATATATAGGTTCATATATACGAACCGATACTGTTACGCAAAAACAGTAAATGATAAGCATCTTAAATATACAGTTCATGCATATTTATTCACACATTCAGACATTCAATCTTATCACAGAATTCACAGAAGTCTGAACTGAGGAAGCCCTCAGAGACAATCAGAGACACGTAACAACATACCATTCACCCTGATTTTAGAACGGTGGAGTATGAATCAGCTAGATCGGATGCTCCTCGAGTCGTCTCTAACAATCTAATAATATGTATAACACTACTCATCAGCACCTCGTATAACAACATTACTCTACGGTACCCCGTACCGTCGCTAATCCCTCCCGGTTCATTCCCCGTCATTTACTAACAACGTTTGTCGGGTTTTCGGCTTAACTCGGGATTAGTAAATGCTTTATTACATGCACGGTTAAGTCGTGGTATATTAATATACTTAACTTAAACATTCGTTATCGCATGTAATTTAATATACATTGTATATTATATAGTTTGTCACTATATTGCGTGTATAATCTCGATCATATATTATACATCTCACCTTAGTATTTATTTCCCTAAGGTTAGTTTTTTCCAAGTGTAATGTTGTATAATCCATAATTAAAATACTTGAATTATTTACTCCTTATTATCCCATGTACAACATAACATTAGAAATTCCTTAACTAATGTTTATAATTCTTTTCTCCTTATCTTATATCATTTTAATTATGATATTATATGGTTATTGAACCATATTGTATTTCTCACCCCATAACATGTATTTATTTATATATATATGTATTTATGGGACCATTATTATATGGTAGTTCTTTATAATATATTCATTCTTCTTTAATGAATATTTCTTATATTATAAATGTTACAACCATTATAACATTATAAACCATATTATAAATTCTTATTCTAAAATACCCATTATTTCCGAACAGCACTTATGTTCTTTAATATTTACAAAATCCACCACATTAATTATATAATGTTACATTATAGTTATATAACATATATTATGATATTTAGATCATTAAATCATTTATAACTTATAGTTATAAAATTTATAAAATACCAAACAGACCTTATTGCTGTCGGTTTTTATTTATTCCCACCAAAGTTTCAGAAATTACATAACAACCCCAAATTATATTTCTTTGTTACACTTATAATATATACCTTATATTATGATCTTTAAACCTTAATATTATTATAACCTATGGTTATAACTTCTTAAAATAGCCGAACAGACCCCATGGTCTGTTCTAATTTAATTTCCACCACTTAACTTTCTATATTTTCCAAACCACCCCATTTTATAACATACAGTTTCTAATATCATTAAAACTATATATTATACATGAACCTTAATAAAACCTCATATATAATTCCAAAAATTACCAAACTATACCAAAAGGTTATAAACATCATTCCTAACCTTATACTTTCAGTATTTACAGTTTTTACCCCATATGTTACCCAAATGTAACAATGATATAAAATATCATATATTATACTTATATAATTCATACTAACTCCAAATTTAACCAAATAAATTCCTAAAAATTCCTAATAACCCAAGGTCTGATATAAACTTCATTTTGTGCCCCTAACTTTCGGAAATCACCATTTCACCCTAATACTTATAAATCTTTTACAATTTCATACTTAACTTATTATAAGTTAGTATTTAATTCCATAAATTCCAAAACTTGGTCAAAGTCTCCTATATAGTCAACCTTGACTTCTAAATTCTATTTTTAGCACAAACTCTCAGTAATTACTACTTATACCCCAAACTTTCCTATTTTTACAATTTTAACACAAAACTTTATAAAATGTTATAGTTTTTATTTAAATTCATTTAAAACCCCAATTTTCATTTATAATAGCCCACGGCTATATATATATTTAATATTTACCGGTTTGACCCCAACATTTATGCTAAGTGCATAAATTAAATTAAATAAGCTTTTAAACTTAAATAAAATGGCCTAATGACATGGCCTTATTACAACCTTGAACTTGCAAAATAAATTACACTTTAAATGTCTCAAAAATACTATAAACTCTCGGCCTTACCTCCAATTTTTCCATATTTACCAATTTTCCACATAATGTCTTAATTTGACCATTATGTTAATTAAATCTTTTAAATGACTAGCTTATATTAACTAAGTCATTTCTGGTCACCCTTAGGTTTAAATTAACCATTTTAACCAATCCACTCTTGACACAATATATAATATAAGCTTTAAAGCATATAGTATATAGTTAAGAGTGTTATACCTTGATTTATAAGCTTTTTAAAGCTTGAATGGTCACAGCAGCTTGGGGGCTTGGTTTAGACAACTTCTAATTAATTTCTAACAGCAAGAATAAGATATAGTTAGGTTCCAAAAACTGAACCAACTATAAGAGTAATTTTAAGCCATGAAAAGCTAGATTTCTCACCTTAAAAATGACTTTAACCAACCTATCACTCCATGTACTGTCACGGCAGTTTGGGGGTGTGTTTATACACCTCTTGACATGCATTTTACAGATAGGAAATGTTATGGCTCAGCTTAAAACAGAAAGTAACCATAAGAGTCATTAAAGGTCTTAAAACATTGATTTTTTACCTTAAAATTTGAAGTTGTTCCCAAGTGTTCTACAGACCTATTTCCCAGAGGAATGAAGGGTGTTAATCCCTTAATAAAAGCATGCCAAAGTGGCGGATTAACTCACTCATACAGAAGCTAGAAGACTTACTCTTTAAACCCCCTTTTTAAGGTATTGTTGGGCGGTTTTGGCCAACTTCAAGGGGATGAAGCTTCACCAATGGTTCTAGCATGTAAATATGAAGATTATAGAAGGTTTAGTTGATAGGAATCAGTTAGAACAACAATAGAAAGGAAGGTAGGTGCTTAGAGCACATTTTTACCTTAAGGAATGATTTTGCTTCACTTCCTTCCCCAAGTTTGGTTCCACTCAAAAATCACCCCCTCTTGCAACTTGGATTCAGCCTAGATTAATGGGGGGAAAGAAGCTGAATCTTAGACCAATGGATAGCTAGTGAAAAGGGGAAGAGAATGAACTATCATATGAATCAAGAGCTTACCTTATGCCTTAGGAATGAATTTCTTTCCAAGCTTGCTATTTGTTGTATAGTAGCTGAAGAAGAGAGGTTTTGGGTGGATGAATTCGGCAGCCAAGGGTGAAGTGAGGAGGAAAGAGAAGAAGATGACTTTTTAAGGCATTAATGGTAAGGCATGGGTCTTGCATAGTATTTGTTGACTTAGCACACCTAATGAAGATATTTTGGTTCAAATTTTGCAAGGTGGCAGCCAAGGGGATGGGCAAAGCCGGCCACATTTTGTACCAAGGGCAAAATGGTCTTTTTGCTTCCTTTTTAATGTTATGACTTATGTTGTCCAAAGGTGTATACACTTGTGTTACAAGTGATATTTTACTCACTAGTCATTTTGACTTCTTAAGGTACATTTTTCCTTAAGTGTTTGTGTTCTTTGTTCATGAAGATGTGTATATCATGATAAATCAATTGTAGGTTGATTTTCCTCATTTACTATGCTCCACTTATGTCCATGTGTTTATATAAGGTTTAGTAACCTCCATGGAGTACATATTTATTTATATAAGTGTGCTTAGGAGTTTTCATGATTCTTGGTTCATTAAGGCTTATCATGCAGAGGTACAACATGAAGAAAAGAAATTGCTACACTGCATAAGGGTATATCGTGAAAAGGTAACTGGTGCCACATTGTGAAAAAAATATTTGTTACACTGCACATGGATATATTGCAGAGTAAAATAAACATGAGGGGTATATTATAGTGGTTTGCAAAATTTAGGAGATATTTTTGTAAAAAAAATGGGTAAGAGTATATTATGAAATTTTCTTTTATTATATAAGGGAGAGAAAAGTTGTATTAACTACCGAATGATTGTAACTTTTAAAATATAAATCCAAATTAAATGAAATTGTTTTCACCATTGTTCATCTAGTTCAAGCTCTTTAGAACAAAACCAATCATGAATATATTTTGACAAGTTTAAAAGATTTATATTAGCTATATATATACACATATCAGCAAGACTTATGATTCACCGTATAAAGTTTAAAGTACACCATACAACAATAATAATATTCTACGAAACAATAATGACCCATCGTTTGTTCCGAATTTGATACATTAGACAAAAATTTGATTCAACATATAATGCTTAAAACACATATACAATAATAATACACCACTAAACAATAATGATAATAATAATAATCTATTATCAGTTCCGAAGTTTGTTATCTAATTCAGCGCTTGTTAGTTAATAAATCATAATATCAATCTCAATGAATCATATCATCATTTTTGTTCGTCTCGGCATATTGTAGTTGTTTTTGTATTGACGGTCTTATATGTGGCAGTATGCTATTGGAACAGTATGTTCCACGCGGGAGCCTATGCAGGGATCACTCATTATGCTGCAACAATATGTCATCAGATATGCTAAAAAAGCCCAGGCGAACAAAGCAAGTGTACCAGAATAAACATATAATATATAAAAAAAGTTTAAACTTGTCTGAGTCTATCCATGACTGATCTTGTGCGAATAGCGGGAATTTAGATAAATAAAAGAAGAAAAGATTTTGTAATAAATATGAACTAATATCTAGTGAAATATATAACAAAAAAACCACATACATATTCAGTCAACAACCACTTGACTACCACATAAATAACGATGTGGTCACTCAAGTGCAAGGAACGGGATGCTCGCAACACTCCCCCCCTCTTGGCGTGTTCATGGTAAGGTTAACCGGGTGATATGGTTCAAAAATTTGATTCCATTACTATTTTGTTTATAATGGTTAATCAATAAGCAGTTAACCATTTAAGACGGTACGGTATTTCAGGTTAACCGCAAACTAGGTGTAGATTTTTTTTTTCAATTTATAGTTCATTGTAACAATAACAAACTAGATCAAATGAGCAAATGAAAACAATCAAACTGACTAGGACACACCTCTAGTTCTTTTTCATATGCAAGTATTGATTTACCCACATATCATATATCACTAATAATAAATATACCCATTATAAGATGCTCATAATCTAACAAAGTCATTATATAATTATTATGTGTGCATTACAAAATCATAATGACAACCACACAATTTAAGGACACAAGTCAAGTTCAATTCATTAGATTCAAACATCTCTAAAAACCTAGATCATTAACTAATTGATAGCAATAGGGGTGAGCATTCGGTTATTCGGTGCTACAAGAAAACTGAATTAGGAAAAATATACCGTTTTTGATTTTTTCGGTTCTACCCGAATAACCAATTTCAGTCTGAGAACCGAAATAACCGAGAACCGAATAACTGAATTTTTTAAGGCTGGAACTGATAACCGAACCGAAAATCAAAAATTTTCATTTGGGTTTCAGTTAAAACCGAATTAAAAGAAATAACCGAATTATAAAAAAGTACCAAATTATAAAAAAAAGAACCAAATTGTAAAAAAGAACCAAAGTTTAAAAAGAAAACTATTTATAAAAAGGAACCGAACTACAAAAAAGAACCGAATTATAAAAAAGAACCGAATTAGCCAATATTTCCATATATGTAATTCGGTGATTCGGTTATTCGAGTAAACCGAATTACCCAACCTTGGAACCAACTGAAAACCAAACCGAGTAACATTTTGGTTCTACCCGAATAATCAAAAAAATTTTAAAACGGTTAAAAATTTCGGTTAAAAAAACCGAAATAATTTCGGTTCTCGGTTATAACCGAATAACCGGAACCGAATGCTCACCCCTAGATAGCAAATCTATCTCAAATGATTTACCAAACATAGTTACATTATAATCCTTATGTATTGCTTACCATGTTCTTTATTGTACTTAACATACAACCGCAAGAGCGGGCCAACAACAAAAACCAACAAAGACAAAATACAAAAGCGTTAATACCATTCTAGTCCTTTCCATATGCTATGAGACTAGCCCATCCCTCAACTCTTAGATCTTACTCTACTCTTGCCTCTACTAGCAGTCTTACTAACACAAGAAAATTTGCTAAAGCCCAAAAGACACTTCTTTGGCCCTACATCAACAATACGCCTAGTGAGCAAACAAAATTACAATTTCAAAAAATTTAAATTTAAGAGTTTTCTTTCTAGCTAGATGTCCACATATCTGATAGATAATGATAAAACATACAAATCAGGTAACACCTTAATGAAACAGTTATGTGCATGAGATTACAAGTTCTAATTTGAGGTCTTTGACATGGAACAAAATGCTTATGTTGTTCAATTTAATATTTTAGACTTATGATTATGACTTATATTTGTATTGTTTAGTGTGTAACTTTATTTATATATACATACATACAACCGGTTAACCGCGGTTAACAATTGACTAAATATTTCATAACATTACCTAAATCGCAACCATCTACTTTTGACGGTTCGGTTAATCATATCGTAAAATGCGGTACGATTAACCATATTGTAAAATCCAGTACAATCAACCGCTCATACGGTATGTGTAATCGGTTATCAGTTGGTATCGTAGTTATAGTTGGTATCGCTCATACGATACTGTGTAAACGGTTATTAGTTGTTCAATTTAATATTTTAGACTTATGATTATGACTTATATTTGTATTGTTTAGTGTGTAACTTTATATATATAACCGATTAACCATGGTTAGCAATTGAATAAGTATTTCATAACATTACCTAAAATCGCAACCATCTACTTATGACGGTTTAGTTAATCATATCATAAAATGTGGTGCCATTAACCATATTGTAAAATCCAGTACAATTAATAGTCATTGGTTAGTAGTGTGAGTTCAAGCTTCGAGAACGAAGCTTTATTTTAAGGGGGAATGATGAAATACCCCTAAAATTTTAGAATACATATATTATAAAGTTTACAAATATATTAAATAGATTTTAAGTGTATTATATAGTTTATGACTACATTATATTATATACGAGCATATTATACAGTATTTAATAAATTGTTTTAATAAAATAACATGCTTTAAAAAGAAGTCGGTTGTGATTTTTAATGTCATAACAATGATCCTTGTGTATTTCTTATTATTTTTACATATTTATTTGTTTATAATGAAGTTATAATAATAATGTTACGATTTAAATACTACTATGATTTAACTATACTAAATAAGTCAGTTTTAATACATCAGTTTCATCCTTTGAGTTTTTCTGATTTTATTAATGAACTATTCTAATTATTCGTATTTTCTACTTTAATTAATAAACCACCTTTATCCTTTGATATTTCCGAATTTAATTAGAGAATCAATTTTAAATTTTTACATTTCCTAACCCCTAGTTTTTCATTTAATTAAAGAGTTTAAGTTTTACTGATTGATCGGTTTATATTCCAATCTCTTCAATTTCCTTCCAGCTTTTTTTCTATATATATATATATATCCTCATCTACTATACCACTCAACCTGCCCATCACTCTCCCTCATCTCTCATGACTCCTTCTCTTCGTTCAAAAACTTAAAAAAATAATACACACAACAACCCACCTCTTCTCTCACACACAGAGTACAGAAAGACACCTCTCAGTCTAGCAGTCCTCTCACATGCAAACAGAAAAAGAAAAGTATTTTTGTTTAGATCTCTATCAGTCCATTCACAAGTAATATTGTTAAAATAAAAAAAACTTCCTGCTACGCTCTTACTCGGAAAAAAACACCGAACAAAAAGGAAAGCAAACCTGTACGACACTCCCATCAGTAAATTCAGCCTTATTATCACTTTTCCATTCATTCTCTTTCTTCTTTCCTTATTTAACAAACTATTAATTTAAATACTTGTTTTAATCAATGTTTAATTGTAACGGTATTATAATATATTACTTTTATATGTTTATATATATATATATTATGATTTATGGTAATTTATTTATAATTAAATTTAGAGTCTCCGTGTATTTGACAAATACCCATTACTGATATATTTAGGCTCTGATATTGTAAACGAGGAGCAGTAAAGTTGATTAGGTGCTTGGTCGAAGTGAATCATAGCCAAATACCAGGTAAGTTACTGCATTCACTAACTTTGTATTAACTCTGTCAAATAATTCTTTTTGTAGTGGTTGTGATTTTTATCTGTGAGTGACTATTATTTTGGGGATGAATTGTTTATGATAATGATTACTGGAATTGTTTAAGTGTGCGGTTTATTTTATGGTGGGCGTTGGTGAATAATTGGATATTATTTTTAGAGGAGAGATTAATGAGAAAATGTTAATGATATGATTATGCGAAATTGTAATTATTTAGTCATGATTATTGTGGCATGACCAAATTTTGGTGGTATATGTGGATTTTAATGAGATTATAAGGTGAATAATAACAACGAATAAAGGAATTATGAGGAAGAATATACCATGGTACATGTAGGCCATATTAGGACACATGGATAAGATGATAGATGCGGCGCCGTATTATGAATCATGAGTTTGAGATACTGTGGGCCACATTAGGACACAATTAGCCCTAGATCTACTCCTTAGTCTTTTGAACTATTGGGGGTGTGCACACTTAAGGATTTAGTGGTGAGGTTGAATTCCCGGCTGCGTGTTGGGGTCCGGGTTACAACTGCGTGTTGTACCCAAAAGTGAGAAATGTTGTTTTGTCCTGGCTGCGCGTTGGGACGAAGAAGATACTTTAATTAATCTAGATATTTATTCTTGAGTTTATTAAGGAAACAAATGTGAAGTATTATACAAAGTTTGTTTTATGATTATGTGATAACATTGTTAAAATGACTTATGTGTTGATGCATGGCTATAATGTTAAAATATTTTCAAAGAGAAAATGTTTTTACGAAGTGAAGTGGTAGCTTACTCAATTTTATGACTTTATCGGGACCCTTTGTTTGTTTGTTTGGAATTCTGCCACAGGTCCTCATAAAGTGTATGGGATGGGACAGTGACCCCACTTGACTAAGTACTATGATTAATTTTGTTTAAACTTTGAGACTCTCTTGTTAAATACTATTATTACTTTAACGGATTCCTTTTATCAATAATGATGGTTTAGATTATTAATATTAGTTTGAGTCTTAGCACTCGTTTAGTTGGGAGTGTGGATAATACTCCGGATTTAAGATTTAATTATGCTGCGTAGTAATATCAAACATATATTGTTAAATAATTGACCTAATTAAATGTTTGAAAATCGGGGGTGTTACCCCCCAGCCCACTCACCAGATGGTGACACGATCCCAAACAAATTCCTTGAAACCCAAGATACTTACTGATGGTACTGTTCGATGGTTACTTCATACTTCTCTACCCCTTACCCTTCCCATCCCTGAACAACCATGCTTTACCACTGCTATGAAGTTTCAAAAATGGAGAGCTACCATTCAACACGAGTATGATGCTCCAATGACAAATGAAACTTGGGAACTTGTTCCTAAACTCCCTCACATGAACATTCCGGGATGCAAATGGATTCTAAAACAAAAAGACATGTGATGCAGTTTGGAAAGGAGAAAAGAAAGACTGGTTGCTCAAGGTTTTAACCAGTTTTCTAGAGTTGACAACTTTGAAACCTACATTCCTGTGGTTAAAGTAACTACCATTAGAGTTATCTTGGCCCCTGCTACAACCTTTAATTGACCAGTCCATCAGATTGATGTGGACAATGCTTTCCTACATGGGGCTATAGAGGAGAAGGTTTGCATTAAACAACCAGTGGATTTGTAGACAAAAACTACCCTGACCATGTTTGTTGCCTCAAAAAGGCTTTGTATGGGCTTAAGCAATCCCCCCGGGCCTGGTTCTCTAGACTTGGTGTTTTTCTTACTCATATTGGATTTACCCCCTCCACCTCAGATTCTTTTCTATTTACTTACACTCATAAGGATCAGGCAGTCTACATTTTAGTATATGTTGATGACATTTTGAAACACCCCTAATAATTAAAACGCATGAAATCATGAATATATGCGGTATAGGCAATAAACCGGCCACATTAATATAACCGTGGTATAACATATAATTGACGATACTAAGGGACATACATATGTCCGTGAATATGTTCAGCGGTATTGACGTTAACCGATACAATTGAGCAAACTAAATTATTCCATGTGAGGACTTTTTGTACACCAAACAAGCGTAGCGCATTATGTAAACTGAAATAGTTTGGGTACTCACTAACACATAATAATTGTATTAACTAACACAAGTACGAGAGTATAATATATGAGTAAGTATTAATAATTGCAAATATGTGCAAATAACATTACAACATAAATAATTGTGCTTACCGGCTTATATCTCTTGAGGTAGATGAAAACTACTACCTAAGTACTAATTAATCCTACTATAGGACAATAAAGAGAACAACCCCACCCTTTGGAATTTCCGAGAACCCTGCAATTCCACTAACCCACACTTAAGTGGGGGTACCCACTCAACCTGTTGACTACACACCCAGTCCGTCATTTTCTGCATGTAACCCGGTGTCCCATGCCCTCTCGCGGTTGTGAGTCCCGATTGCTAAACCCACGCTGCCCTTCATTTCTCCATTTGCTTCCCGATGCGCGCAAGGCCAGAGCAAGACCTTGAACTTTCCTCAACAGCTGGCTCATGGTAAGACCTTTCTTCTCCCAATGCTGCTATTCGAATTCTCCTTGAGTTCTGAATCGAAGATGCACCGTTATTGTCCATCAGTTCCTCACGTATTCACCCGCAACTCAAGTCCTTTCAATTTCTCCTTGTGCATGTCTGGTAGGGGTTGTCCCAACTTCTGAAGATCTGGAGCTAATTGATACAAACAGCAAGGTAAACCGGTAACCAGCTCCCCTTCTTCGTTTCTTTATCCTCCTTGTCCGAAAACCCTCAGTTCCTTGCTGTCTGTTCGAAACCTTCATACTCTAACTTCCCACCTCCTGCAATCTTCTTGCGCAACAACCCCTGGAGATGTCTCGATGAAGTGTAGCGAAAACCCATACCATCTCGTTTGAGACATTAACGCAAGGTAAACGCTCCTTAATTCCTTATGCCTTTGTTTCTTTCCTCTGTTGTTGTTGTCCGACAACCCTTGCTCAAAACTCTTTAATCCTCTTCACCTTCCTTCGCATGAACCTTACATGCAAACCCACTGGATGAATCTCTGGAAGTCGTTGAACAGAAACCTCCTCTTTGAGCTCTCGGAGGTAAGAGCAGAAAAACCGGGAACTTTGGTTGTTTAAATCTTTTCATCCACTCTGTTTGATGTCTGAAACATGAGTACTGACTCCCCTGGTTATTTTATCTCTTGCAAGTACGAAACCTTTGTGGAAACCGCCGCAAGGTTGTGCCAAAATAAAAGATCATCCGGAAACTGAATCCCAAATGTCTGGAAATCAGATCCAAGGTGAAACAACGAACTGTCCTGCTTTCTTGCCATATTTCTTTCCCGTTTTGAGTTACTAACAATGTAATCTAACTCCCACCCTTCCACCTTGTTTATTCTGCGAGAAAGTGACCCGCAAGTACCCCAGCAATCTCCCGAGTCCTAGAGCAACACTCGGTTGCAAATCATCTTTGAAAAGGTTCTAAGGTAAAACATTTCAAACCCACATGTTTGTTCGGAAGGTTGAAACTATCTTTTCGGTACTAATGTAACCAGTCTACTTGTAACCTTGCTCGTGCGTGGCCAGCTACAAGCCAAGCGTTCTGAGTATAAGCGCAACTAAACAAAAAGGAAGCCCAAAGAGCAGCTAGTTCCCAGCCATGGTAAAGAAAAAAAACTACCAAGAATCTTGGTAACTAACTTTGGAGGTTTTAATCTGAAATCAACAGCAAACTGACCCGGACGTTTGGATCTGTCTAGGTGGAAAAAAATGGGAAACTACTGAAGGAAAGACAAGGAAATACCCAGGAAAAACACTCTCTAAACTCCAAGGTTGTAACCCAATTCGCACCCTAAAACTATGCATAACTTTGTGTAAAATTCTGCTTGAAAACATCTTGCTAAATCTGTTAACGGTGAGCTGAAACTGCTATGTGTCGTGGGGCTAGTGTACTGGTGGGATGATGGTCTAAACACCAGGTTTTAGGAAGATGAGATCTTCCTTGAGATATTCTGAAAATATGTGAGAAGTGCTGTTAGTAATAAGCAGGAACTACCAAAACAAAAAAAACTGGTTGACAGCCGCATTAGTAAGAATGAAAAGGAACTAATGTACTCAGGTTAACAAAAGAAATCTGGTACGTTTTTCTGCTGAAATGGCGTGTCATTCAGGTAGAGTTGGGCTGACATATTATGGGAGAGCTTGTTGATTTATTTAGATGATGATGTCCACTCTTTGTTTTCATAGAAGCCAATCGGATAACTGTTATGGGAGGTTGCCCGTCAGGGTATAAATGGTTCTTTCATTTAAGAGAGGAGGGATTAGCAGAGTGAAGCTGATAAAAATAGAGATACTGGAAGTGGTATGAAGAATAATTTATACTGTCATGTTCCCTACACGTAGCCAGTATGGTAAGTCGCATTACAGTGTCCCACCATAGATCCAGGGAACTCTGTTTACCCACTGCCTAGTGCTAAGCCTATAGACCAACTAGATCCAATATGCTCTTACTCCCTAAGCTAACCGCATAGGTTCATAGCACAAGAATAAAACCCACCCGGGGGATTAACCTTACCTTATACAAAAAATTAGAATCTCAACTACCACTGAATCAAACACGATTAACACATCTGAAAGAGTAACAGAACCAGAATGTAAAAACGTAAATCAATCCCAGTTCTACAGTTTTTGGTTTCAGGTTAATGAAAGATTCAGTAGCATTAACAGTGTGGTTTTGGGTTGCTTGGGTTTAAAAATCTTGCTCAAACACCTAACTAAATGGGTAAACATTTTGAAAAAAAAATAGGAGTCAGTTGAATGAACTAAAAACAGATGAAAGAGGAAGTCTATATATTGACGTTTCAGTTTTCTGAAAACGAGTACTTATGTATAACCGACTTTCAGTAGGTGTAGGAGGGTGATATTAACTAGGTGTTGAGTCTAAAACATTTCTAAAACACTTAAGTAAAACTATAAACACTTGGGAAGGGATAGGGATCAATGTAATGCAAGAGAGGAGAAACATACCGTAGTGATGTTTCAGTTTTTCGTTCACCTCAGTTTTTACGTTCTTTTTCTTGCTGCAGTATAGGAACATTTCAGTAGGATGGAGTTCCAGTAGCTTTGACCATGTTGTGGATCTGTTCTGAATTCAAGGGCTTGATGACACGTTTGACTAGGTAGGCAGTCAGGTGGAGAGAAAATCGAAAGAAAAACAGATGCGTGAGCAAAACGAAAAAAATATATATAATAAGAAAGAGACGTACAAATCCTTGTTGTAGATTGTCGGATTCTGCTTCTTCTGTATGACTAAGTTACAGGAGTTGTTCAGAGTGTTGAATTGGCTTAATATTAAACCCAAATCCTAGTACTGCATTGGCTAGATAGGTAAAACACTGTGGGAGAGTTAGACATGAGGTTGGTAATTTAAACATGGAGTAAGATGAGGATAGGTGTTGTTGTTGTTTCAGTTTCGGTTGGGTATAGATTGGTAAAACACTTTGGTGTTTCAGTTTGGTGGCGAGTGGCGTTGTGTTAGGCATTGGTTATGAATATAAAATCTTGCTAAGGTGCCTAGTGAAAGGGGTACAACTTAGGCAGTCTGAAACTAAATTTTTGGTGAACTAAGAATGGGAAATGACCAAGTTAGTGGGCATAAAAGTTGGGAAGTATTCTTTAGTTGTTAGGTGTCAAACCGTAAACATTAGGGTTGGTCTTTGAGGAATCAATAATATAAGGTCTAAAAGTATAACCTGACCAATAGACCGGAATAACGCATACTTATAGGTGTTCGAAAGGTGATTAGAAATAACCTTAGAGAGTACGAGAGGATTATATTGGGGCAAGTTTGAGTTACCTTATATGTTACTGCTTGGCTAAAACAATGGATTCCAAACCAACCGGATAAAGTAGGTCCAACGTTGGCAACTATAACACCTAAGGCTAAGCCAAACATTGTGAATAGAACTACGAACAATAACGCATGATCGAACGATCTAACCCGTTCGAATAATTATTACAGGAGTGAGTCCCACGAGCAGCGGGGAACCCTCGTGCAAGTATCTATGACAACTATTATAAGGTATGGATATGTGTGGTCCGTATGTTGCCGTGCTATGTTGTCGTGTTACACGGCTTGTGTGTTGTGTGCCTTGTTTGCCAATGACCTCAAGACTAAAGCATGAAAACGGATTGTTTGTTTATCTTGCTTATTTGCTTGCGGTGTGCTTGTGTGAGGCATGGAAACGGATTGCTTATTTAAATTGCAGTATTGGTTGCTCTATACCTGTTATACCTTACTTGCGTGCACACAGTAACTTAGTCACTCCCCGTTTATGTAAAACTACGGGACGTAACGTAATGAATAATACAAACGAATAAGGGAACTACTTATATAAAGGAAAACTCCTCTCTAACCATGGAGGACTCCCAAGGACGCCCACTATGGTGTCAAATTACTTACGATAAGTGAATGCCCTATTGAGGACTGCTATCGACACCCATAATGGTGTCGAGCTGAACAAAAAGAAAAGTCCATAATAAGTAAATATCAACTGGTGGAACATGAAAATAACCCGGGAAGACAACATCTCGGGCCGTGCGGTATGGATGAGCGGGAGTTGGTATCTGCATCAGATCCTTCGACCGACTATTGTGGAGCGCATCCTGGGGTCTAGAGATGACCCCTCTGCCTCGACGTATGACGTCGGGACTGGAGGATTAGCGAGCACACCCTGGGGTCTAAAGATGACCCCTCTTTCTCAACATATGACGCCGGGAATGGAGGAGTGGCTATGGAGAAGACGTTCTCCAAATTGTGGTGATAAGAGAATTCACAAATAATCCTTAAGGAAACAAGGAATGATTAGCACCCACATAATAGAGTCTCGGGATCTAATCTATACCCCCTGACTCGGTGCCAGGGAATAAAGGAAGACTTGTGTAATGAGACCAAGTAAATAAGAAAAATTCACAAATGTGATCCCTTTAAGAAACAAGAGCTGAATAGCACCTACATAATAAAGTCTCGGGATCTAACCTATATCCCTTGACTCGGTGCAAGAGAAGAAATGTAAACCTGTGTAATGAGAACAAGAAAACGATACGCAATCTCTTAAATGATCCTGTAGTGAGGATCGCCGGGATAATCTATCTACGCACACGTCCTATTAATTACTCGACTGTTATTGCTAGATACCCAGCTTATTGTGCTGGGTTGTGTGTTTGACTTTGCTATGCTAATTACAAGTTGTGCCTGGTTGTTTATTGACAGTGCTGTACTACTTTTAAGTGTGTATGTTATCATGAGGAAGTGTGGTGTGCTTACTGCTTTATTACAGCATGTAACCGGACCTAATAATATTCGACCAAGTAGTCGTAGCCCGGCAACATACGGGCTTCACATATTCATACTCAGCGTAGTTTGCTGAGTCCTTTATTACCCAATGTTTACAGGTATTGGACCGGACGATACGGAGCGTAGGTGGGATGGCTACCGTGGGGGTAGTCCATCAGGGCGAGACACATGGGTCTTGGGTAGCACAATGATGTATAGGTTGTTACTTCGACAGGCATTGACCCAGGATGTATTTACACAGTAGTGTTGTAAAGTGATAGCTATTACTTATACCCTCGATATTTGGAAATCTGTTTTATGAGATTTGGTTAAGGTGAGTTCCAGTCATGCCGACCGTAACTTAGTGTAGGTAGGATGGTCGTGTCAACCACGTGGGTGGTTGGCGCTTGTAGCACCCGAATAGAGTTAGAAACCGCTGCGTAGACATCTCATGTTACCATTAGGCGCGTCGTTTAATTGTTGGTCGTTATTCGGGGGTGTTACAGAAAGTGGTATCAGAGCGTAGTTACGCTCTGATGACTGGAACAGAGAAGTACCGAGTATAGGAAAACCTGGAATTAGGAATTCTGACAGTGAGTCAAGGGTTGGGGTAGTACGTGAGGCGCGTTAGTTAGGGTTCTTCCCCAGTAACACTGGATGCCTAACCAACACCTACACCCAACCTTCACATCCTTAATTGTCTCTTAAATTCAGAGAAAGAACGCTAGAGAGGTAGAAAGCCTCCTCTTACTCGGGAGAACCCAATCTGGCGTGTGCTTAACATTATAAAATCAATCAGGTAAGGAAAACTACACTATACAATAGCCCAAGCCTTGAAGATCTGACCGGAGCTTAGAGATTAAAGCCGCTGCCAAGAGAACCGTAACAAAAAAAAAAAGAAGAAGGACCAAATTTACTGGCAGCTTGGGTCGACATGCTTAGCAGTCGATAGGACCCTACCTGACTAGCAAAGAGGACCGAGGTATCCCTAAATTCATGAAATAAATAAGGCTTAATTCAAATATTAATTAAGCTAAGGATAGCTTTGGGAGAAATTATACAATTCATACACTGGAGAGATAATTTTTAGTAGAACTCTCATAAAACAACGAAATGAGAGAATATAGCTTGAGATGAAATTACACCATAAATTGGTACAATCTCTAATGCTTGATAAAGCATTACACAATTTCATACACTAAAATCTAATGTTTTGGGATTTAATAAATTCCCTGCTCCTTCTTACATTTATCTTCACTCTCTACATTACCTGAAAGACACGACGCCCCAACTGGCGAACTGTATACATCATCACCGCCTACTTTCTCCTTCGTTATACTCAATTATCCTTCTACATTTCCCAATCTCAAACAAACGAAACCGGTGGCCTTACTGGGTTTATCTCCTGCTTCTACCACCGGCGAACAAGGAACATACATGTATACTTACCAACGTCTCCTTCGCTCTCTTCCTGTTCGAATTGTCTCCTACCTCAAGAACCCAGCAATTGTCCCACGAAGGACAAATTTTACTCATATTTCTTCTACTCTACAACCATGTAATAGCACACCATCGAACTGGGCAACAAGTTTTAGAATTTCTCTTTCTTGAAGCTCAAGTCCTCTATCTTGAAACCTGCTGCTCCTCATTGCCTCTTGCAAATAGTTCTTCTCAACCACTGATTATCATGCCCTGAAATCAAAAATAAATAAATAATATACATTGGTATAAAGGTCATAAACAGATCCCTCAAACTTCCTAAGTAACCATCATTCTGAGGCATTGGTCGCCCACACCGACACAACTCTAACGGGTAAGAAACTGGCAGTGAGTTGGCCAATACATCTCAAACCAATAACGAGTATCATGATCGCGGAGTCCCGAATTAAACAGGATACGCATAATATAAAAAAAATTAAGTTTCAATCATAGATGAACACACCCCAAAAGGGGAAACTATTAGAATACCAGCCAGCAAGGTCGCAAATAACTGTAGAATTTAGTTCTATAAGAGACAAACCCTATAAAGCATCTGTTCGTCCTACACAATGACTATGAAGGAAATGGTACGAAGCCTCACTAATCAATACAATGAAAACTGTTGAGCCAATGAAGGGTATGCTCACAAGACATGCATACAACTTTTCCCGACAGACTATTAGGTAATAGACTTACAATTCATTTCCTCTATAAAGCTAACAGTGGTCCAATGCAAGATCTCTCAATGAGTTATTGGTCTAAGCTTTACTATAACCTCAGTTAAGATTGTCACAATGGTTCTGAATAATAACACTACCCAACTGCGACAAATAAACAACAACCATGACAAAAAGGAAGTCAAGTGTGGAAGCACTATGCTTAGGTAACAGATAGAAAGTGACTAAACTTCTTAAATCCATACCCAAGGTTTAGCGGAGATACCTCCAACCACAGACCTGCGGCAAACTTATCAAAATCAGAATACCAGCTGCTCCAATGCACGGTATTATAGTAATCACAAACAACACCCCACAAATTCGACCTCCCTTGTAAATATCCAAATGGCAATGTATGATGCCACTATTACGATATAGACTTTCCAAGGATACTACCCCTGGAGGAGTTAACAACTATAAACAAGGGACCAAAAGGGAACATCGGATAAGATTGGTAACCTAGTAAATATAACCTAGACGAATGTGGTCTGTGTTTAAAAATCGAGGTAACCTTAAGCAGGTAAGACTAATGGGCCTTTGACCAAGAAGTAAGTCTTGAATGAACAACACGAGGAACTCCAAATAGGATTCATCAAATTATATATGCAAATGTACATACATACATATCAAGGATGACAAGATATCAATAAAACCCAAGGCGTAAGTAAGATTCAATTAAAAGAGATCATGAGTAGTAAATCAATCACACCCGACTTAAGTGATGTTATAACATAACCACCAAAGATGAATACTGGGATTTTTGTGGTGATAATTCCCAAATATTTACCACTAGGGTGGTGGATACACACAAGAAATAAAAATGAGGAGGTAACAGAAGGGTTACAAAACCCAGAAAAGATTAGGATGAGAATCCAAATAAATAAAGTAGATTTAACAAAATTATAACAACAAGAAAAATAATTATAACAACAAGAAAAATAATTATATACACATATAGAATGGGACCTTATAGACAGTCCGTACAAAGAATTAAAATTTGTAATATGAAGTCAGCTCGAAGTGGGCCTACACGGTCAAACCAAATAAAATCAATCCCATTAACTAGGAGCCCCAACGAGGAGTAGTTCCAACTCAATCGAACATCTATGAATGGTCGGGTATCGAAATTTGGAGAATTTTGGGAAGATTAATGGACTTAATTGATGGATTAGTCGGTGGGTAAATATAATTAAGGAATCATGTGACAAGATATGATACTGTAAGGATGGAAGATAATAGTAATGATGGGAAAATTTAGAAGTATACAATTAGCATTCAATTTGGAAGATAAGTGAGATGTACTGATAAAATTTGGAAGTGTATCATTAAATTTAGGGGAACAACCATATATAGATGTATATAAAATAAGAGGGTTATTGTGATATAAATACGACCTTGAAACTTACAACACATAAGTATATATATTATATACATGAATGGACGAATATATACATACGTACACACCTAGAGGTATATACAGTCGGAGAATTCAAACAATAAACCTAAAGGCTTAAGAAATTTGACACTAACCCATGAATTAATTACCAGATGACTAGGAAGGAGCGAGATAAGAATTGAAATTGGTTAAACTGATTGGTTGTTTAAATCGGATGTGCAAGGTTGAACTTGACCCTGGCCAGGTCAAGGGACATTGAGCACAAATTGAGGGGCAGGGGTAGTCCAACACTTACGCCGATCACGTCAGTGTTGGACGATCCCCGGAACCTCCTACAAGTGGTCACATAAACTACAAATAGGTGAGAAATTTTATAAGGTGGATTAGGAAATTACCGAGGAAGCGAGATTGATGTTAGATAATACGAGCGTGTAAAATACATGGATACATGATTCAGAACTTGGAGGGTAAACACATGGGTATACAAATATGTGAGGACTTGAAGTGGTGTGATGTTACAAATAACCTAATAGACAATACATAAAAAAATATATACACTACCGAAATAAAATGCAATACGTAACCGGTATTAGCCAACTACTTTGGTCCCTGGCAGACATAATAATGATACTTGACCTTGTGACAAGCAGAGCTGCTCGACAAGCGGCTGCTTGATACAATCCTAAGAATAAGGATGACGAAAAGGAAACTAAACACCCTATGTTAGATAAGTTACAATTGTATAAACTTGTAACATGTGTAATTCGGTAACCTTTTGGCTGAAACTAAGTGAGGATAAGCGGAAATATCAAGGCCATGATTTGGCTGAAGAATAAAGGTTACTTGAAGACGAAGAAAACTCTGACTTGACGGTACACATTAAGGCATAAAATAGATAATAATGCTGAGAGAGTAAATTACCTATCTGCACATAATTATGATCGGTAATACAAAATAACCATGTTGTTATAACAATAGAGGTCAACCAGAAAGAATAATTCAGACGCTTAAAGACGCACTAAAAGCAAGAACCTCTGACCTCCAGGGTAAATGGATAGATAAGCTACAACCCACCAAGACCATGTACAGATCGAAATACCAAGTGTTAATAAAGAGACCTTTACAACTAAATTATAAAGATTCAAAGGAGCTAGATGATACATTGTAAACAAATAAAAAGGGGGAAAACGAAACCCTAAGATAATCAGAGTCGCACAGCAGAAGCTGGTGGACCGTTTCACACATCTTCCAGCAGGTTAACAAGTGACTTATCTGCCAATACCTTAAACCCAGAGAGACTAAACACGAATCTGTTGGTAGTTCTGTATGGATACCGATAAAGGCCTTTTGATACAGAAACCAAACCATTAGCATGGTTAAGACCTTTGATGGAATTATAGTGAGAGCTACATTGCATGAAAACTGGAATGCTTCATGAGATTTAAACATCTTGAACTAATGTTCAAGGATGATATAGTGGGGATTACGTGGGCGTAATCCATTTTTAAGGGGGGTAGGCGCGTTGCGTTTTTTTGCTGTGCTGTTGTTCGTTTGATGTGTTTGGATTTGTGATGCTATGTGTGTGAACTGTGTACGAATTGGTTGGATGCATTGTGGTTATGTATGAATGACTTGTTCATCTTATTGCTTATGAGTACAGTATATGAACATTACTAGTACACTGAGATATTGTTGAGAACCTGGTGAAGCCACAGATGTGGCGTGGTGCTTATGAGCACAATTGGTGAAATAGAACTGTGGAAATTGTGGGACATGATCCCATGGTTAGTGAGTGCGAATTCGGGACTTGATCCCTGGGAGTGACAAGAATACGAACATTAACTATCGAGACAAGACTTCGGGTTGAAGTCTCTTTAAGGGGGGTAGGTTGAAACACCCCTAATAATTAAAACGCATAAAATCATGAATATATGTGGTATAGGCAATAAACCGGCCACATTAATATAACCGTGGTATAACATATAATTGACGATACTAAGGGACATACATATGTCCGTGAATATGTTCAGCGGTTTTGACGTTAACCGATACAATTGAGCAAACTAAATTATTCCATGTGAGGACTTTTTGTACACCAAACAAGCGTAGCGCATTATGTAAACTGAAATAGTTTGGGTACTCACTAACACATAATAATTGTATTAACTAACACAAGTACGAGAGTATAATATATGAGTAAGTATTAATAATTGCAAATATGTGCAAATAACATTACAACATAAATACTTGTGCTTACCGGCTTATATCTCTTGAGGTGGATGAAAACTACTACCTAAGTACTAATTAATCCTACTATAGGACAATAAAGAGAACAACCCCACCCTTTGGAATTTCCGAGAACCCTGCAATTCCACTAACCCACACTTAAGTGGGGGTACCCACTCAACCTGTTGACTACACACCCAGTCCGTCATTTTCTGCATGTAACCCGGTGTCCCATTCCCTCTCGCGGTTGTGAGTCCCGATTGCTAAACCCACGCTGCCCTTCATTTCTCCATTTGCTTCCCGATGCGCGCAAGGCCAGAGCAAGCCTTGAACTTCCCTCAACAGCTGGCTTATGGTAAGACCTTTCTTCTCCCAATGCTGCTATTCGAATTCTCCTTGAGTTCTGAATCAAAGATACACCGTTATTGTCCATCAGTTCCTCATGTATTCACCCGCAACTCAAGTCCTTTCAATTTCTCCTTGTGCATGTCTGGTAGGGGTTGTCCCAACTTCTGAAGATCTGAAGCTAATTGATACAAACAGCAAGGTAAATCGGTAACCAGCTCCCCTTCTTCGTTTATTTATCCTCCTTGTCCGAAAACCCCCAGTTCCTTGCTGTCTGTTCGAAACCTTCATACTCTAACTTCCCACCTCCTGCAATCTTCTTGCGCAACAACCCGTGGAGATATCTCAACGAAGTGTAGCGAAAACCCACACCATCCTGTTTGAGACATTAACGCAAGGTAAACTCCTTAATTCCTTATGCCTTTGTTTCTTTCCTCTGTTGTTGTTGTCCGACAACCCTTGCTCAAAACTCTTTAATCCTCTTCACCTTCCTTCGCATGAACCTTACATGCAAACCCACTGGATGAATCTCTGGAAGTCGTTGAACAAAAACCTCCTCTTTGAGCTCTCGGAGGTAAGAGCAGAAAAACCGGGAAATTTGGTTGTTTAAATTCTTTTCATCCACTCTGTTTGATGTCTGAAACATGAGTACTGACTCCCCTGGTTATTTTATCTCTTGCATGTACGATACCTTTGTGGAAACCGCCACAAGGTTGTGCCAAAATAAAAGATCATCCGGAAACTGAATCCCAACTGTCTGGAAATCAGATCCAAGGTGAAACAACGAACTGTCCGGCTTTCTTGCCTTATTTCTTTCCCGTTTTGAGTTACTAACAATGTAATCTAACTTCCACCCTTCCACCTTGTTTATTCTGCGAGAAAGTGACCCGCAAGTACCCCAGCAATCTCCTGAGTCCTAGAGCAACACTCGGTTGCAAATCATCTTTGAAAAGCTTCTAAGGTAAAACATTTCAAACCCACATGTTTGTTCAGAAGGTTGAAACTATCTTTTCGGTACTAATGTAACCAGTCTACTTGTAACCTTGCTCGTGCGTGGCCAGCTACAAGCCAAGCGTTCTGAGTATAAGCGCCAACTAAACAAAAAGGAAGCCCAAAGACCAGCTAGTTCCTAGCCAAGGTAAAGAAAAAAAACTACCAAGAATCTTGGTAACTAACTTTGGAGGTTTTAATCTGAAATCAACAGCAAACTGACCCTGACGTTTGGATCTGTCTAGGTGGAAAAAAAGGGAAACTACTGAAGGAAAGACAAGGAAATACCCAGGAAAAAGACTCTATAAACTCCAAGGTTGTAACCCAATTCGCACCCTAAAACTATGCATAACTTTGTGTAAAATTCTGCTTGAAAACATCTTGCTAAATCTGTTAACGGTGAGCTGAAACTGCTATGTGTCATGGGGCTAGTGTACTGGTGGGATGATGGTCTAAACACCAGGTTTTAGGAAGATGAGATCTTGCTTGAGATATTCTGAAAATATGTGAGAAGTGCTGTTAGTAATAAGCAGGAACTACCAAAACAAAAAAAACTGGTTGACAGCCGCATTAGTAAGAATGCAAAGGAACTAATGTACTCAGGTTAACAAAAGAAATCTGGTGCGTTTTTCTGCTGAAATGGTGTGTCATTCAGGTAGAGTTGGGCTGACATATTATGGGAGAGCTTGTTGATTTATTTAGATGATGATGTCCACTCTTTGTTTTCATAGAAGCCAATCGGATAACTGTTAAGGGAGGTTGCCCGTTAGGGTATAAATGGTTCTTTCATTTGAGAGAGGAGGGATTAGCAGAGTGAAGCTGATAAAAATAAAGATACTGGAAGTGGTATGAAGAATAATTTATACTGCCATGTTCCCTACACGTAGCCAGTATGGTAAGTCCCATTACAGTGTCCCACCATAGATCCAGGGAACTCTGTTTACCCACTGCCTAGTGCTAAGCCTATAGACCAACTAGATCCAATATGCTCTTACTCCCTAAGCTAACCGCATAGGTTCATAGCACTAGAATAAAACCCACCCGTGGGATTAACCTTACCTTATACAAAAAATTAGAATCTCAACTACCACTGAATCAAACACGATTAACACATCTGAAAGAGTAACAGAACCAGAATGCAGAAACGTAAATCAATCCCAGTTCTACAGTTTTTGGTTTCAGGTTAATGAAAGATTCAGTAGCATTAACAGTGTGGTTTTGGGTTGCTTGGGTTTAAAAATCTTGCTCAAACACCTAACTAAATGGGTAAACATTTTGAAAAAAAAATAGGAGTCAATTGAATGAACTAAAAACAGATGAAAGAGGAAGTCTATATATTGACGTTTCAGTTTTCTGAAAACGAGTACTTATGTATAACCGACTTTCAGTAGGTGTATGAGGGTGATATTAACTAGGTGTTGAGTCTAAAACATTTCTAAAACACTTAAGTAAAACTATAAACACTTGGGAAGGGATAGGGATCAATGTAATGCAAAGAGGAGAAACATACCGTAGTGATGCTTCAGTTTTTCGTTCACCTCAGTTTTTGCGTTCTTTTTCTTGCTGCAGTATAGGAACATTTCAGTAGGATGGAGTTCCAGTAGCTTTGACCATGTTGTGGATCTGTTTTGAATTCAAGGGCTTGATGACACGTTTGACTAGGTAGGCAGTCAGGTGGAGAGAAAATCGAAAGAAAAACAGATGCATGAGCAAAATGAAAAAAATATATATAATAAGAAAGAGACGTACAAATCCTTGTTGTAGATTGTCGGATTCTGCTTCTTCTGTATGACTAAGTTACAGGAGTTGTTCAGAGTGTTGAATTGGCTTAATATTAAACCCAAATCCTAGTACTGCATTGGCTAGATAGGTAAAACACTGTGGGGGAGTTAGACATGAGGTTGGTAATTTAAACATGGAGTAAGATGAGGATAGGTGTTGTTGTTGTTTCAGTTTCGGTTGGGTATAGATTGGTAAAACACTTTGGTGTTTCAATTTGGTGGCGAGTGGCGTTGTGTTAGGCATTGGTTATGAATATAAAATCTTGCTAAGGTGCCTAGTGAAAGGGGTACAACTTAGGCAGTCTGAAACTAAATTTTTGGTGAACTAAGAATGGGAAATGACCAAGTTAGTGGGCATAAAAGTTGGGAAGTATTCTTTAGTTGTTAGGTGTCAAACCGTAAACATTAGGGTTGGTCTTTGAGGAATCAATAATATAAGGTCTAAAAGTATAACTTGACCAATAGACCGGAATAACGCATACTTATAGGTGTTCGAAAGGTGATTAGAAATAACCTTAGAGAGTACGAGAGGATTATATTGGGGCAAGTTTGAGTTACCTTATATGTTACTGCTTGGCTAAAACAATGGATTCCAAACCAACCGGATAAAGTAGGTCCAACGTTGGCAACTATAACACCTAAAGCTAAGCCAAACATTGTGAATAGAACTACGAACAATAACGCATGATCGAACGATCTAACCCGTTCGAATAATTATTACCACGAGTAGCGGGGAACCCTCGTGCAAGTATCTATGACAACTATTATAAGGTATGGATATGTGTGGTCCGTATGTTGCCGTGCTATGTTGCCGTGTTACACGGCTTGTGTGCTGTGTGCCTTGTTTGCCAATGACCTCAAGACTAAAGCATGAAAACGGATTGTTTGTTTATCTTGCTTATTTGCTTGCGGTGTGCTTGTGTGAGGCATGGAAACGGATTGCTTATTTAAATTGCAGTATTGGTTGCTCTATACCTGTTATACCTTACTTGCGTGCACACAGTAACTTAGTCACTCCCCGTTTATGTAAAACTACGGGACGTAACGTAATGAATAATACAAACGAATAAGGGAACTACTTATATAAAGGAAAACTCCTCTCTAACCATGGAGGACTCCCAAGGACGCCCACTATGGTGTCAAATTACTTACGATAAGTGAATGCCCTATTGAGGACTGCTATCGACACCCATAATGGTGTCGAGTTGAACAAAAAGAAAAGACACATAATAAGTAAATATCAACTGGTGGAACATGAAAATAACCCGGGAAGACAACATCTCGGGCCGCGCGGTATGGATGAGCGGGAGTTGGTATCTGCATCAGATCCTTCGACCGACTATTGTGGAGCGCATCCTGGGGTCTAGAGATGACCCCTCTGCCTCGACGTATGACGCCGGGACTGGAGGATTAGCGAGCACACCCTGGGGTCTAGAGATTGCCCCTCTTTCTCGACATATGACGCCGGGAATGGAGGAGTGGCTATGGAGAAGACGTTCTCCAAATTGTGGTGATAAGAGAATTCATAAATAATCCTTAAGGAAACAAGGAATGATTAGCACCCACATAATAGAGTCTCGGGATCTAATCTATACCCCTTGACTCGGTGCCAGGGAATAAAGGAAGACTGTGTAATGAGACCAAGTAAATAAGAAAAATTCACAAATGTGATCCCTTTAAGAAACAAGAGCTGATAGCACCTACATAATAAAGTCTCGGGATCTAACCTATATCCCTCGACTCGGTGCAAGAGAAGGAATGTAAACCTGTGTAATGAGAACAAGAAAACGATACGCAATCTATTAAATGATCCCATAATGAGGATCGCCGGGATAATCTATCTACGCACACGTCCTATTAATTACTCGACTGTTGTTGCTAGATACCCAGCTTATTGTGTTGGGTTGTGTGTTTGACTTTGCTATGCTAATTGCAAGTTGTGCTTGGTTGTTTATTGACAGTGTTGTACTACTTTTAAGTGTGTATGTTATCATGAGGAAGTGTGGTGTGCTTACTGCTTTATTACAGCATGTAACCGGACCTAATAATATTCGACCAAGTAGTCGTGTAGCCCGACAACATACGGGCTTCACATATTCATACTCAACGTAGTTTGTTGAGTCCTTTATTACCCAATGTTTACAGGTATTGGACCGGACGATACGGAGCGTAGGTGGGATGGCTACCGTGGGGGTAGTCCATCAGGGCGAGACACATGGGTCTTGGGTAGCACAATGATGTATAGGCTGTTACTTCGACGGGCATTGACCCGGGATGTATTTACACAGTAGTGTTGTAAAGTGATAGCTATTACTTATACCCTCGGTATTTGGAAATGTGTTTTATGAGATTTGGTTGAGGTGAGTTCCAGTCATGCAGGCCGTAACTTGGTGTAGGTAGGATGGTCGTGTCAACCACGTGGGTGGTTGGCGCCTGTAGCACCTGAATAGAGTTAGAAACCGCTGCGTAGACATCTCATGTTACCATTAGGCGCGTCGTTTAATTGTTGGTCGTTATTCGGGGGTGTTACACATTTTAATCACAGGGTCTTCTGCTTCTCTCATCACGTAGTTAATCACAGCTGTGGCTCAGGATTTCCCAATCAAGGATTTGGGTACCCTACATCATTTCCTAGGGATCTCAGTTTCTTGTGACAATACAGTCATGAAGCTTTCATAATCTCACTACATTCTTGAACTTTCACCAAAACAAACATGTCTACATGCAAACCTTCACCCACTCCTATGACTGATACTCACAACCTTGACTTCACAGATAGCCCCCCTTATAGTGACCCTTCCTATTTTCGCAGTATTGTAGGAAGTCTACAATATATGAGCTTTACTCGCCCAGATATCAGCTACTCTATTTCTAAAATAAGCCAACATATGCACTATCCTAGAGAATGTCACTGGAAGGCAATTAAACGGGTTATGAGATATCTGCAAAGTACCTGTGATTTTGGGCTTTTCTTTCCTGCCGCTCCTCTCGGTGGTTTACGCATCTTCAGTGACGCAGACTGGGCAGGGAGCCAGACGGACCGTCGGTCGACCACTGGCTTCTCCCCCAAGTTCCGACCTTGAACTGCGACAACGTAGGCGCTGCTTACCTTGCCCCGTCTTCCACAGTCGAGCGAAGCATGTTGAAGTCGATTTTTTCTTCATGTGGGAGCACATAAAAAATAGTAGCCTTAAGGTGCAATTCGTTATGAGTGATTCGCAGCTGGCCGACATTCACATGAAACCCTTGACCTGATCGTGGTTCTGCTTTCTTCGTTCCCAATTATCTTTGACCAAAGACAACTTGGGAACACGGGCAACTAAAGCCCAATACCCCTCCAGCCCGTCTCTTTAAGATAGTTGGCCTGATATTTGTTATTCAGTGTTATACTTTACATTTGTACCCTTGTTCTAGAATACAATAATAGGTGCTATAAACACATGACCTTGTAAGTGGCATTCCATTATCCTTTACGCATGACCTTATTAGTGGCACAAATCAATCATACAATATCTTCAAGTAAGAATAGTTTTCTAAAATCAATCCACCCTATTTAGGCAGAAATTATTGATGCTATGTTTAATTTTATTATTTTATCTACCTTTTTTCAATTTATGATGTAGTGGTGGAAATGAAAACTGTAAACTTTTTGTGTACAAATTAAAAATAAAAGAAACAATAAGTATTTTTTTTTATCTTTTTTATTGCTCAATCTCCAAAATTAATTACAAGGACAAAAATATCAATTTCACTTTTTCTTACTTCTCATAGTTCTCTACTTCTATCAATCTTTTAATAATATAATAACAATACATGTTAATAAGTATATTAATATAATGATAAGCTCATTAATAAAATTTCAACCAATTTAAAAAACTAGCACTATAATGTATCAATAAGACATAAAATAATAATACTATGGTATTAAATTTATACTTATTGTTACGATATTGAATGTACACAAATTTACATTTTTCAAATTCTATATGTTCCTATAGTAAGAATTCTATACCAGAATATAGAAGATAAATCAACGAGTGCATTTATTTTTCTAAAATGTGAAAAGCCTGACATTAGCAATACTACAGATAAAATAAAATCGAATTACATGGATAAATAAACTATAATTTCGCAGTGTTTGTCAATTTTTTTTATCAAGAAAAACAAATAGAAACTTAAAAAAATCGTCTTTAAAAAGCTCATTATATATCACACTATAAGAAAAACAGGATTTAGCGTCCGAAATTAGCGTTCGATTAAGCAGCGGACACTATTTTTCGATTAGCGTCTGATATTAGCGTCTGGTTTTTTGTTGGATGATGAATTGTGTCTAAATCGATTTTGGACACTTGCTGGATGCAGTTTAGCGTCCGATATTAGTGTCCGACAATAAATTAGACACTGAATTGTGTCTAGACTTATACTGGACACTAGCAGACGCAAATTAGCGTCCAATATTAGTGTCCAACAGAAAATCAGACGCTAATTTACATATATGAAAAAAATTATTTTAATCTTATAGAACCTCACTACTTTAAACTTAATAATTCATTTTAGTAAAAGTAATGTTAGAGTAGTCTCTTAAGCTTATTATAATTATATTCAAACTTAGAGTTATTATTTTACACAAAATATGAAATACAACAAGAAACTATATAAATTTAGGAAATAAATATGAAATCCTTTTTATATATATTGTTAACTTTACACGAAATCTAAAATACAATAAAATCTATTTAATATTACCTACATTCTACCCAAAACATTAATAAAATTTGAGAGGAAGTAATTCACTAGACAATTTATATTTTTAAAGAGACTTTTTATAAGTGAATGTCTATGTAATTTTTACCTACCAAAATTATTCTAAATAATCTGTAGGAAATAATACAAATACACCTCTAAAAAATTAAAATGATTCACCACTAACCAATTTGTCTCGTCATTTGGCCATTCTTCTGTTTCTTCCCTCTTCATTCTCTTCTTCTGTTCTCTTCTTCTTAGAGCGCCTTCTGTAACCGGCAATATAATCCGACTTTCTCTTCTGCAGCTATGTGGTGACGATTGCAATCCTAACTGGCGATAAGGAACCCCGCACTCTGCGCCTTCATTATCTTCTGTTTTCTTGCGCCTTGTAGAGAATAATCTAGAGCTGCACATTGCAATTTTTTCTGCAACCCTAGTTCAAGCTTTCGTGTGCCGGTCGTACTCTCCATTTCCAGTTTTTTCTTTGCTTCTCTCTTTGTTCAACTTAATTCCAGATTCTCCCCAGTTAAACTCGTACTCAATCTCCAGCATTGTCAAGCTAATTCAATTGATCAAATTGTGTTCGCTAAGTACGTGTCCAATGGATGCTTAAGTTGAACCCTAAGTTGTTGAATCACGTTTGCAATCGGTGAAGGTTCTTTCCAATCTCTCTTTTTTTGTTCCCAACCCTAACTTGTGTTCTTATGTGCTTGCAGGAAAAATATTGCACTGTGATAAATTGCTACGGACGATTTGCATATTATTTTGTATACTCGTGGGTTCTGGAGAATCAAGGGGATTATTCAGGTGCGTAAATGTACTGGGATGATACTATGCCTGTTTAATTTTCTCTATGATTGAATGGATGAATCTTTGAGCGTAAAGTATTCTATCTTGTTGTTGTCTGAAAGGTGGTATGTTTTGGTCTGTTTAGTGACTCTGTATGTGATAACATTCATGTTTTGTGGTGGTTGGTTAATATTATGTTGTTTTATGGAGAAAGAAGCAATTGGCTCAAACTGGGCTTGATTGCCTTTTCTTTTGTTTTAACTGAAATGCGGGTGCCCTTCTTTTGTTTAAACACAATTGAATCTTCAGTACTAGTACAACGAACACTCCCCTGCCAGAAACGCCATAATAAAAAAATAGAAATAGTAGAAGGGTTAATGTATTACTTTGAAGTATTTAGTTAATTATTTGTGTGTATAACAACAACCTAATCAGTGTTTATCTTAACTGGTACTGGTTTGTCTGAGATTGTTCAGTCACTCACTGATGATGCTACTATTTTTGCTCTGATTATGTGCCTCAGTTTGTGTTAATTTTTTTACTTTCGTTGACCTTAGATGGCCCTTTAGTAGTCTTGCGTTGTTCTTTGGTAATACCAGCACAAAACAACCACAAAACACCAACAATTTATGCTGCAAAGAGAATGAATACCAAAATTTTGCAAAATTACCGTAATGAAGAGAATGAATACCATGCATATTATTATTTACAAGTTAGGGTTGCAAAATTGTAGCGATTGATGTGAATAAATTAACTGATTTTAAAAAAATTCTCTAATTATTTGTTTTTATAAAAATTTCATTGAGTAGTAGTTTTTACAAATTATTTACCAGCACCAAATTGTAATGGTAGTATTTCATTTTATTAAAAATAAGGTATAAAATCTGAATATTTAATTTTATGTACATTTAGTAATATATAGGCCATTTTTTTAAACTAAATTGTTTATTTTTTTTGTATGAAGTAATAAAGTTCACTAATTAATTATTATATTTTCCTTTTATTCAAATGTGAACAAGTAGCCTTGTATAGTTACAATTGTTGTTATGCATTGAAAAATTGTGGTTGATAATAGTGAAGTTATTTGTAGATCTTAATATAAAAGTTAACAAAAATTTATTGTACTAAAAATTTGTTGTCTTCCTAGTTGATAAATTATGTATATATAAATCTGTATATTTGTTATTAGTTTCTTTATTTACAACTTAGCAATAAATTGTTTTAAAACGTAATATAAAATTTGTAATGTATCACTTAAATCGATAAACGCACCGCACATAACTAACTTATTCAAAATCGCCTGACAAAACAGTCACACTGCTAAATAGCAGTTTTCAAAATCCCCACAAATATACCAGCATAAAACAAGCAACAAAACACTCAAAACAGCCAGCCAAAAACAACCACAACAAAACAGCTACAAAACAACAACAAAATTTGATGAAAGGGAGGTATTTGTGCTAAAAAGACCAGTACAGTGTCATCTTCGTTGTTCTGCACCCTTACCACCTCCGGAACAACATTCTGTTCACCGGTAAATTTTTTTGAAACATCAAAACCCTATTGTTGTACGAGTGGGAGATAAATCACTGGAATAGGAACTGCTGCATCTCGTCGCACACCAGATCGAAAGCGGGGCTAAAAACATTTCATTGCAGAACCGGTAATATACTCAGAACTTATTCTTCTCTCTGGCGATCCTGTTCACTGGTAGTTGAATCCGGTAATAGAGAATGATGAAAGCGTAGGGTTTGTGTGTAGGTTGAAGACGATAACGAGACTTGCACGGTCAGTAATGATGTGTTCATATTATTAGCGGTGCTGGGTATATTGGTAATCTCTTCAACAATTTGACTAGCTTTATCACACTGAACGCAGGGTAAGGTAGATTTATGAATAATCTGCCATTGACACGAAACGCCTGCTTTTAGGGGGCACTTTTCGCGGTTCTGTCCCATGTAGCTGGGGCGATTTGTGCAACCTGAACATTAATGTGGCTATCGAACGCCCAACCCTAACCTTACGTTCTTCGGTACTGTAACAAAACAACTCGCGCCCTTGCTGTGAATTTCCTGTGAATCTGTTATTTGCTGATCGCTCTGAGCTAAATCTCCATCTCATTCGTTCATTACGGTTGCAATCGGTGAGAATTCTTTTCATCGCCTTGCTTACTAGAGTGAAGTATGATCACAAAGTTAGGTTTTCAGTTGCTACTTGCATCGACAGTACAAGTCATACACAGCATTGTATTTCATCAGCTGAACGGTGTGTACTGCTGGGTAATAGCTCAGACTTATTTTACGGGTTTGTGTTTATCAATTTATGATGGAGTGTCTATTGTCATGATATCAGTTCTCTTGTATCGGTTTATTATTTTTTTCAGAAGATATTGGTGGCGTTTTTCTCTTTAGCTAGAGTTGTGTAGTGTGTTTTTTGTTTTTCAAAAGTAGGCGGAACAAGTGACCTTTAGCTTTGTTGTGTGGTTGCAGTATCATATTAGCTAGAAGCGGTGCTCATATGGCGTTTGCTGTATTTCCCGCAACGCAATAGCACCATTGGGGTGCCGTCCGTGGCATTTGACTACGCTGCTTGTAACTGATGGAATCCGAGACAGCCAACGCATCTCAGGATGAACGAGATTCTGGTATCAGGACTTCCCAAGTCTACCAAATATTTCTTATCATTGTCTCCGATGGGCCTTGCGGTTTCTCTTACTCTATTGCTCTGGATCACTCGTTTCGCTATTAAAGATATTATGGGTCATGGAAATGAACACCAAGACCTAGTAATTATCCGAGAAGTCGGAATGTTACGGATAATTCTTGTGCATATTCATCTGGAATGCTTCCCTTTCGGGGCGAGTCATTTCACAGAGTGGCTAGGATGGCTGTTGGTATGATTGTCATCTGTTTTACAGGATAGTGAATGTTTGAGCTGGTACAAACTTTGTTTCAGCAGGATTATAAGTTGATCTATTTGTGTAGAGGGGAGAAAGGGGTCCTGTGAAGAAGCGTAGGGAAATAATGCTGTGGACTGTCATGATCTTAGCCTCTGTTTGGTTGGAAATTCAAAAATGGAAGTCTAATTATAACTGGATTGAGGCTCAAAGTAGAAGTTTAAGTGCCTTTTAAAGTGAGATATTTGGTAGCACAAGTTGAACTGGAAGGTTAATAGCTAGAGACCTCATTTTCTTGCTTTTTCCTAATAATTATGAAACTTTAAGAAAGTAAAAGAAATAAAGTGCTCAGTGAAGTAGCAAGATTGAATAATAATAAATAATAATAATAGTTATAATAATAATAATAAAGTAATGCCGTCTCGTTGGACCAGTTTCAGTCTTAAACCCTGCGCTCCTGGCCAATTCTTTGTGTAACAAAATTAAGGCTCTTACCTTTATCTCGGTTAAGGGACTAAATTGGATTAGGAGCATTTTTATGTCAACCAAGTGCTGCAAGTAGAAGTGAGTTGCACGTATAGTTGTACTTAATCCCGTGTAAAGACTAAACGAACACAGGCTAAGATGTGATTCAGTGACCAAACTCAATCTGAAAATTATGGTGATTTTATATGCTAGAACGAGCAAGTTAAGCTTTTCCGTGTGAGGAATAGCTGTTGTCATTTTGAAAATGTGAGACATTATGTAAATATTTGATGTCCCTCATGTTCTTTTGTTTGATGTGGCAGATGATGAGGAAGTTGGCGGGAACAACAGACTGCTTGGTTTTATGTTTGGAAATGTTGACAATTCCGGCGAACTCGATGTTGATTACCTTGATGAGGCAAATGATCCTAAACCCTCACACTTGGACTCTCTTCTCCTATAATCTAGTAATAGATTTTCAAAAAGTATGAAAAATGACTGGGATGTCATGTAATCTAGGTCATCCAAGTATTTAGATGATTGTGGTACGGTTGCCTATTAAAGGTTAAGTCTAATCGGTTTAACTTGCAAAAGGAAAATGAGTTGTATGCTAGCAAATGTTGCATAGTTGCTGCTCTTGACTCCATGTTGTTTGTAAATGTTTTCTTGCCTTTCTCAGTTTAAATTTAATTTTACTAGCATTTGAATCTAGTCTACAAGACATTAATTTTCAATTGTTTAATCTTTATGCAGGATGCAAAAGAGCATCTTGATGCTCTGGCAGACCAGCTGGGCCAACCCCTCACTGATATGGATGTATGGAATTGCTATAGTATATGCTTACTGATATTCTTAGGGGAAAGTGTCTTTTCATCTTGGCTGCCTGTTCTAATTGCTTGTTTGATTCCAGTTGTCTGGAAAATTATCAGAACCTCGTGTTACTTCTACGGAAGAAGGTGAGGTATCCCTGCATCTGGACTTCTTCTAATGTTCTGTCTTACTTTTTGTTTTTTGGAACTTTGATTTTTTGTTTCTTTCTGATTTCCATTTGACATCCTCTTGGTATGGAAATTTTGCGTCATCTGTTTGCGCTGGGATCAGATTATGATGAAAAGGCTGAAGATGCTGTTGACTATGAGGACATTGATGAGCAGTACGAGGGCCCAGAAGTTCAAGCATCTACAGAGGAGGATCACCTGTTGCCCAAAAAAGACTACTCATCTTCTGCTGTTTTCACAACTGGTCAAGAGCATATTTCTGTCTTTGAAGATGATAATTATGACGAGGACGAAGAGGATGAAAAGGAGCATGAAACAGTGCCTAGTTTTGTAGAAGATCAAACTGCTGGATTGTCGGAGCATGCTTCTCATCTCGAGAGTAACGGTGAACTTAAGTTGGCTCATAGCAATTTGGAACATGAAGCTGCCATATCTCCAGGTGTACCATTGATGTTTTGTTATAAATCAGTTTTTTCTTGTTTCCAACTTTCAGTCCACTTGCATGCTTAATTACTTATCTAGACATTTGGTTCGCTGTCATTGATGTGTTTGTCATCAAGTAAGAAGATGCTGGAGTGTCATGAAGTTCTGCTCTATATATATGGGCGTGTGCTGTGTGTTTTAGTTTGGGTATACCCTTGACACTATTATAATATTCTGTTGGGTTATACCCTTCTGGACCCTGCGTTTTGAATATAGTGTTTCCGTGTTAGTGGTGCTTTCTCTACATAGCCTTGATCATTGGCAGATTGCAAATTTTCATTGTAGCTCACAGCCAACTGCTGAGCATAAACATTTAGTACCTAGCATATATAAGAAACATAAACCTCCAGATTTTCATTCTGCTTCGTGTCAAAGCTTCATGGAGAAGTTACTCTGCAGCTTTTAATGAATATGAATTCTCTGGGTTGAGTTAAAATATGAATTCTGTTACTGTTAGGTTGTGAATTATCTTTTGACCTCTTTAGTTGCCTCTATAAGCTAATGTCAAATTATGTGGTGGACTAGCCTAACCCTGCTAGCTCTTGGAAAAAAGATTGCCTGTACTTGTCAAAACTGATGACTCTTACATGTGAGTATATGTATTATATAGAGCATACATGCATGTAAAATATGCATGTGTAAATAGATAAACTATATGCACTTTAAAAAATATGTATATATGTATATGTTTGTCTGCATGTGTGTGTAGTTGCATTTGTGTGCCTGCTATCATGGCAAAATGACTAGTGTTATATCTTATTGTTTCCTGATTTTGTAACAGTGGTACAAGAGAATGACAACTTACAGAATGAAGAACATGCTTGTGAAGTAAAGGATCCTGGCATGATTAATATCCCCAATGAAGCTTTCGAAGTTATCAATTGCAACAAGGTATTCTTCGTAGTATTTGTCATTCCGCTTCTCGGGGGATATTTTTTTCTTTATTGTCCTTGTACCATAATATGAAAGAACGTTACCATTTAGAGAAGGAATTAATTATTGTTCTAGACGTGCTTTCATTCTTCTGGGTGATGTTTCTCTTCCTTTCATAGCTTACCGTGGTGAATAACAGTGTATTCCTCAAATATACCATCTTCAGGGTTTTTGCTTGTATGGAATGATTATATCTGTAAGACTCTTGAAGAAATTGATATTCTAATTTGTTTGGTCCACATATACACCATTTTCTGTATTTGCATTTATGTTCTTGGATTGGTACATTGAGTTTCATCTAGGTATTCTTTATATTTGAGGCTGCTTTCAACGTGCCTGGGCAAAGCTCAGTGATATTTGTTCTAATAGCCACGTAACTTGAAGATTAGAGTTCATGGCAATGCTGCTTGGGTGTTCTTAACTGGAATCATGTTGAAGGAAAATAAAATTCAGATTTTTGGTATGGTTCTGTTCATTCAAGCTAGTGTTGAATGGATGGAACTTTGTTTGCATTATTTGTCTTCATCGTAGGCTACATTCTCTTCTCTTTTGTTGTAGCAATTTATGATGTTTGGCTGTTTCTGTATTTATGCTTGAACTTCTCACCTTTCAGGATGATGAAACTCTCAAGGACATATCTGATACAGAAAGCACGAATTCATTACCTATCCTTTGTATGGAAAATGGGATGCCTATCTTGCGTTTCTCTGAAATTTTTGGTGTCTTCGAGCCGTTGACAAAAATAGAGAAACGGGAGCACGGATATTTGATATCTAGAGGTACCCTACTGCTACAGATGCAATTGCAGTAATTTTGACCTGTGTCTCTTGCTGGCTTTCTTTCTGCTCTACATCTGTCAATTGATTTGTATTTCTGATGATCCTTTTTTGTTAGTGATGCTTGCTTCCATTGTATGAGCTTCTTCCCCTTTATTCCCTCAGCTAACACATGTATCCTTCCAGATAAATTTCTACCCCCTGACGTTTCACATTTAGTTGAAGAGGATGAAGTGGAATTCCTTAGAGATCCCTCCCAAGGGTATTCTATTGTCTCAAAGGAGGTTATGGATGATATGTCCATAACTTCTGACGATGATGCTGAATTTGCAAACTCTAATTCTGAGCGAGGGTGTGCAGCTATTCATAATGAATTTAAGAGAGACTCTTGTTTAGGTGCCGAACCAATGAAACAGGATTTGGATATTGATATCTCTCTGGGTTTCCCGTCAGAGATGTCCCCTAAATTTTATCCGCTTCATTATTTTGACTGGGATGAACGAATTATCTGGGGGGATTCTCCCATTGTGAATGATGCCTCTGCAGAGAATGATGATCTTCCTGGATACAATTCTGACTGCGCTACCAATGAAAACAATGGGCAAGCTAATCTTCAGTGCAGTTTTAAAAGTGTGGAATATAAGAATCACGAGGGTCAATATTTTAGTTTGCCAGTCAAAATGGATCTAAATGGCATCGGAGGTTCTGAAAGGGTAACTGATTTTTCTTATCCGGACTGCGCTCCAAGTGATCTGGATACAAAGTCTGAGTCTCTAAATGGAGATTCTAGAGAACATTCAGATACAAGGCAGGACAATGTGTCTGAGAGGAACCAACAGACCAGCTTTTTGAAACGCTTCAAACAACTAAGAGTGCAGAATAAAGACTTTGATGAAGGGTCTTGGCTGGAAAAAATTATTTGGGACCCTGAGAAGCCGATTTCTAGGTCGAAACTGATTTTTGATCTGCAGGATGATCTTATGATTTTTGAGATTTCAGATGATAGTGATTATAAGCATCTCCAACTTCATGCGGGAGCTATGGTTTTAACTAGACCGGCCAAGTCTGCAGCCAGTGATTATGTTGGGCAATCTGGTCTTGAAGTGCTCTCGGGTGGGAGATTCAACGTTTCAAATGATAAATTTTATTCAACGAGGAAAGCTTCCCAACAACTTAAGTCTGTGCTGAAGAAGCGCACGGCTCACGGGGTGAAAGTTTGGCATTCTATCCCTGCGCTAAAGCTGCAGACTATAAAACCAAGACTGAGCAAGTAATTTTAAATTTGAGCTTTGCTGGTGTTACTATGTGTGTTGGAATCATGAATTTTAGTTTCTATCTTCTAAGATTTGGATTATGGCATGTTGCATTCCTTACCTAGATTAGGAAATATTTTCTTGTCGAGATATTGGCTGAGTTATTGAATGATTAGTGTTCTTTAAATATTGCATTTATGTTTATGATCCATATGCAAATGCAAGGTGATTTTTGCTGTCTGTTTAGTTTGAAATTAGAGGTAAAGGGTTTTAATGGCTTATGTTGCCTCAATCTTTTGTTTTCCCCTTTTTTGGTTGGTTTATGGTGTTAGAAGATTACAGAACAAGGTGCCGTTAAATGAACTTTTGTGGTTTGTTGCTAACCTTGAATTTCTCTTCAATGACCCAATTTTAAATTGAATGTGGTTGTTAATGTTTGCGTAATCACTAAAACAGAAGAGAAGAACCAATGCATGGAATGCTTCCACTTTATCTCTTGTCTGTTGGCATTTTATTTTATCCTCCCTATCCTCCTGCATATTGATATCGGTTCGATTAATTTATGGTATGTCATTGCAGCAAAGAGATTGCTAATTTTCATAGGCCAAAAGCAGTGTGGTACCCTCGTGACAATAAGACAGCTGGTAAAGAACTAGAGAAGCTGTCAAGCCAAGGGCCTATGAAAATAATACTCCAAAGTTTGGGAGGTAAAGGGACTAAAGTATATGTTGATGCTGAAGAAGCAGTCTCATCTCTAAAATTAAAAGCTGGAAAGAAGCTTGGTATGTTTCCCCTTCTATTGTATTCTTTTGTGGTTACATGGTTAGACCTACTGATCGCGGTTGCTGCTTTTGTCTTCTGTATACTGCAATTTACACACGTTGGTTGAATTATGTTTCATCTTTCACAATTTGTGTTCAGATTTCAGACCTTCTGAAGCAGTCAGGATAATTTATTCTGGGAACGAGTTAGAAGATGATAAGACACTTGCGGAGCAAAATGTGCTGCCCAATTCTTTGCTTCATCTTGTACGTACAAAAATACATCCTTTTCTAATGGCACATGTGATTCCCGGTGAGCATAAGTCATTGCGTCCTCCAGGAGCTTTCAAAAAGAAGTCTGACCTCTCTGTCAAAGATGGCCATGTTTTTCTAATGGAGTGAGCATCTTCACTTGACATTTTACTTCTAGAGTTTTAATATATTCTTAAAGGCTTAATTATGTACAAAGGTGAGTTGGTTGTTGGTGCATAGGATTTGTTTCTTACATTAAGAGTGGTCCTGTATTCATTTTTAGCCTATCTTTGCGTTAAAGAGAGACGATCCAGGACATTTATCATTCTATAGTCAATGCTTTATTCATTTTTTTCATCTTGATCTGATAATTCCAACAACCGACCTTTGTATTCTTAAGCTTACTGGTGTTGATAATTTTTTTTTGCTACTAAGCTTTTTCATGATCCTTAGCTGCAAACGCTTCTAAAACTAAGAGTGAAAATGCATACCCTCTACTACTAGTGAGCTTGACCATTGACTCTTGACTTGGGAGGTGTTTTGGTGTGTGGGATGGAGTTAGCATGAGAATTGTTATGACCCCACATAACCTATAATATATAGTTGGCATGTTACAGTTGAGCAGATCAACATGATTGTTGGATTGAAGTGGGTATGGGTGCTAGGAGACTAGGGGATAATAAGATTTTGTATGGACTCATGAACCCACCTTAATATGAACAGGACTGGTCGACATATTATACGCCATCACTAACCTGATTTTTAGATTGGGGACAATCTACCCATTAACTAGAGTTGATAGGTCGAGTAGTGACCATTGCTATAGGGTGTTTTTGTCATTTACGAATTGCTTAAGAAGATTTGTGAGTTGGTTTATGGTGCTTGATGTTTTGCCTCTTTTTTTAATTCTTTAAAGCTATTCAAACATGATCTTATTGATCTATCTTTTTTGCATGCTCTATGGTTAGTTTCAGCTGGGGCTGCGTTGAAAGCTGAAAAATCCATTGAACTATCGGTTTGGGAAATACTTTTTTCCAAACACTTGAGATTTGTCATTCCAATGACTAGAAATTATAATACCCGTCCCAATTGGGTTGCTCTGTTGTGCAAGGAGAGTTAGGATATCTGAATCTTTGATCATGATGTTGACTGCTCTATATCTTACAGTTGTCGTTATGATAAGATATCATATGGCTTCTGTGGTTATGTTATATTCTGTTTTTCTTGCCATGCAAATAGTAATTGAACACCATTCATGTCATAATAAATGCCTATATAATACATACGTAGAAATTCATAGGATGTGTGTGTGCACTAAAGAGAACGTTGTGTATTGAATTACGAATTTCGTTCAAAATTTTTTGCTATACAGATAGTGGCCGGAACAAGAATGGTAGTTTCTCGATGTGCTTTTGGGGAGGGATTGGAATTTGGAGGAACTTGGTACATTATCAGGCCCTTAAGTAGACTTTGATCAATGACACTTGAACTGATCTCGCACACTATTATAGTCACTGGAGCTTCAGATGGAAATATTGATGTTTTGGACATATGGTTTTGGAAAAAAGCATGAATATACACTGTCGTTGCTCTGAGTAACGTGCTCCACATGAACTGATGTGCTTGGTGTAGATGTATGTTTAAATAAAGTATAAGTGATCACTTGGAATCCTTAAGTTCCTTAACACTATTTGGCTGAGCTTGTGAACTTACTATCTTCTAGGAAAGTTTTTTTCCATTGTCTGCTCTTCTTATTTTCTTTGTTTATTGTGGTGATTCCATTGTCTTTTCAAGAGTTATAATTGCATCCCTGTCTTGATCTGATTTTGGTCATGTCTTGATATAGATATTGTTTACTTGTGTATTTGCAGGTATTGTGAAGAGAGACCTCTATTGCTGGGAAACGCTGGGATGGGTGCAAGACTCTGCACTTATTATCCGAAATTATCATCTGACGATCAAACTGTTGACTCATTGCGTAGCGCTGGGAACAACTTGGGAACTGTGCTTACCCTTGATCCAGCTGACAAGTCACCTTTTTTAGGAGACATAAAACCTGGTTCCTGCCAGTCAAGTATTGAGACAAATATGTACAGGGCCCCAATATTTCCGCATAAAGTTGCTTCTACTGACTACTTGCTTGTTCGTTCGGCCAAGGGAAAGCTGTCCATAAGGCGAATCAATAGGATGCATGTTGTTGGTCAACAGGTATCACTTTCTTGGTCATTTATTGCTTTAATGCCAGGTTATCTTTTGGGATATGCTTGAAACTGTATGTATTGTTTTTGGATGAAAGTTTAGCCATAAAGCCAATTTAGCGTCCAGGAGACGTTACAACCATACCAACTACAAAAAGCCCCATCCTACCACCATGAAAGCAGGATCCTAGCAACTTGATCAAACATCCCACACAAAACTTTAATGTGCTCACATCATTATTGTCATTACAGCAAGCACGAAGAAAAACAATCAAAGCTTGATCTAAACTTCAACATCCTACCCAGAACTAGCTAAGGATATATAAGTAACAGTATGATACACAGAACGATCCAAAATACCAACGATCAGCCGTGGACTTCTGGGAGTCGCAACTGCATTGCAAAATAACGCCCTCAAGACCCTTTTGCTCTTTCAGTGTCTCCTTTTCCCAGCCTTTATCCCCTACCTACACCTCATACATTTGGGTTGGCATGAACTATTTCCAGGCATTCTACCCCTTTTACATCTCATATATTTCAGTCGCCACCTATTTTCCCCTATCTTAGGATTATTCTTTTATCCTTTGTCACTTCCTAGAGTGATACTCCCTTGAGTACCTCTCTTGTACTTCAAATGATGTGGAGAGCCTTCGTTGAAATTCTTGCTTTCTCTACTTCTACACTCTGGAATATAGTATTCCCTCTCATAAGGTCTCGATAGTTCCTTAGCAGGCCTTCTTTGTTTATAATTCTGAATTTCATTTCTTTTGTGTATTCCATGCACTCCACGGCTTCAGAATCACTCACAGCTGCAGTTCTTGTGAGTTGTAACCAGAGGACGCTCCTCTTCCTGTACGTTGCTAGTATCATTTGTGTCAATACCTGATTCAACTGTTGTTTAAGATCCGTTATTCACTCCGATACAATTCCTGAAGGAATTTCCATCGGCCTAATTGCACTCTATGTTCCTTGGCTCTATCGGCGCATAGGAGATTAGGCCAGTGAATCAATACCAAGGCCCCTCTCCTCTAGAGTTACTGGCTCTACTTCAAGAGTAGAATTCCCACTTAGTAGACAACCCTCAACGTTATGCATTTTGGTACTGTTACCATTGTCCCCATTCATCGCTCCTTTATTATCTTCCTGGTTATCTTTATTCATCTCATGAGACAACAACTTTGTTGGCATATCACCTCAGACAGCCGTCATTGATGTTTCTCTGGCATTCTTCTTTCCTTGTGGTTCAACATAGACACCGTGAAGCTTATATATGTAAGCCTTCAACTCCTTTTCTCCCATTTGAACAATAATCTCTTCCAGGATAAATTCATTCAGGAAGTTTCAGCACACACATTATTTTCCACCATTTCATCATCAACATGGATAACTTTGCCAACAACTTCAACAATTTTCAAGATCCGTACTGCCTCCCAACCGGCTATTGGGAGACCCCAAATCGCAATTCATACTTTCTGTTTCTTTGCTTTCACATTTAAGGAACATCTACTAAATTTGATTCCAATCTCATCACTAAACCCTAAAGTAGAGCTTTTTCACAATCATCTTTCTCAGTAAGATGTACATGATTTTAGTTGCACATAGGCACATCATGGCCTCAATACCTTTCCACTCATAACTGAGACAGTCTCCACTTTCCTCTATGTTACCCAAACATCTAGCTCCACGATCAAACTATGTCTCACCCTGTTTAGCTTCTCATCACTAGGCGCTAGTTTAATAACTCTAGCTTGCTTCTGTCTTCATCTCCTGTAATTGAGCCATCCCCGAAGCAACTGATCTTTCAAGTCTCAGTAACCATCTTCATTCTCCATTCTAATTATCCATTCATGTACAATTTGACCATTTTTGTTCTGGTTTGGCCACAAGCCTCTCCCCTTTCAGTTTGGCGCCGTTCAAAGCTCAATTTGCTTCCAGTGCTCCTCTAATATCGTCAAACACGATGAAGCTGAAGGATTGGGGGTTGGTTTTTCTCTCGTGCAAGATGTACATATGTTTAATTCCATCCATGTGCGTAAGCAAATACTGCCCGCACAGCAAGAAAATCTGTGGATATTATCCACACAAATCGTTGATGAATGAAGACGGCTTCTCTCCCTCCTTCAATTGCAGAATCAAGCTCACCTCCTCTCTCCTTGTTAGGAAATTTTGTGGGGCTAGCTGCGGCTGAGTATTAAATTTAGTTGTAGAGCTAGGCTGAAAACTGAAGAGTTGATTTTGGCGGTCGGGTGATTGGCTGTAAAAGGGTCAATTTGTGGTAGCAGGTTTTGTGACGATTGTGGTAGAACTGATGGAAACAGTGGAACTGGGAATTGCAAGAGCAGTGAGTGATGCTGGGTTAGGGCGATACATTAGGAAAAGGGATGGTTGAACTGTGGGAGATAGCAGGGAGGAGAAAGAAAAGAGGAAGGAATCATCGCGATAAAACGACTTTGAAACTGTACCAAAACATATCGTATTTGATGGTTGCATTTTTCTTGCATGTGCTGCGGCATGGGAATTTAGATTAAGCAATAGCAATGAGCAAATTAGTGAAGTAATGAGCTTAATCTAACTAAAATGTTTGCATTTCGTTTATTGGAAAAAGGATATTCACGGCCTCGCCAAATGTTTCAGCTGTATTGAGTTTTTGTCGTACAATACAGCTGTTGACCTTCATTGCGAATGCAGTGAGACTTGAGCCTCTGTTATCATTTTACCTTCATATCTGTGTCCTCAGCTTATTCTACTGGTGGTTGGTACGCAGGAACCTCATATGGAGGTTATGTCTCCTGTAGCTAAAGGCCTGCAGACTTACATGATGAACAGGCTCTTGGTACATATTTACCGTGAATTCCGAGATGCTGAAAAACGTGGTGACGTTCCTTGCATTCGAGCTGATGTGCTGTCCACACTGTTCCCTAACATAGCCGAGCCTCTTCTTCGTAAAAGATTAAAACATTGTGCAGATCTGCAGGTACACTTTTTACTGTAAAAATTTAGTTACTGGAACTGCATAATTTCTTGGAGTCTTGATTTCAAGAGTTATGTAATGCTTGGAACTGCTTACAATCATTTGCTGAGTATGTTGCTTTTGTCAATACCATTAGAAGAGATCCAATGGGAAATTGCTTTGGGTCAAGAGGCGAAATTTCCACATTCCATCTGAAGAGGAACTCAGAAGGATGGTTACACCAGAGAATGTGAGTTCATTCTGAAGTGCAATATTGATTAAACTCTTCATCTTATTACTTGTGCATTGGTTTGGGTTCTCATTGATCTCAAGTGGTAGCGTAATTTTGATTCCTATTTGATTGGTTTAGACGCTGAAGAAACACTATATCTTAGCCCTCTTCCTGTAGTCCACTTCCTCTTGGGCTTCATGCCAACCATGACCATACAGCTATTCTCTGAATTCCCCATTTGCTCATCTGGCTGCATTCGACTTATTCACTCGTGCATTCACTGGTTTGCACCTAGGAAAGATATCATATACTTCTTTGCTTGTAGTTTAGCATGCTCTAAAACGAGCCTCTAATATGCAACCCTAGTATACAGTTCAGCTCCTTGGTATTTTCATTAAGGCTTGTCAGTTATTCTCAAACGAGAATCACTCTTGTCGTTTATGTTTTGAAAGTAAGAAGCATTTTTGTCATCCTTTCGAGGACTTTACATGAAATATGCAAAACAATTGTTCTATATTTTACCACTTCGAAAATTCCTTTTATTTCCTTCACTGAAGCTGTTTCATAAGTCCTACAAACATGCACACTAGTCTGTCTATGTAAGAACTGTATCCTTTGCTGGCATTCCCTTTACTCTTTTGGCTTATGCTTGATTCTCACTGCTAAGATTACCCCTGCATTATGCATCCCGCATTTTCTCGTTGTGCGATTAGGCTTTGATTTCTGCTGTGGATTTATTATAGATTTCTGCACATGGCTCTCTAAAGTCCTCTCTCTTTTCTTGGATGTAGGTGTGTAGCTATGAGAGCATGCAAGCTGGCTTGAATCGGCTAAAACGCCTTGGAATCACAAAATTGTCTCATCTAACTGGTCCTACACAGCTAGCTAGTCTTTCATCTGCCATGAATCTCCTCCCTGATGAAGCAATTGCTTTAGCTGCCTCATCACATATTGAGAGAGAGCTGCAGATTACACCATGGAACCTGAGCAGTAATTTTGTTGCCTGTACAAGTCAGGTAAATTTTGCAGTGCTGGATTATGCTAATGATGTACTTATTGATCCCTGAATGGAGTCACAGTATATTAGGGGATATGTTTTACTCATTTCCTTGTTGCAATAATTCCTTATAATGTTTGGCTTCTCTTTCTAGGATAGAGAGAACATTGAACGTTTGGAAATTACTGGTGTTGGTGATCCCTCTGGTAGAGGCCTTGGTTTCAGTTATGTTCGGCTTGCTGCAAAACCTCCTGTTGCCACTGTAAAGAAAAAGCCAGTCGTAGCTAAAGGTTCCACTGTCACAGGGACAGATGCTGATCTACGTAGATTGAGCATGGAGGCTGCGCGAGAGGTTTGCCTAGTTTCTCAGTGTATATTTTCTGTATTGAGTAATGGATAATATAAGGAAAATCTCTTGAAAGTAACTATGGTGCTTGCTAATACATATTCTGTCATAAATAGAGTGAACAGAGTGAAAATGTTCTCCTTGCTTCGGTATTGCTCAATTGTTGAAGTGGCCTTGCTGGTTGAATATTTGTGCATCAGTTAGCTAACGTCCTTAGCTGTCAGGATAGTTTAGCCTTGTCTTTTCTTGTATGCGAAAAAATGCACACCTTTTTTTGCCTTTATTTTTTACTCTAAAGGCGGGTGATGTCCGGTAGGCACTGATTGAATGTGAGGTTTATGGCGCCACATGCAAAAACCTCAATGACATTATGGTGGATTGTGTTCAGATTTCGAGGGAAGCATGGTAGCCATAATTTAAGTACCATATTAATTCTGAGAGTCTGCTGATTCACTCATTTTGATGACCGAATGGGGCTGTACAAGCCTCATGTATTGGAGGACACTAGTGGTTATCTCCATTTGGCACTGTTAGACCTTGGCTTGTGCAGTAACGCAGGGGAAAATGTGAAAGGAACAGATGCACAAGATTCACTTGTTGACTGTTATTTATATTACATACTGTCTGCTATATGTTTTCAGACTTCATGAGTGGTTTGTGAAAGAGGTTATATTTGAAATGAAACGGTCCTACCAATTGATTAGTAGTTGGAGTTACAAGACCTTTTTTTAGCTTTTCCGGTTACATCTCTAAAGCTGCTGGGGATTATTTTTTACTTTATCAGGTACTTGTGAAGTTCAATGTTCCAGATGAACAGATTGCAAAACTAACACGTTGGCACAGAATTGCTATGATACGCAAGCTATCCAGTGAGCAGACTTCCTCTGGAATTGATATGGATCCAATGACAATAAGCAAGTTTGCTCGCGGGCAGAGGATGTCTTTTCTCCAGCTTCAGCAGCAAACACGTGAGAAATGCCAAGAAATTTGGGAGCGACAAGCTGAGTCTCTCCAAGCTGCTGATGGTGATGAAATAGAAAGTGATTCTGAAGCAAACAGTGACTTGGATTCATTTGCTGGGGATCTGGAAAATCTGCTTGATGCTGAGGAATGTGAAGAAATGGAAGAAGATGATGATGATATGGAGTTTAAGCATGAAAAGCTCAAGATGAGAGGGCATCCCTCTCAAGCTCAGTTGGAGGAGGAGAATGAAGATGAAGCAGCTGAGGCCGCAGAGCTCTGTCAGTTGCTCATAAATGGTATAGCTTCTGCTTTCCTCCATTTGCTTCCTTTCTTTTAATATGTCGATGTTCATTACTTTATGTCTAAGAAGTTTAAGAGAACCTCAGTAGGATGGCACTTGGATTATTAGACATTATCTCTTTGTTTGGATATGGCGAAGATAATTGTGCTGACTCCAACGATTTTCAGACTTCAAAGCTGATGGGAAGAAGAAACTAAGGCCCAAACCTGTCCCTGGGAAGTTGAGTTTGCAACCAAAAGGTCACGCTGCTGATACAAAGTTGAAAAAGAACATTGTAGCCAAACAAAAAATTGGATCATCAACTCCTAGTGGCTCCTTCACGACTAAGCAGGGCAATGCTCATGTTCAAATTGAGGTAAGCAGGGATTTGCTTTTATGGTACCTGGTGAGGTTGGTTTTTATGACATTATATTGGAAAGCTTCAGTTGTATTTAACATCGTGTTCGTGTTGCAGACTGAGGCTTCTAAGCATGTAATACCCGGGACGCAAAAAGAGGCTAAGACAAGTGAACCACGGGTTAAAATCAAAGCATATGGGGGGAAGGTTGTTTGTTTTACATCTTCCTACATAAAGTTTGTTAGCTCTTAATATTATCTTCTTCATTGTTAACTAACTAGGTTATCGTAGTTCCTTTTGAGTAGTTTGTGCCTGACTAATTGTCTCAAAGTAAGCTCGTTGAGGATGCTTAAATTACAAGTACTTTCAAAGCTACCAAAATCAATTAGGGAGCAACTCTTGTTAGCAGAGGAAGCGAGCATCTTCGCTATAACATGAAAGTTGTCATGTTTCCTCTTTTCACCTGTATATTGTCTCTGCGGATAACTTACTTTTTTAGAGAGCTTCAACAATTTAATTTTGCTTTTGAAACATTATTAACTTCTAAGCTGAAAAGGAGCACGCTTCCTGTTGTGGCATCTTAATTCTAATCCAGACTTCTGACTACAGAAGTGAAAGAGCAGGGATTTGGAGCTGGATAAGAACATAATTGGAACTTTCATAATTAGATACTGGCACGTATTGTCTTTCATATTTAGAATTACCTTCCTTTTCGCTAGATCTCAACTTTTTTGTGTCTTATTACCCCATGCTTGTTTGTGTTACATTTTTTTACCGCCTGTTATTAGGCAATGTTGTCCGTAATTTCATGTTTCTGTGCTACTGAACCTAATGCGGAATGCTTATTTTGGATGCCAGATCTTAAAAGAAAGGAAATCAGCTAGGGAGAGGTTTGTCTGTGGTGCTTGTGGTCAGGTTCGTTCCTGATAACATCATCTGCGTTTACTCTGTTTGCTCACGCTGTTTGTAAGCATATATATATATAGCTCTTTCTGTTATTTCAGCTTGGCCATATGCGAACAAACAAGAATTGTCCAAAATATAGAGAGGATCCTGATGCTGCACCGGTGAACACCACCAGTCAGGAAAAGGCATCAGAGAAACCCAATTCGGTGGATCCATCGTCTCTAACAGAACCGAAGCCCAAGAAGCTTATAACTAAAACTGCTCCAAAATCCACACCAGTTGATGCTCCCAATCCATCATCTCAGACAGAACCTAAGCCCAAGAAGCTTATAGCTATAACTGCTCCTAAACCCACACCAGTTGATGCTCCAGTTCCATCGTCCCTAACAGAACCTAAGCCCAAGAAGCTTAAAACAGCTCCAAAACCCACATCAGTTGATGCTCCAGAAGGTGAAAAGATCAATGTGAAGCCTAAGTCTTTAAAGTTCAAGGTTGCCTCTAACGATAAAACTCCTCCTGAGAAGGTTACTTCAGGGCCCACTGTTAGCTCTGAGCAACCAAGCACCTCGGAGGCTGAACCTGGCAGCAAGCCTGCTCACAGTAAGCCGTCGATTGTTATAAAGCCTCCTGCTGATACTGTCAAGGAGCAACCTTCTAGTAAGCCGTCAATTGTTATAAAGCCTCCTGCTGATACTGTCAAGGAGCACCCACGCAAGAAGGTCGTCTTCATACGACCCAAAGAGTCCACAAGCAGCATGGATCAAGGGAGGAGTTATGATGGTGGAGTTGATGTAGGTTTTAGAAAGACCAAGAAAATTGTTGATCTGACTGAAGGGGTGATTACGAATAGGAGACAGGACAGAAATATTTTAATTGGGGAAGCAGTAAGAGGGAAAAGCAAAGAGAATAAACAAAGAATGTGGGAGGAAGAAGAGAGGAGAATGGCTGAGAAGCAGAGGGTGGAGACAGCGAGAAGGATTTATGTGGAAGAAATGAGACTGAGAGAAGAACAGAGGTTAGATGAGCTGAGGAGATATGAAGAGTCCTTAAGAATCGAGAGGGAGGAAGAAGAACGCCAAAAGGCCCAGCAGAAAAAGAAGAAGAAGAGAAAATTGGAACCGCAGGATGACCCTGTCGAAGACTTCCGGTTGAGAAGAAGTAGTAACAATAATAATAGTAGTAGATTGGTTCCAGAGAGAGACCGGAGTGCCAAAAGGAAGTCTGTGGTTGAGTTGGGGAGATACAGCAACGAGAGCACCCCAGCAACCAAGAGACGAAGAGGTGGAGAGGTAATGCTGTTACTGTTTCTTTTTGTTTCAATTGGTCCTTATTTTCATTGTTCATCTCCTCTGCTCCGGAGTATTATCTGTATATATATACATATTATTGTAGTCTGTTAACTTGTTAGGACTTAATTTTCTCTGGTACAGGTTGGCCTTGCCAACATTTTGGAGAACATTGTGGAAGCCCTAAGAAGCAGGGTTGAGGTATCTTACCTCTTCCTGAAGCCAGTGTCAAAAAAAGAGGCTCCAGACTATCTTGACATAATAGACCGCCCTATGGATCTCTCTACCATAAGGGACAGAGTTAGAAGATTGGAGTATAAGAACAGAAAGGAATTTCGCCATGATGTGTGGCAAATCACGTACAATGCTCATGCGTACAATGACATGCGAAACCCAGGTATCCCTCCTTTGGCTGATCAGCTTCTGGAGATTTGTGATTATTTGTTGGATGAGAATGACATGAACCTGACCGAGGCTGAAGAAAGCATCGATGGCTTGTGATTAGGCGATAGGTTATTGAGGAACCTATTGATTTATAGTTTTTACCATGCTATCCATGAGTGAGTTGGGTGGAGGGTATAATTTAAGTTATCCCTTCCCCCTTTTGTTCCCCTTCGTCTCTTATACAGCGTTGTTGTGGCAACATAGAGGTTAACAGGTGATGTGTAAAAAGTTGTACCTTTTGAATATATATATATATAGATATAGATAGATAGGGCTGGCTATCTTATACGCAGCCTTTTGAAGCCCGACATGGCGTGGGAGGGTTTTTGTTTGACGAACTTAGGGAAACACCAGATCCCCAAGCCAATCTGTGCAGCTGTGCGTCTTTTGTCGCTTTGCTTGTACTGCAGAGCCGATTCATGAATGGCCTTCTGCTTTAAAGTTTCTTTTCATGCAACCTAGCTAGCCAACACCAGATTTTAGAAATTAGATACTGTTATTGCTATGGCGATGCTAGTACCTGTCATACAAGATGATAAGATAAATTAGGTTGCATTTTCCGCTTTCTACCGTCTATTTTCTGCATCGTTTGTTTCCTTGTGCATGGAGTAAGATGTAAAAAAAAACGATACCGGATGCCGAGATGTCTTACTTCATCGTCCCCCGCCTGGCTACACAGAACTTCGCCTAAGAAGTTTGTCAGCAAAGTCACAAATAAAACTAGTTACACACTTGCAATCACACTAGAAAGTTGAGTTAATGTGTGATATGATTACGTTATTGCAAAGCTCTATTAATCAAATACTATAAAAGGGGACGAAGTATTTAGCATTGTATTCTCTTTCTTTCAGAAAATACAGAAGATAATACTACTTTTTCTCCTCTGCTCTTTTTTCACACCCGATTCTCATGAGAGGTTGAAGACTCCTTTCCTAGCTATCGCTTTTGTTTCTTGACGATTCTATCATCACAATTCAGCATGAGATCCTAGTAACTCCACAAGGTATTAGAGCTTTGTTTTGAGCGCTGAATTCCTCTTGCCACCTTTTTGTTCTCTGCAGATGGTGTCATCAAGATCCATCGGAGAAATTCTTGAGCCGATCGCTACTGGGAAAGAAAATAGCATCTACATGTTGTCAGATCCTTTATGTGTAGCCACTTTAGACCATCCAGGAATGTTACAGTGGAGAAATTTGGAGGACCGGGTTTCCAAATGAGGAAGAAGACAATTTTGATTTCTCTAAGAATGAAAAATAAAGTCGGTCTTGTTGATGGAACAATTACCAATGAGAAGCACGCTAGCGCTTGGGATCACTGCAACAATTTGGTGATGTCCTAGCTGCTGGACGTGCTTGGGAAAGACATTTGTGAGAGTTGTGTACCTTCCTACCGCCAAAGAAGTTTGGGATAGTCTGTTAACCACTTACGACCACATGATGAGAGCGTGAGTCAGTACTATGCGAAGTGGAAGAAATTGTGGGTTGAGCTTGGTTCTGTAGTGACTTACTCAACTGGCAGATGCTGCAGCTGTGGTCAGACATGCAAGTTGAAGAAGATGCTTGAAGAAGACAGACATTTGGACTTTCTCATGGAATTAAATGAGAATTATGCCAACATAAGGGGAAATATTTTGGTTAAGAATCCTTTACCTTCGATGGAAAGTGGATATGCTCTTGTCTTGGCTGAGAGAGGCAAAGAGAACAACAAGAAGAGATGTGAAGGAACTAGTACTACTTTTGCCAATGCTGTTTCTGGAACCAATACTGGAATAGGTTTCTGCCCGCAAAAAAAACTTGAATGGCAAAATTAAAACAAAGGAAGATAAATTTCTTGCTCTTTTTGTGGAAAGTCTGGTCATGATGTCAACACTTGCTACAAAAAGCATGGCATTCTAAAAGGGTGGAAATTCGGAAAGAACAGAAAAGCCATGTCAAATGGTGTGGTTACTGAGAATTTTTGAACTAATTAGTCACAAGACACTGAGATTCCTGGTGTTTCTCTACAACAACTGTCTCATCTGATCAGTTATTTGAGTGAGCATGGGAAACAAGGAAAAAGACTTTACTCATTGCAACTTTACAAGTAAAGTTCAATTTACTTATTTCTGCCTTGGAAGTTGGAACTATAGTAGACAAAATAATATATCAGGTAAAATAATTGGAGCTTAGATAATATTGCTTCAGATCATTTGACTAGTAATCAAGAATTATTTGTTACTAGAGACAAGATAGGCTAGTGTCACATGGTTAGCCTACCTGATCGTAGTCTCCAAAAGGTTCATGTCATGGGAAATGCTGCCTTGGATCCAGAAATCATATTAAATAATGTTCTTCTTGTTCCTAGTTTTAGGTTCAACCTCATTTCTGTTAATAAGCTTGTTAAACAGATGATGTGCAAACTTATTTTCTATGAAGAGCATTGTTTGGTGAGGACCTGATCTTGGACTATGAGGAGAAAGTTGGAAAAGAGAAGGATGGATTGGTTTACAACTATTTTTACAGAGAAGAGAACAAAATTTGAAGGTGAAAACTTAGAGAAAGTAGGGTTGTATATTGGCATAACCAATTAGGTCATGTTCCAACAGATAAGCTAGTGAAGTTAGAGTTGATAAACAATGTTGATGTTCCAACTGTTTTAAATTGCGACGCCTGTCACAAGACAAGAGGTTGTAGGCTTCCATTCAAAAATTCGGTCAATAAACAGAAACTACTATGATCTAGTTTACTTAAACATCTGGGACCCATGCTTTAATGAAAATCATGATGGGAGTCGATTTTCATAACCATAGTGGAGGATAAAAGCAGAAGTACGTGGGTGAGATTAATGAAAGCAAAATCAGAGGCTACATATATTTGATAATATATTTTGTTCACATGGTGAAAACACAGTTTGAACGACGAATCGAAGTTATCAGACAATGCCTACGAGTTAGGATTGTCAAAAGCTGTTATATCATTCTTTTGAAGCAAATGTATAATTCATCAAACTACCTACCCTCCCACCCAACATCGGAATGGAATAGTAGAACACAAACATAGATATATACTGAAGACAACTAGATCGATTTTCTTACACTCTGGTGTTCCTTTGATCTATTAGGGAAAATGTGTTTTGTTTGCCATTTCTGATCAATCGACTGCCCAGTTCTAAGCTAGGTGGAATGACACCTCATGAAGCTTTATATTAGAAGAAGCCAGATTATGAACACCTCAGAACCTTTGGTTGTCTAGGTTTCGCTCTTGTCACATAGAGCAACAGAAAGAAATTTGATCCCCGTGTTGATAAATGTGTATATCTTGGTCACAGTTTTCAAGCAAAAGGACACAATTTATTACGGTTAGTTGACAAGAAAATCATTATTAATAGGGATGTCAGGTTCTTTGAAGTATTTCCCTTTTCTAGTCATTCTGTAGAATCAAGTCAAGTTGTGCAATCAGACCATTTTGTGTCTGTTCGCCTGATGAAGATGAGAATATACTTTAACAGAGTTATGATTCTTTTGATTCAAGACATGTTTCAGATACTACCCACACTCCTGAAGTCATAACTGATGTTGTTCATGATTACTTTGATCAAATTTCTGTTGTCCTCTCACCATAAAATAGTTCTCCACAAACAGAAGGCATCCCCAAGATTAATCAGCAAGCAAACAACTCTCATCTTAATCTTACTGAGTATAATTCTGTTATAGTTGTTCAAGCACCAGTTACTCCTGGAACAAATCTTAATTTGTGAAGATCTAATCGACAACATGTGCCTCATAGTCATCTACGAGATTACTTTGTCGGTTATGCAGATACCGACCACATCACTGAACAAGATGATTTTTCTCAAATCATCTAAAACAGATTGTCCCATTCAGGTGCTGAACATGTAGTTCTCAATGTGGAAATGTTGACTGATATCAAGCCTTACTTTCTGCAACTAGTAATAGTTGTGTCCTATCTGTCTAACAATAGCAGGATCATGATGTTGATTTAATAGAGCCTGCAAATTATTTTGAGGCTTGCACCAAATTCTACTGGTGTAAGATCTATGGAGGATGAGATACATGCCTTAGCTACGAATGATACTTGGGAACTGACATCTTTGTCCAAAGGTAACGGTTACCTTCTTTAATTTTAATTGCCCAGTCGTTTGAGTCACGACCGGTCTGTTTACACAATACTACCGGTAAAAACGCCTTCTTGTTGTGTATGGTCGCATTTATACAATTTCTATCGGTAGAGAGCTTTCCGGCTGTGCCTGGTAGTCACTTGGCAGTTATGATCGGTAGTGTCCCACTTCAAACAGAGTGTCCATTTTTATGCATCTAATATGGACATTAATGAATCTGCAATTAACTACCTTTTTTTCTCATGTAAAAAAACCGATGTGAATCGGGTTGGTGGACAACACTTGTTTTTCCTTTGTCCAGGGAAAAAATAGACGGGGCAGATCATTTTTATAGTCAACAAGCAATTGACAACTTAACGCTACTAGATTGTTGTTGTTATGGATATTCTATAAACTGGTTATATAAGCATCTATACTACCTAATTTAACTCATTGTTGCATCTATTTTACAACTTAAGACTAGACTGTTGTCGTTAGGAGTATTTTGTATACTTTGATTGATTCGTGCATTTGTGTGTATGTTACTGATTTGTTAATTCCTCGTTGTTGACAAATTTGTTGGTGTACCAACCTGTTGCGACTAATTCCCTTGTGCAAATGGTAAAGTTGATTTTTTTAGTTTGAGTCAAGTTGTTTTTTATTAGAAATCCTAATGACATTGGTTTATTTATCTCCATGATGTATCTTTTTCATATGTGATTATGGCTTGTGAGCTCGTGTTAAAACCTGTTGCTCTATGATCGAGTGTAGTGTAGGTATGTTTTTGTTGTGATTTTCTTTCTTTTGCGCTTTATGGCATTTGAAAAGATTGTGATGGTTTAGTGAACTGGTTTGGGTGTTTTGAATTTTCTGTGCACTTGGCATTTGATTCCTGGTTAAGTACTCAGTTGATTGAAATAACTATATTTTTCTTTCACACATATTGAAACAGTGACTGCCTCAATAAATGAACTGAATTATCTGTTCTAAATAGTACTAGTAGTTTACATTCTATCAACACATCTTACCCACACCATAGACACACAAAACTGTTGTGTTACTAGTCCATTAGATTGCTATAGTGTTTTTTATGTGATTATTAGTCCTCTTAAAGAAATATCCAGTAATGACATGGGTAGAATCCTTCCCAACAATAACACTAGGAATAGTAGCTTGAACTATCCGCGCTAGCCCAAAATCAGCAATCTTAGGCTTCAAGAACTTATCTAACGATATATTAGTAGACTTAATGTCCCTGTGAAACCTCGGACTTCTCAGTCTTGGAATAATTGATTGTGGAAATTCATGTGGTCTAATTGTAAAGTTCTTGGAATGTTGTGACAATTCAGATTGTTAGTTAGCCTTTTGGATAAGTTTGACAAATTGGTGTGCCCTTCTCAGTTGGACTAAACTATAACCTCTTTTTGAACATATTACAAATGTAAGTTGTATTTTCAAATTAGGATGATGCATGTCTTACACACTTGTTGTTGCTATGTGTAGTCTTTGTACTAGCCCATTAGTGGCTGTTTGTGTTGTTGATTGCTTGTTATTTTCATTTCCATGCTTTTGATGCGCTGAAGTACCTTTCGAATTGTTGGCACATGCTAAGTCCTTGGTCTACCGTCCATAAGTGAGTTTTAACTAAGGTATTTATTTACCTTGAATTTAATGCATACATGATAATTGAGTTTGTAAATCCTTATTGAATAGTGTTAGAGTGTAATATGTTGTCGGTGTTGTAGGTTTAGATTAACTCCCTTAGATGTTATGGATTGTGATTATGAGTTTATAATTATGAAAGAGCAAGATGACATACAGATTTACATGGTTCGATCTTAAAACAATCTAGTCCATAAGGGGTGACAGAGGTTTTTAGTAAGATTAAGAAATACAAGTGAAGAGAGAGAATATTGATGTATGTATAAGAAATAAATGAGGCATTGATTGATATTAATAAAGAAAGAGACAAATGAGCTGGCTTGCTACCAGTAGCGTTGGTGACGCGGGCCACTTCCACGTGGTACAAAGCTGACATCACCCGGGTGGCACTGTCAGGAATGTAGTTTTCTTCCTTTTCCTGGTTGCTCGTTAATCATGGAAAGGAGACACATCAATATTGGGGTATTTAATGATGTGTCAGAAAGATGCACAAGTGAGTGATGGGTCGTCACGCGTTCTAGGTCATGAGTGTTCTATGCAGTCAAGTCAGGGTCATTTAAACAGGGAGTTAGCTAGGGGAAGTGGTCGGGGTTTCATCTAGCAAAACCCGTTTAATTCTGGTCGGCTAATCGTGCTTGGTTTTCACTATGGGACTGGAACACCACTATATGGAAACTTTCCAACAACCTAGCTCTAGCCATTCGGGCTTGAAAACTAGCCACTTTAAACTCTTTGTCCTCATATGGGCCTAAACGTGGAAGGTCTTGTTGTTGTAGTCAACCCATATGTATCCTTATAAACCACTCATAATACTACTCATATCTCAATGTGGGATGGGGGTCTTACATACTATCGGAAACACCACATATGGGCAACTTTTCAACAACCTAGCTCAAGTCATTCGAGTTTGAAAACTAGTCACTTTAAACTCTTTGTCCTCATATGGGCCTAAAAGTGGAAGGTCTTGTTGTTGTATTGTAACACCCCTACTTAATCATCTTATAACTACCGTCTGATCAACCTGCTTAATCAATCATAATAGCAGTAGAAAGTAAACTAAACTCTTATACTAACAGGTGTTACCGCCATTACTCGCCCATGCGAGTAATGAAGCATCCAAACTTAAAACCGAACACAAACGCTTAACTATAACCGTAGTGATGTACAAGAGGTAGATAGAAGTTCAATTACAATACATAATACAATCCGTTTCCCATGAGCATTCTAACACCAAATACAATATACAACCTTAGTGTGAAAACCGGAATCCAAAAACCTAAAACGAAGTATACACTAGAGTTTGTATACTCCTACCCAAAATCCCGTATTTTGGTGTCTTCAGCAGCTACACACCTGTAATTTTGTTTGCATGTATGAAATCAGCCCCTGCTGAGTATGCTACTGTGCAACCGTCATGCACCCTCGGACCCTCAGATTATTTGGTCGAGTTGATATGCGGTTCAATTTACATGCTTATACCGATTATATAATAAACTGTAAAGCAATAATGCATAACACCACCAAACATTCACATTAATAAACATAACAATATAAGAGTACAAGAGTCGTAGTTTAAACAAGTTCTCGTTATTCAGCCTTCAAGGCCCGTTATATTGTTCACGAGTGATACGAAGATAAGAATGTTTCGTATTAAAGTTCATTGTATGTTAGTTCACTACTAACTCAACTCATCACACTCAGCAGTCGTCATGTTAGAAGACGACATGCTATAACCCAATACCCCTATTATGTGGCGGGTCACCAAGGGAGTTGGCCCGTACCAATAGTAGTACCTCTGACCAACCGAATCAACCTGAGATGTTGGAGTTTTAAATAAGTGGAGAGGACCCATATTCGGCCATCCTCTCAGTTTGTGATCACAGCGCACCCAGAACATCTTGGCTTTCCCATACTACCATACTACCATCTCTCACTGAATGATTAAGACACTTAATCATTTTACCTAAGACTCTTCCTAGGTTTCCAGTGAATAACAATTTCAAATGTGTAGTCAATAAGGGCTTATGAATCACTCCTAGAACATCTAGGACAGTCACCATTTGAATACGTGTTTATTAGAGCAGTATTTACCTTCGCTTGATCTAAGGAACATTCTTAGATTACTCGGATAATGTAATTTATCATTACTCAATTCAATGACGTTTTCCTTGTCACTTACCGTACCTTAACTCGGGTACATTGGTATTGCCTTTAGTTTGGTTTATTATTTCGAACAATTAACATTGCTTAACATAATCAGTTAATTTAAGGCATCAATACATAACCATTCACATACAATAATGAATATCAATCACATATATCATCTTAACAATCAAGCACACAAATATCTGGAACCCAAGGAAATACTCAGGAACAATCGGATCACACAATAACATACCATTCACCAATGATAGGCACCAGATGTCCCGTCCCAGGCCCATGTTCTACTCACTCAGATACGGAATACGTAACACTATGTGTTAATCCACTATGATCTAAACCAATTCGGCATTCCCGAATAATAACTAACCCCCCGATAATTAACCCCTTGATTAACTTTCGTCGTAGTCTCGGGTTTTTACTCAAGGTCGGGCTTAGTTATTCAATCCTTTATTTGTGTTAGCCACTAACATGTTGTAATGTTTACAACTCTAGGACTCCATTCACATAGCCTATGTCTTTCATTATAGGCTTTATTATATACTTACACTTATATATATATATATACTCACTTAGATTTACTACTATATGATATTATATAATTGACCTTAGCATTTTAAACCCTCATCTAATCATGAGTTGGTCAACTTGACCCTCTTAGTCATTTTGATTGACTGTCCAAGTCAATTACTCATACAACCCACAATTTAATTCTTGAATTATAAAATTCTTTAAGTATATTCCAAAGTACTCAAATCTTCTCATTATTCCTTGTGACTCATTAACCTCCTTAACTCATACCAAATTCTCCAAGATGTCATTAAGACCCTAGTCTTATTGTAACCTTATGCCACTCTCAACCATATATTAAGACCCATCTACAACTCTTATAATTCACACATTCATCCAAATATACTCAATATCATACTATGTCCACCAAATCTTTCTTAATATTGCAATTCAACCCCAAATCATACACCTTATATGAAATACCCCGAATTTAAATATAGGGATTAAGATTATTCTAATACGTATTTATGGGCCTAATAACGCCTAATTAATATTTGTAAGGAAAAATAAATCCAAAAGGAACGAAGTAACGCTTAAAAAGTGAAAAACGCTAAATAAGCGTTAAATAACCATAAGAGGTACGAGACCTCGGTTAGTGTATTATATGGATTCTTAAGGCTTAATAAGGCCTTAATAATATATGGGAACAACTCCCGAAGAAAACGGATCCAAATAATGTATTAAAATGCTAATAGAGCTTTAGCGCACGTTTTTCGAGAAAACGTGAAAACGTGACTTTAAGAGGTCAAACGAACCCATAAAAATTATAAATCACTAAATAATGATAATTAAGCATTAATGGAAGCTTAATAACCAATAAAATTAAAGAAACTAGAAAATTCCAGAAAACGGGCCAGGTTAGTGAATAGTGCTAAACAGGGTAAATTAACGAGCGTTTTCTGTAGAAAACGAAAAACGCTCCCAGCTTATGTACTGTGTGGGGCCGGTTTTATTATGAGAGCAGCCCCTCACACACACACACAAAGCAAATAAAGAAAGAAAGAAAAAGAAAGAAAGGGAGGAAAAAGTACAAAAAGCAAAAATCACCTCTCTCCTCTCATTTCCCTCTTCTCTCTCTTCTTTCTCCCCCACCGTCACCTTATTCCTCCTCTCTGGTTTGCTGGCGATTTTGAAAACCTCCATGGATACTCCACCTTCTCCTTCATGCTCTAGCCACATACAAGCTCCAAATGCAAAATAAAATACATATCCTTGCTCCCCTCATCATCCTCTACACTTCCCTCTTTTTAGAATTTCAAAATGAGGAAGTTCATCTCCATGGGTTTTCCCATTTCAAAGAGAAAATGGTACCAAAGTAAAGCTTGGAGTCTCCTCTCTCCATTAAGGTAAAAATCTACACGAAAAACTCATGTTTTCTACACCTTCCTTTGTAACCAATTTTTACCCCTTTGTAACGCTCTATTTTTCTCTCTCTTTTGAGCATCATTCCAACCTTCCAATGGTGGTGAGAACATCTTCTTGAACCAAGGGCTAAAACCCCTCTTAAAAGCTTCAAAGAGGTCAACCCTAAAAATTGTGTTTTATAACACTTCAATGAATTAGTGTTAACTAAGGGTTAGTAATTTAATTACACTTGTTTTTATGTTCATTGGGTGATGGGAATGGAGTTTGGCAACTCCATTCCCCATATGACCGATTTGTGCAAGAAAGAGAGAAGGAGGAGAATTGGAAAAGAAAGAAGGAAATTAAGAGCTTAAGGTAAGAGCTCCTTCTTAATGCTAAATTTTAATGCATTAGAGTAATGGGAATGGGTAAACTAATTAAAGAACCCAAAATCTTGTATTAGTATTGAAGTTTATGAAGTTTGAGTATTTATGAGCTTGTATTTGAATTGTAGGCCTTAGAGCCAAATAATTGGTGTATGGGTATTGGTATTGTTGATTGAGTAAGTATTGATGTATTGGTATTGCCTTGAGTGCTGGTAGGACCCATGCAAGGGTGTGGCTAGTTTAGGAATGATATTGGTGAGAATGGATATATGTGGATAAGTGAGAATTGTAGGTGAACTATGGCAAAATTTTAGTAGGAATTATGCATTATTGGGTGACTTGGTGAATGGGAGAACCAAAGTGTGTATTGGATTGAATAGAGATGTTTAGTAATGGAGTGGTAGTTGTAGTATGAGGATATAAGAGTGTAAAATCTGTAGCAAAGAGTGTTAAAATGCATTGGAGAAGTTAGGAGGAAATAGTGTGCAAGACTTAGGAAAATGAGTGTTGGACTTGGGTATAGATAGTGTATTGCTGGGAAATGAATTGGAATGGTCAAATGGAGTTAGAACAAAAAGGTAAACTATCAAGAAGAAATTGGAAAATGCACAAGTGTGCTAAATGTAACAGAGAGGAAGAAAAATCTGTAGCAATCGAACAAGTATTGAGTATGGATTTAACTAATGTTTTGAGGAGGTTTGGAACATGATTAGGCCATGTTTTAGGGGGCTTAAACATGTAGGAAACATGTGGAAAGGTTAGGAAATGATTAGAGGTGAATTAGGGGTCGAAAACTGTCCAAAAACTATAAATTTTGACAGTTCCAGAGGTGGTCTGGGTTTGAAAATCGGTACGCAAACCCGGACCATAGCAAAAACACGGCAGAAAGACTTCCCAGGGGGTGGTCCGGGTTTGTAAACCCGGACACAAACCCGGACCACATGTAAAAATGGCCAGAACGTGATTTCAGTGTAACAGAATGTGTTTTAAGGGTGTGTAATGATGGGGAAGTGAATGGTATTGGTTTTAGGTGTTGCTAAGGCCTTGTTTGGTGACCTTTAAAGGCCCTAAGAAGTGTAAACAAGTTTGGGAATGTGATTAAGAAAGTTGTAAGTTTAAGGACATTAAGTTAAACCAAAATAACGGGATAACGGGGTAAGTACGGGAGTAGTAATTATGTATGTATTGTAATGCTTAGTATTAATAGAATCATTTGGCATGTAGTCATTGGTTCAAGAATAAGATTCGAGGAACAAGTGTGAACCAAGGAACAAAGAAACACCCGGTGAAGTAAATCCCAGTGAAAGGTATGATTTCTTCATGCTCTGTATCCTAACCTGGTTACCCCGATTTGTGTGATTATTTGACCACCTAAATAAGATAAATGCATGAATCGGACTTTAATGCACTTACTTGTGCTTGTTTATATTTGCTCTTGCTATATTGCCTTGAACATTTAGTTTGTATAATTCATGAAATGAATAAATGAGAATGGATGTGTATATGTACCTTGTAGTGTACTTGTGTAATGTATTGTGTCTTGTATGTATGTGTATGTGAGTAATGGATTATTGTGTGGCTTGGATGTGTGACTTCTACTAATTCCTAACTACCTAACTCCTAACGTAAGTATTGAGTAAATTGGAATGAGTATAAGTCCGATATAGTTTTGGCCACGCGTGAGGATGAGGAGACACAAGAGGTTGGATCCGATTCCTGGCTCTTAAACTTTTCCACGGCCTAAACCCCTTAAATGGGTAGCAAGCTGGATTAGTGAGCCAAGTAAATCTCGGTGGTGGGACGGTGTAGTCCTTGCCCGGAGGTCCCGACGACTTAACTTGAGTAAGTAAGTAGAGTATGTATGAGTAATGGTCTTGGCTGGTGTAAGTCATTGACCCCGAGTAAAAGAGTAATCTCCACCCGATTAACCCGGGTGGACAAATGAAGCTAACAAGTATTGTGTATGTATTTGTGTATGCGTAATCCGGTAAAGGTGAGTATGTACGGTTGACCTGTATTATCTTCCTTGTATGTATCGAACTGTATGTATGTATCATTGTGAAGTATTGTAGCAGTATGAATGAAAGCATGTATGTATGTATGTATTTGTGAAATGAACTGCATGTATTCGACCAAGTGGTCGGCGTACCCTCGCTAGTACGCGGGGTATGCGGAAGTCATATGCAGCATAAGCTGAGCCCCTAGGGGCACCGTTTTTAGTGTGTAGGTACCCGAAGCGGATATGATCACAGTAAGAGACCGACAGCTATGTTTGGATAGCTAGGAGTAAAATGTAGATAGTAGTGAATTGTATAAGGCTAGTAGCCTTTGTTGTAGAAGTGTACCAAGGGGTTCACCATATGTATCTGGAGAGCATGTAGTTGTGAGAATGGGTAGATGCTAGACTCTTAGTGAGTAAGTGTGAACTTGAAGGCATTGTTGTATCTGTATTTGTATTTGGATCTTTGTAAACTCGGTATGTTGTATTGTAATTATGGAGTATTGTATTGAATGGAGTATTGTAGTACTTGGTTGGTAATTGGAGTGTGTATTGTATTTGTGTAGTACTCGGATATTCCGGTCCATCAGACCGATGCTGTATGTAGTAGTAAGCCTTGTTAGTCACGTGGGTGGCTAACGACATTGTATCACCCTCCGTTGTGTAAGTATGTATCCGCTGCGTGAGTATGGATGTATAAGAAGATTGGACGGTAATGACGGTATTAGCGGTAGGGGTGTTACATTATAACATTCCCACACTCATTTAGTTTTAACCCAAAGTCCACAACACTTACTTAAAATTACCGAACCACACATACCAAATTCTAACACTTGCCACAATTTTTCCATAATTGCAAATCCACCCTCACTACCTTACAAATCTTACAACTCTATCCTTAGTTCACACTACATCATAATCTCTAAACTTATTCCACTTTCAACCTAGATTTTCCACATTCCAAACAGACCCCAAGTCTGTACAAAATCATCTTTTCACCATGAACTTTCCATATTTACAAAGTGGCCCCTAAATGTTCTACAATTTCATTCCTAATCTTCACCTCTTATAACCTTCCAATTAAATTCCAACTTTCAAACCCAAAATTTCCAGAACAGACCCTTGTTGTTCTTCACTCAATTTCCGCCCCTATATTTCCATAAATTCCACTTTGGCCACTTAAGTTTTCCAAAACTTACAATCAACTCCCAAACTTCTCTTAATTCCTACTTTCATCATTCTAATCCCAAACTTTGGTCAATACCTTGATTCTCCTAAATTGACCACATTTTGTTCAACAATCCTCCGATCTTTCTAGATTTTACGGTTTCACCCCCAAATTTTACAAATTTTACATTTTACCCCCAAAGTCCATTTAACTCAAAATTTCTCATCATTTCCTGCTCAAACTTGGTCAACACTTTGACCCCATCTATATTTGACCTCATAATCTTCCTTGACCCTAAATTTTGTTGAAATTATGAAATGGCCCCAAATATTTCTTAAGAGTTTTCACTTATATAACTCCTTAAATCACTTAAACTTGCAATTTGCATTCCTAAATCATCCAAGGCTCAACCACCAGCCTACAATTCAATCTCTACTCTCAATATCCTTTTATTCATCACATATAACTCATCCACCAATTTCACAACTCCATATACACTCATCATAATCCAAAACATCTTTAAGTCCATTTTAGGCACTTAAACCACCTCAAGAAATACCTAAACCTTAGGTAACATCATACCAACCTTCTTAGGTGGTTTTTCTAATCCCAACAGCCCACTCACAAAAAACCTTCACACTACATTGAATATCAATATAGTCCTTTACCTTTAAAGCATTCAAACACCTTAAAATGCTTACAACATTGACCTAAACATTTGGCATTTATTCCAACCATAAACATAGCTTAAATAATCACAAAATAAGCTCCACAATTTGGCCACACTAAAACCTAGGCCACAAGTTCTTGGTATTTGCACAATACTCACATAAACTTCACACACTTGACAATTCAAGTCACAAATCACTAGTTCTCATTACCAAACTTATTAACATGATTTCCTATACATTCCTAGGTCAAAATGACCATTTTCCTCTCATCATTATCGGCCTTCCATTTTTTCTCAACATAGAACAACTTTAAAGCACAATTTAAGCACGAAGGGAGAATGGTTACCTTGATCTCCAAAGGCAATTTATTTCTCCAATGATCTCAGCCTATATATTCAAAATAGGCAGAATTTTCAATTCTCTATGCTCATTCAAGAGTTTGACACAAGGTTCATGCACTAGAGTTTAGATTAGAGCTTACCCTTGATTTAAGGAAGATTTTCACCCATATTTTGCCTTTGATTCTCGGCCTTCTTGGGGGTTTGAATGAACACCATTTTGGTGTGAACAAAGAGGAATAAAATGAGTATAAACATCTAGGGTTCTCGGCCCTTTAATGAATCAAGAAGAAAGTAGAAGCTTAAAGCATGTTTTTACCTTAAACTTGTTGAAACTTATTGTTTCTTTGGGATCTTGATGTAACAATGATTTATCTATGAAAAGAATGAGAAAAGAGTGCCAAGATAAGTTGTGGTTCCCATTTTTAATCAATCAAAGGAAGATGAAGTGCTTAAAGCATATTTTTGTACCTTAAGGATTAATAACTCTAGCTTGGCTTCATCTTCTTCAAGTTGCCGATTTTCTCCCCTTTAAAGCTACAGATTTTTTTTTTGTTTTGATAAACAAAGTGTAGCTCCTTACTCACCTTGCACTAAGGATGAAGAAAGGTGAAGGAATTAAGTGAAAAGGAGTGTGGAAATCAACTCACCATCTTTTGAGCTTCTAGAACTCAAGAGAGGATAAAGAAATATGAAGGAGGAAGAAGGAGACGTTCTCAGCTGGGATGAGAGGAGAGAGGTGGGAGAGTTGCTAGTTTTATCTAAATGAAGGAAAGATGAGTAAGTGAGGAATAGTGGTTTAGTGTAGATATTTGTAATGTTCAAAAGCTAGCTTAGTCTCTCTCTTATGACTCACCTCTTCTTCGTGTAATTTCTGGCCCTCTCTTGTTCTTAGGGGCGTTTTAGTCTTTTTGCTTCATTATAACATTATAAGTCTAATGTTGTGCACTTTGAACTTAGTTTATGTGTTAGATTTGTAACACATGTCATCACCTTGTCCTAAGGTGTATTTATAAGTGGTTATTGCACTTATAAATTGTTTTGACTATATGAATAGTATTTTATAGTCTTTTCACATTGTTTGTTATCTTAGTTCATGAATTAATGTATAACATTATTCATTGACTTTAGGAGTTAATCTCTCCTTAATCACACTCCTCTTTAGTCCATTAATCATTGTAAGGTCTAATAACCTTCTTGGACTTGTGTATTAATTTATAAAATGTGTTTGGAGTTTACATGATTCCTTATTTCATTAAGGTTCATTAGTCTTCCTAATCCCATGATTAGCCTTTAATTAGGTTTATAAACCTTAGGGGTATTTCAGTTGCAGCCAACTCATATGTACCCTTGTAAACCACTCATAATACTACTCATATCTCAATGTGGGATGAGGGTATTACATACTCCCCCACTCAAAGAACGCGACATCCTCGTCGCAAGGCCAATATCCAAAGTCCCAAGGACCTACTCGATAGGTGTCCGGTAGTCCTGCCCGACATAGTCCCGAGTTTGTTTGATGCCATTTGAAACACCCTATATGGGAAACTTTCTAACAACCTAGCTCAAGCCATTCTGGCTTGAAAACTAGCCACTTTCAACTCTTTGTCCTCATATGGGACTAAAAGTGGAAGGTCTTGATGTTGTAGTCAACCTACATGTATCCTTATAAACCACTCATAATACTACTCATATTCCGATGTGGGATGGGGGTATTACAAGGACCGGGGTTTCTGTTGAAGAAATACGACTTCTGAAGCTCGATGCTTGGTGGCCGGCCATCTCACTCCCAGGTTTTTGTCTCCTCGTTTAAGGTACTTATTATTTTCTTGTGATGATATGGTTAAGGCGAGGTTAATTATGTAGCACCAACAAATAGCTATTGTCCTTTGATTATCTTGTAGTTGCCACCGTAGATCTTATCTTGGTTGATTTCGTAGACGACATATCTGGTAGTCAAAGAGGCAATAATTAATTTTTTTAATGACAACTGGTATGATCTAGAGGTGATCCTTCTATTATGAGCCTTAAATAGTAGCTAAAGGTGCTCTTGCATTAAATAATTATGATAAGTTATACACATCTAAATTATTTTAATTGATTAGATGATGTCATCCATGAAGAAATAGAGCAAAGGCAAGGGGAAAAAGTAGTCACGATGGCGGTGACAATGAAGAGCAAAATGCACAAGTAAATGGAAGTTGGACTCACAAGCTTAATGCGCTAGCATGTGAGCTATTTGTAAAACACCTAAATATATCTCCTTACTACATATATATTCCAAGACACTTGCAAACCCCAAAAAACTAAATGAGCTTAGGCTTAGTTTTATTATTCTACTTTTTATAAGATTAACCATGTGAATTTATTTGACATTATTTAGTGGTGTACATTTTCTTGGTCATTTATGTTAATTGCATTTATGTACTATTTAGGTGTGAGACAATCATATTTTTAAAACTTTGAAAATGTAGTTACATAAAGTATGTGAAGTTGTATATAAATCGATCAAATATGTAAGAGAAAATGGTTCTAAAATGTTGTATAATTAATAACATGAGTAAATTAACAAATTTTAGTAAATATAACATACAATTTTTTAAATTACAAGCAAATAACAAAATTTTAAAACCAACAACAAACTTAGGCTCAACATCAAAAACCAACGGCTTAGAATTTGTGCAAAACCTCCTAGTTTCTCAGTCTGGAATGGCAGGACCCAAATGACAAAAGCAGACAAGCAAATGAGTTTTTACCGGTGGTCAAACCACTTTTTGAGATTGACAAGTGACAACCAACATCAACATGCATGATAGAATAGTTTAACAATAAAGACCATCATTATCAGCGAAATCATAACAAAAAAGAAGAATAAAGTTAAAGCGGAGAATAACATGTAGGAGTATTATCATTGTAATATATAATAAAGAAATATACAAAATGACTGATAGAATGGTTCACAGGGATTGAAATGAGTCTAAAAAACTATTACAGTAGTATAATAAATAACTGAAAATTTGTCAAAGAAAACCCCTAAGTGGACTCCCTTGGGATGGGGCCCTTCCCTTTGTTTTTGTCTGATAAAAAAGGTTCAGCAATACTTACTATTATACCGTGAATATGATTATGATGATCAGTCGTCGCCCCCTTTTTGACCAGCCATCTATTCTCTCAATCAAGTTGGAGAAGTGCCTGCCCTTTATTTACCCTCTATTGTACAATAAGTTTTTGTTTTATTTTATTCAAAGCAATAAGGAAATGAATGTCATTTATGAAAAAGAAGCTGCGCGCGGATGAGAAAAAGTAGTAGTACCCCATCGTATGGGCGGGGTAGGGCCACCAGCTAGGAAGACTGCAGGCAGAGTGTCTAGGTAGGTAGGTAGCTATTTTGTACCCTAGCTATACATATGTTGTGCTCTCAGGTTTTCAATAGCTACTACAATGGGGAAAATTTGTGTAGTACAGTGAAACTTCTTCTTGGATGTCCTTTTATGAGAGCAGCAGCATATTACTCTCTCCTTCCTTCTTAATCGTCTTGTTTATTATTTAGACATATCATTTCACTTCAATATTTAACATATAAGATGATATAATTTTATAAATCTAAGTTTTATACTAGATTCTTTAGATGATAAACTATATATACAAAAATTAATTTTATGAAATTATTTTATCTAATATGTTTAATATTAAAGTGGAAAAATATATCAAAAAACAAACAAGACAGTCAAACTGAGACGGAGATAGCATTACTTACATGACGTGAACATATCTTTCTTTTTCTCTGATTTGTCTGCTTACTCTGAATCAACTTTTGAAATTATTGTGACAATTGATCAGAACTCGATCAGTAGAATAGGTGGCTCGATGTCCGGCTAAACTAGACTAGGGCTGACTAAGCTAGCTTAGCTTAGGTCCGACGAAAGAAAGTTTGTGTTACTCGTGTCGTTGGCTGGTCGGTTGGTCAGTCGGGCGTCCGATCTGATCAGTAAAGTAGTTCAGCAGTAGTACTAAGAACGTAGTAATGACTTTCGTTTTTGTGTGGTCTTGTCATCGATCATTTGTTTTATAAAACACATGTACTTATATATACGTATTCTCCTCTCGACCGTGTTTTCATATTGTCAAGACTTTCATTTCATCCACCTTCTTTATTCGTACCAACTTATTGTTCTCTCGTTTAAAAGTTGTTTGATTTGACTGATGAGCATGCATGCACGCACAAGATGCACTTGACTTTTGCCATTAATTTGACCCGTGCATGCATGTGTCCTTCTCTTACTCACTTACTTTTGTTTGTTGGATTGAGTCGTCATGAGTAGGTAGACTACCAATCAAAAGTACATACAATAATCTAACTGTTCATCAGATACACAGAGTAGATAGAAGCGCACGCAATAAAGCTCCTTTTGTAGGACAATTGCAGCTCAACCAGCCCACATGACACTATAATTTTTTTACAATTATTGCATTATCAAAAAAAAAATATTTAATCGTGCATTTGGATGCTTTTTGCGCATGCTTAATTTTATAAATGAATAGTACGGTGCGGTATCATTTGTTTTGTTAGCTCTGGTGATTAGAGTCAAGTGATTGTAGAGGACTGGAATAGGGGATGGAAGGTCATGAGTTTGAATTCTCTTATAACCCAATTTAATGGAGAATATAGTTTATTATCTTATTACTGATACTGGGAGTGATGTAGACGCATATACAAGATAATTGTTCAACATTCCAGCATTTCAAATTTCGTTTTACCTCACTTAAAAATTCGCTTATCCATGAGACATTGCTCAATTCTATGACAAATTGCACAAGACAAATCCCACCTAACACATCCCTCTATACTGATTATTGATTATCGATTGGCAACTGCTAGTCCTTGAAAGTTCAGAAATGATGGATCTAGATTTACTATGGGACTAACATTTATGAAGAGAGAGACACACAGAGTTAGAAGAAAAACTCGACCATTAATTTTATTGATAACTTGAAAGCTTCCATACTAAAATATGTGCAATAGCTTGATAATCACTACTCACCTCTAAATCTAGATTCTCACAAACTCTTTTACGTTGTTTGCAATTATCCATATATAGAATGAAGGCGGTTAACAATACTCCTAAAATCTATACAAAATCTTATTTAAACTAACCTAATTACAAGGGATAATTCCCCCTCAAGATAATATCGGCAACAAATTATGTTTTGCTTTCTTTATTGAGTGTGCGCATTATACATAATTCTCTGTAAAAATAATATTGGTGAAGAATTTTGTTCATATTCTTTTATCAAGGTGAGGGTGTGATTCATTGAGAAAATATTGACCACATTAAAAATCACAAGTCCATGTCAAAATTACCAAGCAAGTGGCAATAAGCCACTGCCCAACCACCTTCCAATTTCTTCAAGTTCGACGGGAGATGCTTAAGTTGACAAGGGGAGTTCAAAATATGTATGAGACTTATTAGCAATGTTTCAAATCAGATGCATTCTTAACATACGTGTTTGGGTTCAATGTTTGTTTTGATTGTACTTCTTGTAATTTAATGGTTCTTGCAAAGTATTCATCTTGTTAATCAGGTGAACTAGTCTCCCATGTTATTAAATATAATCGTTGTTGTAACCAGGGGTGGACGGAGATGGGGCTAGGGGTTCTAGCCCCGAAAATTTTGAAAATTTGTCAAATTACTCTTATAAATTTTTAAAAAATACAACATAATATAAATTTTAAAGAAAATTAGTGTCAAAAAATTTTTTAGCCCCCTAAACAATTTTTGAGTGTCAAAAAAAAAAAATTTAGCCCTAAACAAGATTTTTGGATCCGACACTCGTGGTAACTTTTTAATATTTTATATAAGAGTTTGCCTCACAAGGTATCATGTAGACTATTGGTTGTCGTTAATTAGTACCGACAACTAGGCAGGCGTGAGAATCTCATTGTTATCTATAGACCTACGGGTACTTCATGAGTTACCAAAATGGCATCCACTAAATTTCTAGCTAAAACTATTACCACATTGCCTTACAACTGAATTAATATGGAGATTGTGCTATTATATTTTTTCTAAAGTAAAGCTATTGCAGCTGTGACATTACTACTAAGACGTCAAACACTTCACATATGAGCATTTTGTTAGCGGTAAGCTCATTCACCGACAGTGCAACATTTGGATAACATCATATCCTCGGTAATCTGATATATAGGCCCACTATATATATCTTCTTTTATAAAAACTTTCATCATTATTTATACTAATTATCTCTTTTAAATAAAACATTTGGACAACATTTTGATAGATTTCTTACCTTTTATTTATGGTCACTATATTGGCACTCTTTATTGTTATTGTTTTTTTTTATTCTGTATCTTAATTACTAGCTAATGATATATATAGTAATTGGCACTATCGTTTTAACAAAAAATAAATCTGACTTTCTATAGAAACTAAAAGTCTAGTTTAGGAATTGCTAGCTGTCCTAGGTATGGTATTCTTCTTTATCCGTGAATAAGTTTTACACAAATGTATTGTTCACGTTACTAAATTTACATGTATTTTAACAGAAAAGAAAAAAAAAACTAGTCATTAACAAGAAAGAGCAAATTATAGCATTACTACGACCTGGATGACAATAGGCTTGTAGTTGAAAATTAGAGTAAATCTTTTATCTCCTCAATACTGGGTAGTATTGTTTATTGAATGAATCACAAAAGTGCATGTGTCAATCTTATCTCACTCGGTTCTGTGATTTAATTTACTGTGCAACTGTGTTCCACTTCCATCTATAATTTATTACACCCACAATCTTTGTTGCTTTAGGGAAGATCCTTAATGATTTCCCACTACCGGATAATCAAAAGAAGCGTATGGAAAGAAAAAAAAAGCAAAATGATTACCGTTGTCATGTGCTTTCATTTGTTCTTTCTTTCCTATTGTTATATGTCCTTCCATTTCTCATTTAGAAAATGTAATTTCTTGACTACGTTATAGCTATAGATGAGTTATTATGTACTTGTGAGTGTATAAAAACTGTACAATATATATGAAGGTACAATCAAATTTTGATATTATTAAAATTGTATTAAATATATATACCGATTTTTTAAATTATACTTACGATAAACATACAAAACATGTACTTTTATCATATAAAAACTATACCACAAATGTAGCTAAACATGCTTACTTATTTTCCCCGTGAAATACAAAACTAAAGATTTTATTTCCTTTTCAAAATTCAAAACTAAAGTTAAAGCAAGGTTTCTTCTTACTTCTTTCCCGTTTCGCCTAATTCTTGATTACTTCGGTTTTGATTGAAAATAGTAGTAGCGTGTAAGTTGTTTTACTCTAATAGTAGAGTCTACAGACATCCATGTTTTCCATACATTTATAGCTAAAGCGATAGTTGTAAATAAATGTATATGTTATTATTGATTTTTGATAGTAACTAGTGGAATTGCTGTAAAATTAAAAAAAAAATTACTTGTTTATTTAATTATTTGTGTAACAAGTATATACATAAGGAATATTGTTATTTAAGTATTAAGCTATTCGGCAATACATAAAAAACACTCATTTGCTTTTGATATTAAGCTTTCATGAGCTTAAATTTATGAAAAAAAAATGGTAAGGGTATATGTACCCAATTGAGCTGTATTAAAAATGGAACCCAACAATGTGATGGTTCAGTGGTCAAATTCGTTTCAGCATATAATCCATTTGGAGGTTTTTTTTAAAAAAAACGAGGTACTTCGGTTATATTGTTATGAGTGACATAATACTGTGGTCTGTCATGTACTTTCCTTGTCGCCCAAGGAAGTATGTGTAGCAATATTCTTAAGCCTATCGACATGAGACCAAACCACAAAGGTGAAAGAAGAAACATAAAACAACACGTCTCGCAAGATCATCTTAATCTCTATCCTAATATAAATACCCCTTTTAGGAAGTTAACTTCTGAAAATCCGTCGATATTAAAATTGACAACAGTAGCATTAAGTCGATTGACAAGCCCCACCCTAAACAGAAGAGCTTTGGCCTCCATGACTGCTAGGTCGAGAGTTGTATAAACATTAGCCATTCCCACCGCAAGGCAGCCCCCATTTACGTCCGACAAACAGCACCAATGTCAAACTCGTGAGCTCCGGCACTGCCATCAACATAAACCTGCAAAGCATTAGCTTGTTTTTTGTGGCAAACTCTCCCCCATTCTAAAGGCAGGGTCTCGAAGTAATAAAGCTAAATCAATGAAACATTGTGCTTGATCAACACCCAAATCAAAATAAGTAATATGCCCATGATCCAACTGGCACCTAACGAATCATAGTTTCTGAAGCAGATGGAGCAGTTACCCAATCTCCGCGGGACCTTCTGAGGGCAGAATGCGAGGGGCCAATCATGAAGGGTTATATCTTTCTCAATATCGCACAGAAGTTGAAGATCATCAAGCACCCGCCACTTCCTCAGAACTGGACAATGCAGAAACACATAGGACATATTTTCGTAACGCCCACAACATGAACACCACACAACAACAGAGCCTTGACATCATGTATTGATCGAAGCTCGACATGGGACAATACCCTACACAAGTTTCCACTACAACAAGTGAATAGTGGTGGAAGATGACATTTCTTAATGCGCTACATTGCCTTAACAATTTGGTTTCATGATGAAGATAATGGTTTGGTTTCAGGTGAACAATTAAGAGCAAGATGATGGGCATACTTAACAGAGAAATTAACGTGTTTTGTTTTGTCCCAGCACCAGCCATCCTAAAGGACCATCTAGCTTAATGGAATTATGAGAATATGCTGACCATCTTCCTCTGTAAACCCATTTCACACCCTCTCCTCATCCCAGATTCACCTCTTTACCTTTATGATCCACGAGACTAGACCATGGTCACGAACATATTGAAGTAAGGACCACTCCCAGATTTTTGTCCCTCTCTTCCTAGCAGCTAGGGAATCTTGACACAAGCCCAAAATCTGATCTGAAACTGACACGCTAGGGTTGCAATTTTCAACTCAAAAACATTTTTGGGTCGGGTCAGGTTGCTAAAAACCCGAGTTAGTATTGGGTTTGACTTACTAATCGATTTCAACCCGAAACCCGAAAATATTTTAAAAACGAAAAGAAAAAATATATATATATTATTGTAGTTATGCGACATAACCCTAAATATATTAATGATGTAACCATTTATGTTTGATGGTTTTACATGCTATGTTATGTTATATTATTGATTGTGTGTAGTATTTGTATTTATACTACAATATTTTAAATTTCGGGTTGATTTCAGGTCAACTTTGGGTTCAGGGTTAATGTTTAAATTTTGGGTTCGTGCCAAACAGGTTGGGTTTGGATTGGAGATATGTGACCCGGGTCAGTTTTGGGTTGACAAATCATAACCTGTTTTGGGTTTGGGTCGGTTTCGAGTTGAGTGAAATATAAGCAAGTCAGGTTTGGTTGAGGTCAACCTGACCAAAACCCAAAATTGACAACCCTACCAACAGCCACCTATCAGTTAGGCGAACTGTGTTGAGCCATCACCCACCACCCTTTCGACTCCTGCCTTCATCAAGTATAAAGAACCCCAAAGAGACCGCCACACTAGGCTAGGGCTATCCATTCAGTTTGGTTAATTCGGTTTTAACCAAAAACCAAATTTTTTCGCTCTTTTTTAACTGTTTCTCATAACCATTTTTTAAAATTTCGGTTAACCAAATTTTATTTCAGTTCGGTTTTTGGTTATTGAAAAGAATATTTCGGTATACCGAATAATCAAAATATTTTTTAAAATTATATTTAAATATATAAATATTAATGAAAATTGTAAGTTTTCTTTTAAAAAATTCGGTTAACCAAATTTATTATGGTTAACCGTAACTAATTCGGTTTTCGGTTCAGTTTTCAGTTATTAGGTAGAAAAAAAATCGGTTTTCGGTTATTTCGGTTTCGGTTAATTCAGTTATTGAACTGAATTTTGGTTAATTTGGTTATAACTGAAAACCGAATTTATTTTTGAAATTCGGGTTTCAGTTAACCGAATGGACACTCCTACACCGGGTTTGGCCTTGCTCCCAACTGTGAGTTAAGAAGGGTAGAATTTGGGAAATATCTCCCTTTAAGAACTTGTGAAACGATAAGTTATGGTTGCTATAGAATCTGTCAACATTGCCAAGCCATGATGGCATCATTAAAGTTTCATAAGTCCCGAAAGCCAGTCTGCCATCATCAAAAATCTAACATAAAGTATCCCAACTCCTCCAGCAACTTCTCTTACGCTGGAGAGATCCAGACCATGAAATCTGCCTGATAGATTCGATCTCTTCAATCAAGGCGAAAGGTAATCGCATAATGTTGACGAGAATAGCCTGCAACACTCACTTTATTAAGATGCCTCTACCTCTTGAGATACAACACATTGCCAACTTTGAGCTATGTATTTTGTCCCCAACACACCTAAATATTTGGTTCATGTGGCGCCCAAGATGACTAGGGAATCCCATGTATGATCCCAAATGTTCAACCTCCCTCTAAGAAACCAGAGAGCATTTGTATTATTTCATCACTGAAGAGCAAATATGCTCGAGTGTGTCAATATATTAGGAGGATTATAGAGAGACGTTTGTATATATATGCTACAGCATATATATATAACATGTAACAGAAAACTTTACATATAATGGGGTCCTAGTTACACTCTAAAAAAGTACATAGTAACCTAGATACATACTAACACCCCCCCCCCCCTCGTAAAACTTGACCGTCTAGGACATGTTTTGAAGTAAGTAAAGACCAACATTATGTAATATACTTCTGTCCTTTCCTGAGAGAGTTTTAGTGAGAAAATCTGTAAGCTGATCCCTGTTTGGAATGTGCTGAACAGATATCATCCCATCTGAAATCTGTTAACGAATGTAATACATATCTATTTCAATATGCTTGGTCCTTTGGTGTAGGACCGGATTTTTTGTGATATATACAGCTGACTTGTTGTCGCACTTAACTGAGATTGGTGCAACATCTTTGATGCCGAAATCATGGATGATTATACTTAGTCATGCTAGTTTACGATGACCATTCTCATGGCCCTATACTCTGCTTCGACAGAGGAAAGTGAAACACTAGTTTGTTTCTTGGATTTCCAAGAAATTGGATTGCCTCCTAAGAGAATGTAAAAACCTGAAACAAACTTTCATGTGTTTGGGCAAGAAGCCCAATCACTATCACAATAAGTTGTTAACTTGAAATCAAAAGCATTGTTTAGAAGTAACCCATAAGAAAATGTACCTTTTAAATACCTCAAATTGTGTAAGGTAGCTTGGTAATGTGCTTCTATTGGTTTTTGAAGAAATTAGCTTAATAGTTGCACTGTGAAACTAATATCAGGTTTACTATGTATAGAAAATTAAGTTTTCCTACCAAGCTTCGATAGAGTGCTGGATTGTCAAGAATCTTGCCTTTATAGCAAGCAATTTTATGCCAATTGGAAGTGGAGCAGTGACGGATGTAGTGTGGGACATGTTGTATTCTGTCAAATTTTCAGAATAGAATTTTTGTTGTGTAATGATTAATCCCTGGTTGTGATGGATGAATTCCATGCCTAAGAAGTATGTGAAGTTTTCCTAGGTCTTTTATCTTAAAAGTTTCATCAAGTTTCTGTTTTAATTTGTCGATTTCTATTTGACAGTTTCCACATATGAGAATATCACCTACATAAATTGCAAGCGATGTAACAATTTAGTTGTCTTCTTAAAAAACAGGGAATAATCATTTTTCAGATTTGGTGTATCCCACATCTTTTAGAAAATCACTTAGTTTTGAAAACCATTGTCTCGATGCTTGCTTTAACCCGTAAAGGGATTTCTTTAATTTGCATGCATTGTAATCACTTTCAATTTGGAGACCTTTAGGAAGTTGCATATATATCTCTTCATGAAGGTCTCCATGGATGAATTCATTGTTCACATTCAGTCGATCAGTTATCCAATGTTTTTTAATTACAACAGCAAGCAAAGTTCTGAAGGTAGACATCCTGGCTACTGGTGAAATTGCTTCGGTATAGTCTATACCATATTTTTGTGAAAAAACTCTAGCAACTAACCGAGTTTATGTCTTTCTATCATTCATTGGCTTTGAACTTTGTTCTGTATACCCATTTGCAACTCATTGCCTTTTTATACTTGAGAAGTTTAACCAATTCCCAGGTTTTGTTTTTAATGAGAGCTTGCAGTTTTTCTGCATAGCATCATTCCAGTGGGTATGCTGAGAAACCTCTTCATATGTGGTGGGGTCCGCAGTATGAAGAAGTTTCTCATAGTTTTCATTTAGTTTGATAGATCATACATATTTTGGTGTAATGTTTGTTAAAGACAAAAATCTATTTGAATGGCTTATGCCATATGTTTTTCAAAAGGGTTTAATTTGTTTGAAAGAATGAGATTGAATGAGTCTGAATCATCCAGAATGGATGATCCAGTGTAGTAATCATCCAAATAAGAGGGAGTATTTCTAATTCTAGTGGATCTTCTAAGGTCTGTTTGGTTTGGAACAATTTATGTAGCTACAGGCAGGGGCTATTGTACAGGTTGTTGTGTAGTATGAGAAGAAGGGGGTATTTTCATTTGTGGTGGTTCTGGTATGATCCATGGGTCCTGAATCTTCATCAGAGACATAAGGAAAAGGAGGAGGAGGAATGTTGCTGTGAGAAGATGAAGGAATGTATGAAGATGGGTTATGAAAAGGAAAACTGAATTCATGAAAAATAACATCTCTAGAGATGATTATTTTCATGTCTTTTAACCTTAAGAGTTTGTATGCCTTTTGAGTTTTTGCTAAGCTTAAAAAATACAAGCATCCGATCTATGTTCAAATTTATCTTTATGCTTGTTTAAGTTGGCTGCATATGCAAGGCATCCAAACACTTTCAGTTCATCATAATCTGGTTTATGACCGTATAGAACTTCATATGGGGTTTTTCCATTTAATGCAGATGTAGGAAGTCTATTTATTATTTGGATAGCATATAGAATACATGATTCCCCCCAGTAAGTAGTAGGTATTTTTGAAGTGAAAAACATTGCTCGAGCATTAATAGCAAGATGTCTATGCTTGCCCTCCACAACACCATTTTGTTGTGGAATGTAAGCACATGAAGTTTGGTGAATAACGCCTTGTGTTTTATAGAAGGTTTGACCTTCTAGGGAAATCCCTAATTCATATGCATTATCATAATGTATGATTTTTTTACCTTTTGTTAAATTGCTTTTCTATCATGAGGATAAACTCCTTAATATAATGCATTGCTTCTCCTTTGTTTTCAACAGTTTTACCCATACAGCTCGAGAAACAATCTACAATGCTAAGGAAAAACCTCTGACATTATAGGTATTATATCTAAATGGTCCACAATGTCAAGATGTATAAGTTCAAAATTTCTTTAGAAGTAATTGTTGACCGAGGAAAAGCTAATCTATGATCCTTGGCCAGCTGGCATGAATCACAAACAAATTCAGGAACAACTTTTCTTTTATTTATCAAACCAAGATCATACAGTTTTGGTAAAGGGGCATGCCCCATCCTATTATACCATCTTACTATATCCTGATGAATAGAAGCAGTAACTACCATATCTTCTAAGTACTATTGACAAAGCATTGTGTTTTCTATAAAGTTTCAAAGAATCTCTACACTGTAAAAACCTATACAAGTAGTCAATGTCTAAAACATACAATCCATTTATCTATTTTCCCAGGAGCATACAAGTAGTTGTCTCAAGGTCCTGTAACATGCATTCATTTTTAGACATAATCAGATGACAATTCATTTGAAGGTTTGAACATGATAAACATTCATAATGGAGAAATCTGAGGTTATAAATATGTTTCCTATTCCTTGTATTAAGCTGGGATGACCATTGGGCATAGTCACCTTGTGGTTGCATTCCTTATACGTCTTTTCATCAAACAAAAAAAATTACCACAGACATGATCTGTTGCACGACTATCGATGATCCATTTGTTTTCTAAGTTATGATCCTTAGTAATGTTTAAAACAATACAATTTTCTTGATGTTATGATTAGAAATCATACCTATGAACTGATTATAAGGATCAGTTCTAGTGGTTTGTACCATTTCTTCTTCATCTTGGAGGTGAGTGAGTTATTGTTGAGACAGACCAGCAACCTCGCTTGTTTGATTCTTGAGAAACCCTTTAATTCCTTCTAGCTGTTGTCAACTGAAACCAGGAACCGGGGAATCGCCTGGTTATTCTTGATTTGTGGAGTCTTGCGGCATCAGGGTTTCCTCCCAGACATTTCTTGTCATTGCCTTGCTTCCTATTGTTTGGGAACGCCGTCACCCAATAGCAATCCTCATGTAAGTGACCAATTTTTTGCATTTTGAACATTTGGGTCTATTGTCGTTGGTTCGAATGGAATTATGGTTTCCCTTTTTCGAAACAAACTAATTTATGCTTGCGGAAGTTTGGTGTGCTTGAGCTTGGAAATTATTATGATTGCGATTAGCAGAAGCTTGAAAAATAATGCCACTTTCTTCTCCCACCATTTGATTCTGATTATTTTTGTTTTCTTCTTCTTGAACAGCCATGGCGTGCACTTTCTCGACATCAGGAAGTGGCAACATCATGAGGATGGAACTTCGCATTGCATAGAACATCGGATGCAAACCCATCAAGAAATCTATAACTCTTTTGTTTTCAGTTATCTTCAAGAGCTCGGATGAGGCACCACAAGAATATACGGGGTAGTTT